>CM076579.1:843711590-844029477 GCA_034641835.2 Pinus albicaulis
ATGAGGGGCAGCAGGCCAAGCATCAACAGTGCAGTGGACCGATGTCGTGGATCAGGGTGATGCTTCAAGTTGAAGTGTTGCTAGAGCACATTCCTCGCTAAGAGGGAGTGTTTATTTTTTAGTAGCATTAGATGCGCTCTAGCTCCGAAATTTTGTGGAGGGGCTAGAACACATGAGATCTCCAAGGCCCATAAATCGTTTGGAGAAATTCCACCCAGAGCTTAAGTTATTCAAATAATCAATTATTTTAATGGAGACCCTAAGTCTGACTTAGAGAAATTAAATAATTAAAGTGAATTAATTTAAACATGTGGGTGAGAGTGTTCAAAGTGACGAGGATCAAGTATTTTCTAATCTTAGCCATCGATTAGAGATTAGATCACGACCGTTGAATGTTCAACAGGAAAATTATTAAAGGAAGACTTCGGGTCAATTGGAGAATACACACAGAGTGGCAGCACTTGAGCTAAGTCAAAATTCTGGGGCGCGGTTTGCTAATAATTTTCGAGTGAGCTTGCAGTGTAGTGAGGGGTAGTTCGGTAGCGGGATTTCTGATCCAAGGCCGAGAATACAATAGTAGAGAGACAGATCAACTGTAGAGCAGCAACGTAGTCCCAATAGCGGTGACACAGGCCCAACCAGACTCACGCAGAGCCAGCGCAGAGGCTCATGCAAGCCTAAAGGGGGGACGTAGGCCTAGAGGAGCTGACGCTGAGCTGGAAAGGGCATCGTTGGAGTTTCAGTGGGCTAGATCCGGCTCATAATCAACAGATCGGAAAGGGTAACGCAACCACACTGAAGGGTGACATAGTCTAAGCACAGAGCTTGCTGGGGACTGCATAGGTGCCTGTGGGGTTCTTCATTCTAAGCTGAATCAACCATAATATCTGTCTCCAGAGATAGATGTACTTGTGTCGGGATTTTCTTTGTTGGGTAAACCACTACTGGTACCCTATTTTGTATTCATAAATCTGCATAATAATAAAACTCTCAAGAGCTGCTGCACCGATTTTCCCGCATTGGGTTTTTCTGAGGACATTTTTCCGAAAAATCTTGTGTGTCCTTTGTCGAATGTGCTTATTTCTTCAGTACTTGATCTGTATATTTGTGTAGGCAACAGTGTATTTACTTCGATGTTTTTCTTGTATTATTCAGAAAAATAACTTGTTAAGTTAATAAAACAAGGAGGTGAAATAAATCAGATCACTATTGTATGATTTCTATTTAGTAAATTCAGAAATTTTCACAAAACCAACCAATCTACACCTCATGGGTTAAGTGATTTCATTTCAATTTACAAAGATGAAAACTTAGAAAATGATTAAACTATAATATTATATTTTTGGTCTTGTAGTTTAGATTGAATTGAAAATAATACTTAGGAAAATATTTAAATATTTTTTTGTGTTTAATCTGTTTTCATGGATACTTCACCAAAATATCAAAATAAAATGTGTACCCACAATGAAACAAGTGTAACTTTTCATTAAGTGCAATAATAATAGTTACAGGTTTATGTGAACTAGTAGGTCTTTATAATCAACTAAACCATAATTATATAATGAGAATTCATAATCACGTCCACAAATAGACAAAGATTTAGGGATATAATTTCAAGGAATTCTTAAATCTCCATGCTTTTTTTGAAGGTACTCCTTGGATCGTATATCTGCCTGCATGTTGAAGTCAAGAGCACATAATTAGAAGGCCCCCCATTTATGATTAGATAACAAGCAAACTCACTAAAATGATGTTAAATATGATAACATATGTACAACACCGCTATATTCTTTACATTGACACAAAACCAAACAAACAAAGACCTGTCTAATAGGCTCTGGAACACGATATTTGCAACACATTCTGACAATAGCAATGGACGTTTCAAGGGATATACGATTGCCAACTGAAATAAATATCGGTTTTGAAGATTGTTCATTGTATCTGAATGCCTGCGAAATGACGTTATCGAGAAGATATGAGGATGTGGTAAGGATATTGGTTTTCTGTCGTCATATAAACTCAAAGAACATTGAAACAAGAATTGGTATGAAGTTGTAATTAGTCAAGTAACATCGAAAATTCAATAACCAAAATATCTTGTCATAATGGGAAAGGTTTCTTTCCCTTTCCTATTAATTGAATAATTTTACCAATTATTTTGTCTATAGGAGAGAATGTTGTGCTCTTACTTCCATACAAAATCTTAGAGTAGTGACAATTAAATATCAACTCTTTTCAACGCATCAGGTTTCATTGAATTTGGAAATTTTATAGATGTGATAGTTTAATATCAATTATTTCCAACACATTAGCTTTCACTGAATTTGGATTTGTTCAGAAAAATATGGCTATATAAACACAAGGTACTTTTTTAATGTTTATCTAAGAATATGCGGCATGCCTCTGACATGATTGAGATACCAAAAATTACTAAAGAAAAACTAAAATACACTAGAAATAAATGATGAGCTTGTTATCCAAGAAATAATATATCATCTTCCAAAACATCAAAAGATAACATTATCAAAAAATCATATGCAACCATGCGAAATGAGCGTAAATATCTATGAAATATACTAATTTAACCCTCATTCCACACAATTACCATATTTCTGGTTGATTTAACATTTATGAGTGTCTCTAAGGGAACACCATTTTGAACAAAGCCATGGACAAAGATACCGAAATGCATCAAGGGATATTCTGTCTAAGTTTTATTCTATATAATTAGATATAGAAATCTTTATGCAACTCCATTTTAATATTTGTTTTTTGTATTTATTTTTGCTGTAGTCTAAAAAAATCCACAGAATAACCCAAAAATTCCGGTGAGATTATGAAAACTTCCAGCAAAGATTTTTGAAAATCTGGGTTACAGTATTTAAACTTCAATATTTTGGGTGTCTTAAGAGTTTTTGATGTTGCTGAATCCATTTCCACCATAAAAAATGAAATCCAAACACTCCAACTACCTGATTTTTTGAATTTTTTTTTACATGATTCCGACAAAAAACTATCGTCCAAGCTATTTTGTTGCGTCTATAGACAACTCCTTTATTTTTTATTTTTAATATATAATTTGAAAATACATCCTATATCACATAGGGAAATTTTACATAGCATCCGGAAAAGAGAAAACCAAAAAGAAAAATGAATTCTACACTTGTAAATAATTATTTATTAAAATTTTCTTTGGCTATAATATATAAGGAGTTGTTGAAACATGTTTATTGGACATTGTCCCTCGTAAAGTTTTTATTCTTGGAGTATAACTAAATGGTTTTTTTTTGAAGTTCGGCATTTCATTAATCAAAGGAAGCATTCCAAAAGATTATTCTTGGAGTATAACTAAATGGTTTTTGTTTTTTTGAAGTTCAACATTTCATTAATCAAAGGAAGCATTGCAAAAGATTATTCTTGGAGTATAACTAAATGGTTTTTTTTAAAGTTCGACATTTCATTAATCAAAGGAAGCATTGCAAAAGAGAGTTCCTTGTACTAAAGGTTTGATGAAATTACTACTAGCTTGATGAAAAATCAAGGAGTTCCTTGTACTGCAGGCTTGATGAAAGTACTGTTGGCCTGATGAAAAATCAAAACCAGACTAGTAGCACAAGTTTATAATCTTGAGGTTACTAAGTTCTCGGTTAATGAGTTTATCAAACAAAAAATAAATTCCAAAATATGTATACTGAGCCTATTGGCTATAAACATGGTTGACCTGGTCTACAAAAGCCCACAAACTAAAGTCTAAAGTAGAGAGAAGAGGAGTCTGTCATTGAACTGTACTTAACTGAGAAATACACCATCGAGCAGGTTGGTGGAACATAACCCTCATTTTGAAGTGGGTTTGCTATAGAGACAAGGAGCTGAAATACTTGGTGTTGTAGCCATTCATCCACGACCCACGAACGCTGAAGCCACTCACTCTCTAGGCACGAAGTTTGTAGCTGCGATCAATCAAAAGTCTGATTTCACTGCCACGAAGTATAATGACGCTATCGGCTGAGACTTTGAGCCTTCGCCAGAGATGAAGAGCCCTGAAATGCATGCTTGTGCCTAGTGTTGCGCCATAACCTATGTTGCACAGGTTACCGAACCCAGGGGTGGGGTTCTTGAACCCAAGTCCTGGATTCGGGTAGGGGTGCTTCTGAGAAGAACCCAGAAGAACTAGGTTCTCCAAAAAAAAAAAAAAAAACCCTGTGAAGAATCGGGTTCTCCAAAAAAAAAATTGGGTTCTTCTGCCTTAATGGGTACGGAGAACCTTGAGGATGGGTACTTAGAACCTGAAAATCGGGTTCTTTGGGTTCTCGATGACCAATTTTGACTAAATTTTTTTATTGAAATTTAAAAATTAAAATTAAATTTTAATAAATATTAAATTTTAGCAAAATTACAAATTAAAACTTTGAATTAAAAAAATTAAAATTTTTAATTATTGAAATCAAAATGTAAATAGTAAATACTAAGTCTAAACCTAAACTAAGTTCTCACTTCACTTCATTTCATTGAGTTCATTCGTTTGACGCAAGGACGAGAGGCCGTTCATTGAGTTCATTCGTTTGACCTACGGAAGAGTTCATTGAGGTATTCATTCGATCGATATTCAAGCAGGGACGAGAGGCCGAGGTATCCATTCGACGGAGAGGCAGCAGGATTCAGGCAGGGACGAGAGGCAGATGTATTACAGTGGCAGAGACATTCATTCACGCAGGGACAAAGGACACAATATACAGGGACATAGGCATTCATTCACGCAATACAAGCAGAGAGAGGCGATAGAGGATGGGAGGGAGGTATACACGCAGAGGACAGGAGGGAGCAGATAGAGGCGACAGAGGGAGGTATTCACGCCTTCTGTGAATTGTTATAACTTATATTCAACAGATAAACATCTTTGCTTAAGAAATGATATCAACATATAAATTGCACACTTAGATGATAGATGTTTATAGTTAAAAAATGCGAAAATTTGATGTTTACTGCCGTGAATGAGGAAGTGTGAGATATCTCCAAAATGGGCATGGAGAGTCTGAATTGAATATTTAAATTAAAGTAGAATTCCACTCCATTTGAAGCCTACTTATTATTACCTTGAGAAAACTTAAAAGAAATAGGATAAATCATAAAATCCCATGAACAAAGAACCAACTAAGGCTTGCCTCAATTCTTTTAGCAAATTCAGAAATTTACCGTTTTATAGGATCCATAAAACTGGACACAAGCCCAACTATGAGGATCATAAACAACATCAAAGTTTTTTATAACTATTGAATAGTACTTGTATTACTGTTACAGAGAGGAATTAAAACTTTAAATCATAAATATTTTAGTTTTCTTGTTTAAAGTTGAAAAATATACAAATTCATATATATTATAAATTATAAATTATAAATTTATAAAATATAATATTATTGTATTTATATATTAAATATATAAATTATAAATTACAATATACCCTCGACGAACCCACGAACCCTGTTTCAAAAAATGATGTACCCGTTCACGTCCCCGTCCCCACGTTTCCTGGCAACATAGGCCATAACTAAAAGAGCAATTGTTAGTGTACATGCACATAGATTAGATTTAGGTCAACTCTGGATACTGCATGCGATGTGAACTTGTCTTTAGCTAGTTAACTCGAGTGCTTTACATGCACATAGTTAGCCTTAATTAGCTTTAGTTCAACTCTAGATATTGCATGTGATGTGTACTTGTTTTTAGCTAGTTAACTCGAATGCTAACATGCGATGTGCACTTGGTTTAGTTAGTTAACTGTAGTGCTTGCATGTGGTGCATGTGCACATTAGCAGAACATAAATCACACTTAGCTTCAGTTAGACTTAACTATCCATAGTTAGCTTTAACTATCCATAAATCAAGTGCTTTTATGTATTGATTCTAAAACTAATATTGATGAATCAATTTCATTCTCAATTCCAATTTTTCTTTTTCAATTCTTGCAAGTTTGTGCAATTATTCTCCAGTGAGATCCGTATTTGTGCGCTAATAATTTTACATGGCATCAAAGCTACAAGGGTTTGGAGAAGTTGCATGAACAATTTTTTGCAGGTTTGAAGAGCATAGAATTGGAAATTGTTCGAAGATTTGATTTGTAGATCAAAATACTAGATAATTGCCACAATGGAGTTCTCATCTTCAACGATTATTACTCCGTATAACTACTTCCAATGGAAGCCAGAGATTTTGCCTCACCTCAGAGGCAAAGGCTTGTATCAGATAGTTATGAATACAAAAGCTGAACCCAATTCTGTCGTTGAAAAATCCAAATACTTTAACAAGATGGACAAGGCTTTTGGTCTTCTATTGTTGTCCATATCTCCAGCATTGCGTTTCCATGTGGACACATGCAACACTTCAAATGAGGTTTGGACAATCATGAAGAATTTATTTGGAGAGAAGGATGAGATGCAGGCTCATATTCTTGAAAATGAGCTAAATTCCTTAGATCCAAATAGCTTTGAGAACATTCAAGGTTTCTTTACAAAATTTAAATCATTGCTTCTACAACTACATGATTGCGGGATTGATAAATCAAAACAGGAAGGTCAATTAATCCTTTCTATTTTGTCTAAATTAGGCCCTGAATATGTTGTTTTCGTTTCCGCATTTCATACAGTTAGAATTACAATTGTAGAAAAATGGAAAATGCCCAAATTTGACGCATTTATTGAGTCTCTTGTTCATGAGCAGGATAAGCTCATAAAAATGGGTTCATTAAAGTCACCAAATGCACATGCACTTGCCATGCATGAGAAAGGAAAGTCCAACATGAAACCAAATCAGCAATACAAAGGCAAAGGAAAGGCAAGAGATCTAGATCCAATAAAGGGAGGAAATCCAAAACCTCCAGATGATTCTTCCAGCTCCAAGGGTAAGAAGGGAAAGAAAGGAAACTTCAAGTGTCCTTATTGTAATAGAGGTTATCATCCTGAATCCTCTTGCATGCAGAATACTATTGATCTGAAGGCAAAGACTCTTCAGCAAAATAATCTTGGTCATCACATTCCAGAAAGTGCCAAGAAGAAGACAGAGGAAAAACCATCATAAATAAGGGGTAATGGGCATGCTTCGATTGCTCTTCATTCTACACCGCAAGAATGGATCATCGATTCAGGAGCTTCACATCATATGGCTTCTTCAAAGGAATCTTTTTCTTCTCTACATGCATACTCAGGACCTCTTATTCTCATGGGGGGAAATTCTGCAGTTGAAGCAACTGGACAAGGAAGAGTGCAATTCGAAGATGGAAGTTTTGAGAATGTCTTGCATATTCCAAGGCTTTGTGTGAATCCTCTTTCAGTGTATAAGATGACTCACACAGGTACCAGAAGGAAAGTGGAACTTACCTCAGATTCCGTGAGCATTTATGACATGCAAACCAACTTGAAGATTGCATCTGGCAAGGTAAATGATCAATCTCGTCTGTATACATTTTCTAATTTTGTTCCTCAATCAGATTCTATTTTGGTACTTACGCATGCAAATGAAGAAAGTAGGATTTGGCAAGAGAGATTTGGGCACTTGAATTTCAGATATATGCAATAACTTCGCAAGCAAGGGATAGACAAAGGATTGCCGACCATTGAATTTTCAAATGGTGTTTGTAATGGATGTGCTCTTGGAAAGCATCCACAAGACAAGTTCGAGAAGGAGCATGTATGGAGAGCCTCTTCATCTTTGGAACTTGTACATAGTGATCTCATGGGTCCATTTCTAGTGCTTTCAATGAGCAAAGCAAGATATGTGTTTTCATTTATAGATAATTACACGAGATTTACTTGGGTCTACTTCTTGAAACTCAAGTTTGAAGTTTTTCAACATCTAAAGATTTTCAAAGCGCATGCGGAAAATCAGTCTGGAAAACACATCAAGATACTCCGCGCAGATAATGGGATGGAATATGTCAACAAAGATATCAAGAATCTTTGTAATGAAGTAGGCATACAGTTCCTTACACTCTACAACAAAATGGGGTGGCCGAAAGGAAGAATCAATCTTTGAAAGAGATGGCCAATTGCATGTTGCATGCAAAGTCTCTTTCGTCAAAATTGTGGGCTGAAGCTATCAATTGTGCCTCATACATCCAGAACAGATCTCCTCATAAATTTGTTACTGAAAAAACACCTTTTGAGGCTTGGACTGACATGCAACCTGTTATTGCTTGCCGCCTACACCTACCTACAGTTAGTGGGAAAAGCCTTCAACCCCACAGGTGTGGTTGGTGGCAAGGAACTCAGAGAAGGGGCTGTCACCTATTCCCAACTCTCTCTGTTTAAGCTATCTCCTAGGTTAGCTAAGGGGGGTGGTCCTTAAAGGAAAACTAAGTTAAAGATGTGAGATTTCTAGGAGAATTGATTAGAAGGAATTACTTATCAAAGATGACTCGATTTCAATATGTAAACAAGCATATAAGTATATGAGCAATATTCAATGATGTGTTCAAAATATAGACCAGTACTTTAAATTAAATGACAAATGTTTGCTCAAAAATGAAATTCAAAATATAATGACAATAATCCCACAAAGGAAGTGTTAGACCAAGATCACAATATGCAATTAAATTTGCAACACCAAATAAGGGTATTTGCCAATGAAATGAGATATATCAATCATCCATAAACATAATGATCATTAAAATGACAACATGCAATGAAGTTTCATGTAGAAGCAAATTTCCAAGTACCATAGAATTAAACTTGTTGCAAAATTTAAGGAATTAAAATGTTTGCATCCAAAGTGCTTCTTGAGATAATATTTGCATGTCAATCTTTAAACCGTCAAGATAGCAAAAAATTTGAGAACTTTGCAAGTAAATGTGATGAGATAGTGCTCTTGGTTTATTTTATTAATTAGTTCTAAAGCAAGGTTACAACTGAACTCTAATCCTCAGATCTTACCCTTGCCCAGATATTTGGATTTCACAATGAGGAGTCCATAGAGGTAGAGGGTCCCTAAAACGTCTATTCAACCGACTTAAGTTGGAGGTAAATTTTAGAGATGCAAGTCTAGTATGAAAAATGAAATGCCTAAATGATATGAAAGTGATTTTGCAAGTGCTATGTAAAAGATGGAGATGATTCAATTAAATATGCTTCATAGTTAGAACAATAACTCAAGTTGCCATAAATTGAAAGTGTTATGCTTCTTTACTTGTAGTATATTGTGAAACTTATCCAAATGAGAAATAGATCACAAAACATAAGTAAGTGATGTTAAATGAGATTGCAAATTAAGAAATTAAAGGACTATGCGATTTGTATTACTTCACAATTAAAGCATGCATATGTGATGTGAAAGAAAACGGAAATGTCAAAACCACTAAGTCAATCCATCTACAAATTCTCTCATTTGAAATGGAGAGATAGGGATGCCAATGGGTAAAACCCACGCTCTCACAACAAGAACACAAATTTTTATTAATTTTACAAGAATGAAATGACCATGAGGTCTTTTCTAAACCAAGGAAAGTCTTTACAAATAAAAATTGAGACCATAGATTTTTCCTCGGTGAGAATTTCTAAGAACTCAAAATAAATTCAAACTTTACAATAGGAGAAGAGAAGCTAAGCCTCTTCTATGCTCACAAACAAAGAAGAGAGAGTTATTTTCCTCATTTGAAATTCAGCCCAAAGGTCCTGCAACAACTTGTTAGTAATTTCTTGTAGTTATCCACTCAAGCTATCACAAGAAAAAATTCGAAGAGGGCTACAAAACCAATCAAATATTAGAGAGATAAAATTAAAAAATATTGCACAACAATTTACAAAGGGCTAAGCCAAAGAGTTTGAGTAAACTCTCCTCTTTGCTTAGTCATCTTCAAGCTCTTAGATAGCAAATGAAAACAATGAAGTATAATGTTTTAAAAGATATTCAGATTTAGAAGTATTCGGCTTGTATAAAAGCTATGTCTCAAAACCCCTGCAAAACCACTTTGTAAGATAAGACTATGAAAGTTCAAAGAACAAATGAAAGCTTCTTTGAGAATGTATCAAAAGTGGGTTGGTCTCTCCAAAGACTTCTCCCAACACTTGATTCTTTGATCCCAACAAGATGTTCCCTCTACAAAACTTCAATCAAGAATTAGTTCCATATAGATCTAGCAATAAACAATGATAAGAAACTCTAGAGATTTATTTGAAACCAACTAGAGCATTCTATACCTAGAGCATATTCATAAATCAAATGTCAATGTAAGATAGCTCTACATTAACAAATCTATAAGAGCATATGGAAACAAATTAGATCAAAGCATGAGTAAAAGGAATTATACCAATGATCAACAATTCATCACACTCCAAAAGGAGGAACACCTCATTAATGAAACTCCAAAGTCTTTATTGATATTTATGAAAGTGTACAAGGCAGCAGCGCTTCCGCAAGCACAATAACTAGTAAACAATGATTACAATATGAGAGCCCATGGCTTCATTATATAGAAAGTTGGGAGCAAATTCAAATGAAGAACCATATGCCAAGTGGTGAGAGGGAGAAAATCTCAAGGCAAATTCGAATTTGGTAAGTGGAGCTCTAATGCAAATTGTAAAAATCGAATTCTGGCAAGTGGAAATCATTTTCTTCTTCCCTTATTTGCCAAATTCGAATTTTATGATGGAATGACATGTGTATATAGTTGGTAACCCATGTGGGGACAATTTCCCACAAAAATCTCCACCAAATATTCTCCTAAATCCTCCCAAATATGCACTAACTTCAGAAATTCGAATTTCCAAGTAAGCAACTCTCATTTAATACCGAAAATTCAATTTTATTTGATCACGTCTTTTCCTTGATTTTAGGAGTTCATATCACCTTGAGACTTCACTTTAACTCCTTCATAATTTTCCACCTCATTTCCACCTCATTTAGTATGTGTGGATATTTATTTTTCTCTATTTATTTAATTTTTGGCTTAATTAATTGCCAGATTTCCCATTAAACTTAGGAAAAGTGGGTTTTGAGGATTCAAAACACATTTTTAACCCCTCAAAGTGTGTCATAGTAGAAAGTTGAGTGTGAGAGGTGTAATTTTGATTACTCATACCCCATACAACTTCTCTAGACAACACTTATTACAATTCAATTACAATTTTTATTGCAATTTTCGACTTGCAGGAAATCTAAAAAATTAAAAAATCACTACCTAGACCTAACCAAATTCCACGAATTTTTTTGTGTGATCTAGTATGGTAATATACATTGACTCTAGACACTAGGACTCTCCCAAGGCCTCACCATCAAGCCGTACTCCGGCTTTGGGGTAAAATTGGAGGAAAAAACTCAATTAATTAACTCCTGGTAAGGATATGATAATTAACCAAGTAAAAAAAACCTCTCAGAGTAATACTCACTTGTTGGCAAGGTCCTAGGCTACCTAGGCCTGTTACAGACTCAATACTGACTCAAAACTTATCATTACTAGCATCACTTATTACAATTCCCCATAGAGCGTGGAATCTGGGTACAAGAGAAAATGATAAGAAGTAGAAGTAGAGTTTAAAAACTCTATTGAACTGATGATATCTGATGATATCCCATGGTACAAATTTCTTCTGGTTCATCCTTGGGCATGGAGTCTTCTCATTATCATCAGGTGCCACTCCAGTGGTCAACATTTGGCTCCATATGGGGATGGATGCTAGATATGAAGTGATAGTGTGCAAGAACCTGGAATCTACATCCACCGACCAAAGATATATATTAGCAGTACCCATTCCAAATAACATCAAATAAAATCAAGTACAGAATTGGAAATTTATTCTAAGAAACATAAATAACAATTTATTCATGAAATAAAACTAATTGAACAAAATTTACAAGGGATAGGGTTAGGAATATGGTACACAGGATGCCCCATGGCATCAAATGTCTTTGGTGAAATCCATCTTGAGAACCTGCCTACTCACAAGCAAATCCATAGGCTCTTTCTCTGATGTGCCTTGTCCAATTCTGACTATCTTGGGACTATGACTTGCCCTAATGTTAACCTGTTTGTGGCCATCAGATATACAAAACCTCTTCCTTTTCCTTTTTCGACTTTGGACGCGTTGAGGCTTGATCCTGCTCAAAACTGGTGGTTCATTTTTTATATCCTTTTTCTTTTTTTGCTTTTTTCTTTTCTTCCTGGTTAGTTGCGATGGCGATGATGATGCAATTACTGTCAATCCTACAGCTCTGTCTTGAAAATGCTCTGATGGAAGATTTGAAGTACCCCCACTTTTTGAGTTATGCCTAATCTCTTCATTTTGAATCTGTTCTGTTAAGGAGGGAAGAAATTTTGTCAACACAACACCACTTCCTGTCTGACATGATCTATAGATAATCTCATTGTTGGGTTTTCTTGGATCCTCAACATCATATCTTTTCTCTAACTCTCGATCAAGTCTGACGAAGTTATTATCTAGCATGGGGATGGTGGCATATGACAAGTCCATTTGAAGGCTACCACCTAAATCTGATGCCTATTTTCTTGATAGGAGCATTCCCCATGAATCAGGAACATCTATCACAACAATATCCATAGTCATTATTCTGTCTGGGTATGCAGCTAAAAAAACCTATAATCTTTAATTATCCCACACACTTCAATTCTTTTAGAATCCATTGAACATATGTTGTGATAGGGCCTAGATACCCTTAAATTCAGTTGCTCCATGACTTTCTTGGTCATGACATTTGATGAAGCCCCTGAATCAAGCATGCAATTGTGTAAAAGACGATCATTCACTATCAAAGAAACATAAAATGGCAGATGATCTTCGTTCCCCACATAACAGTTCATACTTTTCAATACAATTTCTTCATCTTCTGGTTCATTATTAGGCTTTTCTTCCCTTTGAGTAACTTCAATTGCACTTAGTAACTTGGCCCTTTGAGATGGTATCTTTAAAAGCTATGTCACTAGGATAGAAACCTTTGCATTATTCACCCAATTGCCCAAGGCAAAATTTAATTCTGAAGTAGGAGGAGAAAATGTTTTGTGATTATTTCGGTCTTGAATATCCCTTCTCTGATAAGTCATCCCTTTGTGTTTTGCCATAGCAAGAATTTGTCCAGATGTAGGCTTTTCCCCAAAAATCTTCGTGACTTTGTCAAGATTTTCAATCATATTGTCAACCACAAGATTATTAGGACTATGGTCAATCTCTTGATCACTTTCAATGGTGTATATTTGATCTTCCATGGAGAACATATTGATTTGACCACTAGTTCCTACATGTTCATCTCCCAACATGCTACCTTCCATAATTCTCTTTACATATGGGCATGTGGCTTCTTCATGGAACTCATTACATGGCCTACAAAAAGGGGGAAATTGATCTACCATGTTGGTGGATTCCAATGGATTTGGAGACCTATAATCTTGTTGAGGGCCTGTATTCTTTTGCCATCCATTATTTGGCCTAGGTTGGAATCTTTGCACTTGCGATCTTTCCATGGCCACCAACCTACTTTGCATGGCTTGCATTTCTTTAGTGTGATTTGCTTCCATGCTTTTGATGAGTTGAGTTAATTCCTTAATTGGATCATGGGTAGCCTCTTCCTTGGCCTTGCCTTTGGAATCATTCAATTTCGATGGCCCTCTAGTGAAACCAGGAATCTTAGATTTTCCCGATTGCTTTCTGGCCCTCTCCATTTTCAAGGCTTCAGCTTGAGCTACACCCAAAGTTGCAGGCTCCTTTCTTCTCAACTCATAAGCAGTGTCAACACCAAAAGAATCCAGATAGGAACATAAGAGAAATTCATCAGGAGGTTTAACCGTAGTAGGCATGCTTTTAACCAATTCATTGAATCTCTTGTTAAACTTTTCCATGGTTTCATTCTCATTCTTCTTCATGGTGCTAATGGCACTGATCAGATGACTATTCTCTCTTTTCTCTCCATACTTTCCCATGAAAACATTAACAATTGTTTGTAAAGAATCATACGAGTTAGCAGGATGTTCAGTGAACCAATCAAGAGCATCCTCTTCTAAAGAGAGAACAAAAAGCCTCATCTTCACATCCTCATTGTTAGCAACGTTACACCACTTAAAGATGAAAACATTAAAGTTCTTCACATGTGATGCAGCGTAATGGCATTGTTACCTTAAAAAGAAGGCAACCTTTCAATAGCCTTCTCAGGGATATCGTGAGGATAGTCATTAATGTTAGTAAAGTTGCAAGGAGCAAAAAGATCATTCATGATTTTAGGCTCAACTTGTTCTTGAAACAACAAATGAATGTCAGAAATAGCCTCTTGCCCAAGATTAGCAAGAGCTCTACTATGAGAAAGTCTATAAAAACTCTCTCTAAAAACCCTTTCGAGATCAGGAGAGGGGCTAACTAGACCACTTGAATTTCTCTTAGTAGAGGCTCTTGCAAAATTAGGATTGAGTGGAGTCACCACTTGAGCAAGAATCTAAATGTAAAATTCAAATATGCCAAAACTTAAAGTTAGTCATTTTCCCAGGCACAAGAAGACTTGTCCCCAGCAACGGCGCCAAACAATGTTATCGTTCGCTGCCTACACCTACCTATAGTTAGTGGGAAAAGCCTTCAACCCCACAAGTGTGGTTGGTGGCGAGGAACTCAGAGAAGGGGCTGTCACCTATTCCCAACTCTCTCGGTTTAAGCTATCTCCTAGGTTAGCTAAGGGGGGTGGTCCCTAAAGGAAAACTAAGTTAAAGATGTGAGATTTCTAGGAGAATTGATTAGAAGGAATTACTTATCAAAGATGACTCGATTCCAATATGTAAACAAGCATATAAGTATATGAGCAATATTCAATTATGTGTTCAAAATATAGACCAGTGCTTTAAAGTAAATGACAAATGTTTGCTCAAAAATGAAATTCAAGATATAATGAAAATAATCCCACAAAGTAAGTGTTAGACCAAGATCACAATATGCAATTAAATTTGCAACACCAAATAAGGATATTTGCCAATGAAACGAGATATATCAATCATCCATAAACATAATGATCATTAAAATGGCAACATGCAATGAAGTTGCATGTAGAAGCAAATTTCTAAGTACCATAAAATTAAACTTGTTGCAAAATTTAAGGAATTAAAATGCTTGAATCCAAAGTGCTTCTTGAGATAATATTTGCATGTCAATCTTTAAACCGTTAAGATAACAAAAAATTTGGGAACTTTACAAGTAAATGTGATGAGATAGTGCTCTTGGTTTATTTTATTAATTAGTTCTAAAACAAGGTTACAATTGAACTCTAATCCTCAGACCTCACCCTCGCCCAAATATTTAGATCTCACAGTGAGGAGTCCATAGAGGTAGAGGGTCTCTAAAACGTCTATTCAACCAACTTAAGTTGGAGGTAAATTTTAGAGATGCAAGTCTAGTATGAAAAGTGAAATGCCTAAATGATATGAAAGTGATTTTGCAAGTGCTATGTAAAAGATGGAGATGATTCAATTAAATATGCTTCATAGTTAGAATAATAACTCAAGTTGCCATAAATTGAAAGTTTTACGCTTCTTTACTTGTAGTATATTGTGAAACTTATCCAAATGAGAAATAGATCACAAAACATTAGTAAGTGATGGCAAATGAGATTTCAAATTAAGAAATTAAAGGACTATGCGATTTGTGTTACTTCTCAATTAGAGCATGCATATATGATGTGAAAGAAAACGGAAATGTCAAAACCACTAAGTCAATCCATCTACAAATTCTCTCATTTGAAATGGAGAGATAGGGATGCCAATGGGTAAAACCCACATTCCCACAACAAAAACAGAAATTTTTATTAATTTTACAAGAATGAAATGACCATGAAGCCTTTTCTAAACCAAGGAAGGTCTTTACAAATAAAAATTGAGACCATAGACTTTTCCTCGGTGAGAATTTCTAAGAACTCAAAATAAATTCAGACTTTACAATAGGAGAAGAGAAGCTAAGCCTCGTCTATGCCTATAGAGTTATCTTTCTCATTTGAAATTCAGCACAAAGGTCCTGCAACAACTTGTTAGTAATTTCTTGTGGTTGTCCACTCAAGCTGTTACAAGAAAAAAATTCGAAAGAGGGCTACTAAACCAATCAAATATTAAATAGATAAAATTACAAAATATTGCACAACAATTTACAAAAGGATAAGCCAAAGAGTTCGAGTAAACTCTCCTCTTTGCTTAGTCATCTTCAAGCTCTTAGATAGCAAATGAAAGCAATGAAGTATAATGTTTTAAAATATATTCAAATTTAGAAGTATTCGGCTTGTATACAAGCTATGTCTCAAAATCCCTGCAAAACCACTTTGTAAGATAAGGCTATGAAGGTTCAAAGAACAAATAAGAGCTCATTTGAGAATGTATCAAGAGTGGGTTGGTCTCTCCAAAGACTCCCCCCAACACTTGATTTTTTGATCCCAACAAGATGTTTCCTCTACAAAACTTCAATCAAGAATTAGTTCCATATAGATCTAGCAATAAACAATGATAAAAAATTCTAGAAATTTATTTGAAACCAACTAGAGCATTCTATACCTAGAGCATATTCCTAAATCAAATGTCAATGTAAGATAGCTCTACATTAACAAATCTACAAGAGCATATGGAAACAAATTAGATCAAAGCATGAGTAAAAGGAATTATACCAATGATCAACAATTCATCACACTTCAAAAGGAGGAACACCTCATGAATGAAACCCCAAAGTCTTTATTGATATTTCTGAAAGTATACAAGGCAGCAACGCTTCCGCAAGCACAATAGTTAGTAAACAACGATTACAATATGAGAGCCCATGGCTCCATTATATAGAAAGCTGGGAGCAAATCCCAATGAAGAACCATATGCCAAGTGGTGAGAGGGAGGAGATCTCAAGGCAAATTCAAATTTGGTAAGTGGAGCTCCAATGCCAAGTGTAAAAATCGAATTCTGGCAAGTGGACATCATTTTTTTCCTCCCTTACGTGCCAAATTCGAATTTTATGATGGAATGACATGTGTATATAGTTGATAACCCATGTGGGGACAATTTACCACAAAAATCTCCACCAAATATTCTCCCAAATCCTCTCAAATATGCACTAACTTCACAAATTCGAATTTCCAAGTAAGCAATTCTCATTTAATGCCAGAAATTCAATTTTATTTGAGCACGTGTCTTTTCCTTGATTTTAGGAGTCCATATCACCTTGGGATTTCACTTTAACTTCATAATTTTCCACTTCATTTCCACCTCATTTAGCATGTGTGGATATTTATTTTTCTTCATTTATTTAATTTATGGCTTAATTAATAGCCAGATTTCCCACTAAACTTAGGAAAAGTGGGTTTTGAGGGTTCAAAACACATTTTTAACTCTTTAAAGTGTGTCATAGTAAAAAGTTGAGCGTGGGAGGTGTAATTTTGATTACTCATACCCCATACAACTTCTCTAGACAACACTTATTACAATTCAATTACAATTTTTATTGCAATTTTCGACTTGCGGGAAATCTAAAAAATTAAAAAAACACTACCTAGACCTAACCAAATTCCACGAAATTTTTTGTGTAATCTAGTATGGTAATATACATTGACTCTAGACACTATGACTCACCCAAGGCCTCACCATCAAGCCGTACTCCGGCTTTGGGGTAAAATTGGAGGAAAAAACTCAATTAATTATTAACTCCTGGTAAGGAGATGATAATTAACCAAGTAAAAAAAAACTCTCAGAGTAATACTCACTTGTTGGCAAGGTCCTAGGCTACCTAGGTTTGTTACAGACTCAATACTGACTCAAAACTCATCATTACTAGCATCACTTATTACAATTCCTCGTAGGGCGTGGAATCTAGGTACAAGAGAAAATGATAAGAAGTAGAAGTAGAGTTTAAAAACTCTATTGAACTGATGATATCTGATGATATCCCATGGTACAAATGTCTTTTGGTTCATCCTTGGGCATGGAGTCTTCTCATTATCATCAGGTGCCACTCCAGTGGTCAACACAACCTGAAGTCAGTCATTTCTGCATTTGGATCTAGAGCATGGGCCCGCATACCTATAGAGCAGAGAAAGGATTTGGAGCCTCAAAGTAAAGCATGCATGTTTGTTGGATATTCTGATGACGTCAAAGGGTATAGATTGCTTGATATCAACACTGAAGTGCTCTTTATTGAAAGGAGTCTAAAGTTTGACGATGATATTTTGTATGCACCAGCAGATGAACTTGTTACCAAGTTTCCATCATCACTCATTGATGAGTATGGAGATGAAACTTCAGATTAGAATTCTGATGAAGATGAGCCTTTGCCTATGACACCTATTGGACCAGCAGTTGTTGAACATCGAGATCATACTTCCTCATGTGGTTCGGAAGATTCTCGACCACCTTCAACACAAAAATGGCGTAGCATGAGTGATATCCTTGATGATACTGCCTCTATACCTCAGTTTGAGGAAGATCCATAAACACTCTATGGAGCTATGGAGCCATGCATGCCCATGCATGATTATATGATGCATGTATCTGATCCACAGACTTATACAAAAGCAACTAGGCATCCTGAATGGAAGCAACAACAGATGAGGAATATAACTCTCTCATTGAGAACTAGACTTGGGATTTGGTTCCGCTACCTTTCAATCGTAAACTTGTGAGGTGCAAGTGGGTTTACCAGGCCAAGAAAGTAGAAAATGGCCAAGTTAGTCGATATAAGGCATGGTTGGTAGCAAAAGGTTTTCAACAGGTATATGGTGTTGACTATAAGGATACTTTTGCTCCAGTGGTAAAAATGGATTCCATTCGGCTAGCTCTCTCCATTGCAACAACAAGAGGATGGGAGGTTCATCATATGGATGTCAAAAATGACTTTCTTCACGGTGATCTCGAGGATGAAATCTACATGGAGAAGCCACAGGGATACATGCACAATTCATCTCTGGTATGCAAACTAAAGAAGTATCTCTATGGCCTCAAGCATACACCTAGAGCATGGTATGCAAAGATGAATTCTTATTTGTTTTCTCAAAATTTTGTACGCTACAAATTTGATTCTAATATTTATTTTTTGAAGAAAATTGACTCCTTGTTGCTCATAGTACTCTACGTAGATGATATTTTGATAACAAGTAATTCAACTTCTTTCATTACTGAGATTAAAACTGCATTTCATTAGCGGTTTTCTATCACAGACATGGGCTTGCTAAATTTCTTCCTTGGACTAGAGATCAATTAGAATGGTTCTGGGATTACCATTTCTCAACCAAAGTATGCTAGAGATCTTTTGGGACGATTTCACATGAGTGATTGCAAGCCAACAACCACACCTCTCTTATCAGGGATAAAGCTTGAGAATGGAAAAGACACACCATTGGTTGATTGCACATTGTACTGTCAGCTTGTGGGAAGTCTTCTTTATCTCACTCACTCTCGTCTTGATCTCTCATATGCTATAGGAGCAATTTCCAGATACATGCAGGAGCCACATGAGTTACACTGGAAAGCTACAAAGCACATCCTTCGATATGTCAAGGGGACAATCACCTATGGGATTCATTATGCAGAAAATTGTTCTTTGGATCTCATTGGGTTCACAGATTCAGATTGGGTTGGCGACAACATTGATCGCAAGTCCACCTCTGGTTATGTACTTAGTTTGGGATCCGACCCAATTTGTTGGTCAAGCAAGAAGCAGGCTGCCATTGCTTTATTGTAGGATCCTAAATTTCAAAATTTACAATGACTAACAAAATTGATACTACACAATCCAGCGTGAAATCCAAATTTCAAAATTTACAATGACTAACAAAATTGATGCTACACAATCCAGCTTGAAATTTTTGAAGTAGAATATATCAATTCACTATTGAATACTTACCTGGAACCGTGTTTGAAGATGTTCCTGAACCACCATGGCTCCCATTCCCATTACCAAACTGCCATTTTCGTCTCAGCCTATCTGGGGTCAACCTCTCCGGTCCCCAGATCCAGAAGACAAGTCTTCTAGCCCTCGTGCCAAAAACTCCAATAATAATCAAGATCACTCTATGACTCTGTTAAAACTCACTGCTTTGGTCTCCCATAGTTAGAAATCCTCTGACAACATCCGGGTCAGTTTGCCCACCTCACTCACCCATGCCCATCAAGTTACCCCCTCCCCTTCCCTTTTATACACAAATCCCCTAAGATATTTATTAAAATATCCTCTTTTAATAAATATCTTAGTTAAATATCCTTTCAAGATATTTATTAAAATATCTTATTTTTAAAATATCTTAGAGTTATATTAAAATATTATTATTTCATAATATCTTGGATTCCTAAAATATCTTGGATTTATTAAATATCATCATTTAATGAATATCTTGAATTCTTGAAATATCTTGGATTTATTATTAAATATCATTATTTAGTAAATATATTGAATTTTATTAAAATATCATATTTTTTTTTGCATGAGTCAATGCTTTTACTTTCCTTTGAATAAAATATTAGTTATATTATGATAGTGGTAGGTATAACTTTTACCTCACAATACATTTATTATATTATGGTGAGTTAGGTATTTACTCAATACTTCAATAATTCACTCATTACCCTACATTGAGACTTTTCATAATTGATTAGTGCATATACTAGTGCAGTACACGTGATATATGCATATGTAGTTAGCATATGCAGGTCTCATATGCATGTTAGTATTCTATGTTCCCTATAACTCGAGTTGAGTCATTACATACACCCCTCCTTCAGAAAACTTCATTCCGAAGTTAAGTTTTATGTCGTATATCATTAATTATTTAAGTGATTAATATAATCATATAAGGGTGGTGTCCTTAATTGAATTTTCGTTTAATGTGTGATAACACTTTAACATTTATGTTTTGATCATTTATTGATTTACAAATTTAGTAGTCATGTCTTGTCTCAACAGAATTCCCAAGCTATTCTAGAATCATCCTATCCTTCCTAATCTCTTCCGCCCCCATCCTATCCGTCATCTACTGGCATGACATGGCGTCAACTATACTGACCTAACCATTCATAGACCTCAAGGGTTACAATATCGACTATATCAACCTGATTCCCTAGTAGGCATCTGCCAGTCATCATCACACATCTAGGGGAGCGTGACTTGCAGAGTCCTCCCATGACTCCAGGTTTTGGAGGATAAATGGTGAGAAACACCTCCACCCCTCTTAGTAGGACCAGGGTTAACACCCTATTATGGAACCTCAGTGAATCTCAATTGTTCTTGGAGTTTTGTCATCACGTGGTTGGTTTGATAGTCAAAGTCAAACGCAACATAGTCTATGGTCAACCTTTGACCTCGGATTTTGTGCCAAAATGTATAGACTACAAAAATCGAAGTCTATGCCAAAATTCAGCTCCTTTTGACCATGCGTTGACCAAAGTCAATGCTGGTCAAACCAGCAGTGGAAAACCTAGTTGCAGCAGAAATGTCTTCGTCCTTCTCCCACGTGTGAACCGCATATTTCCTCGAAGTAGCTCAAACCAATCAGAAGTGGAGAGGGAAACATGTGTGATGACGAGATGAGTGAAATGTCCTCCAACGTTGACTTTATTTATATCAATCAGTTAGGGTGTGTGACACATTTGCTGGGGTACAAAACCTTAAAGCCGACCTGCACATTTGAATATATTAGAAAATAAATTCAAAAGAAATGTTCTACTCATCAGATCAAGATGATCTTTAGATCGATCTTGCACCTCTCCAAAAGAGGTATGCAATAAAAATACTGGTATCTTCATCTGAGCATCACAACAAGGAGTTTGGACATAGTTGTCCAAATTTAACACTCCCTCTCAACTAGGGAGAACTCCATCCACCTGTGCAACCCAAACATCGTGCGTCATCCCGCCGTAACTTGCTTTGCTGGCCTCTTTATTTCAGAACAGAAGTGGGTCAGTCACAAAGACATCACTCTCGGCTAACAGATTTAGCCCAGAGGTCAGAAACCTGTATAGGACTCACAAAGAGTGTCATACCAACCCGAAGTTGGTTTATCTGACTCGAAGTCCATAGGAGGTTCGAAACCTCACATGGACTCAAAAATTCACATACGAACCCGAAGTTGGTTTATCTGACCCGAAGTCAGTAGGAGGTCCGAAACATCACTAGAGTTGATGCCAGATCAAGTGTTTGGACACGTGCCATCCTAGATAGAGAGTACGACAATCTTTGATGCATCCATCAATCTTTGCTACTAGTCTCTAGCTTTTCCCACCTCATTGGCCAAATGAGAGGTACTTCCCATGAGTCCGGAACTCAAATGGGTAGGATGCATACGGAGCACAGATAATGAGAGGTAAACCAACTCATATATCACAACGGTGGGGCAGAAGGACACTAACAAGGTTCGGCAAGCCTAGCCCTGGGGTTGCTTATAGCTCCGAGAAGTTATCCCCAAAGCCCCCTAGAGCTCCAAGAGCTCATCGTCCAACAGGACCCTCAGAATAGGGTCGTTCCATGATTCCAAGATTCTCACGGAAGGTTAGGAACATGACCTTCCCCAAGGGCATTGTGAGAATATCAACGACCAACTCATCAGTTCCTATATGATCGAGCCTTACGACGCCTCGCTGTACCATATCCCAGATAAAGTGGTACCAGCCATCAACATGCTTGGATCGATCGTGGAACCCGGGATTCTATGACAAACGAATCCCCTTCTGGTTATCACAAAGGATAGTGGTGGCATCTAGCACATGCTCGAACAACTTACTGAAGAGCTTTCGCAACCAACTGACTTCACAATGGGCCATACATGCTGCAATGTATTCGACCTTAGCGGTGCTCAAGGCTACCGACTTTCATTTCCTGCCCGAAGCAGATCTACATGTAAAGCAGCATCCAGATGTGCTCTTGCGATCCACCACACTGTCAGCCCAATCAACATTAGTATATCCAACGAGTGTCATGCTCCCAACAGTGTATCTCAGCTCATGGTCTATCGTGCCATAGACATATCTCGAGTTTCTTGGCACCAACCCAGTGAATGTTATGTTCAACCATGTGTTGACTCAAAGTGTTCACTGCACAACATACGTCCGAACGGGTGTTCATATATCAGTTGCATGGTCTACCTGCAGCCAAGGATTGGATCCAAGAGACCCAAAACATCTTGAGGGCTCTCAAGGACAACAAGAGGACAGCACAAAACCAACAGGATATCTATACTGATAGGGGCCGCATAGAGAGGCACTTTGAGGTTGGGGACTTAGCGTACCTTCGCTTCCAACCGTACAAGCAATACATGCTGAAGCAGAAAGGGGCTGAGAAGCTGAAGTCGTGTTTCTATGGACCTTAGAAGGTCATTCCACCTAACTATGCACACGACACCAACGAGTGGCGTCCTTGCATCTTTGCAAGGGATACCCAAATACTTAACGCTGAGGATCAGGGGGACAGTTCAAGGACAACATGTCTCAATGCTTGTGGACAATGGACCCACGCACAATTTCATAGATGCCCAAATGGCGTAGAGGAGGGGCATCCAGACAAAGGGGTTTGATGGATTTTTTGTACTAGTTCCGGGAGCTAGAACCATGCAATGCATACGGTCTTTTCCAGTCTTGACAGTGACCATGGGGTCATATTCGGTGACAGACCATTTGGCGCAGTGTGCATAGTTGGACAGAGTAGGCAACTTGCACTAAATTAGGTCTTTCTGTATCTTCTGGAATCTGTTGAGAATTTGATAGGGCGTAGTTTAATTCAATTCTCTACTTGATAATTACTTGTGAGCTTATTTCTCTTAGATTTTCTCTTTATTAGCTCATTAGGTCATTCATCAAGTCAATTATCAAAACACAAAAGACACAAGGTTTTGGCTCTTCAAGCCAGGGCCAAAACCTCTCCCTCTTGGAGAGGAAAACCCACAAGTAATTCTTCTTCTAAATCTTCAATTAACAAGTACCATGACGATGATACTGACCTTTGACACCAATATGCTTCCAAGACCTTGTCTCTGCGCTTTCTTGACTCGTTACGCTAATCACCTTTTTTGTAGCAAGCTACACCGTACTGCACCAGTACTTTGACCTTTTGTGAATGCTCTATTGGTCTTCTTCTCCTTATGCTCAAGACCCCAAACCCTTCCACACTTCCTTCCAATAATTGATGATGCTGTTATTTTCAACCTTACTTTGCTGGACAACCTTCTTAACTGAGGAATATTCTTTCTCCATTATGTACTGTAAATCATATACTTGTTACAGACTTTAGCCCAACAATATATCCTTCTACTTTGCTGAGATGTCACCCTTTTTTGCACCAACTGTAATCCTGAATTAGCCTTCGTCCCACCTCAGAAATGCAAGGCAAATGGTCATCCAAAACAGAGTTATATTATCCTCCTTTATTGCATTGAATGATCCCTTTTATCTTCACTGCAAAGTCAACTTTGAACGCTTGTAATCACGGAACTAATTCAAATTTTTCTTGACTGAAATCTCAGAGATGTCTGAATTCATTGGTGATGAATGAGGCCACAGACTTGTATTATATATAGGTACAATCTTACTCTTTGTAAGTCGACTTGTCATCTGCTATAAGGCCGACTTGTCAAGGAGGTGTATCTTCCATATTTGAGCCAATTTACAAGGAGCATTTAGACAAGGTCCTGGAGCATATTTACATCAGTGATTGACCTTCACAAGTGTGACACTTCTTCATATAAATGACTCTAAATTATACATTTATGACAAAATGAAAAAACCCCTAAAAGACATCAATAAGAAGTCTTGGACCTATAATAAAAATACTTTCTCGTGAAACCCATGAGTTAAGCATTTACAAAATACATTTTATTATCTTTGTCTTCTTCATTACATAAATTCATAATTACTTAGTTATTGTGAAGACCGAACCTAGTTACACTTTCCAACACTCCCTCTTAACTATTGAGGTATTCATAATGGTACATGGTCTCTTTCAATCTGAAGAATCTCATAAGCAAAATTTCAATTGGTAATCCACCTCTTATAGCATCATATTATCCCAAGTGATCGGCAGAGTTTTTCCCTCCAGCCTCACCCCAAAGCTAGGGTGGATTTTGCCATCAGCATACTAAGTGAGTCCTAGTGTTCTATCGAGTCCTTGTAAAAGTAGTTTCAACTACTTGGTCTACTAGATCATGTTTTGAGTCGCAGAATTGGGTATTTATTTGAGGGTCTATACGAATGGGTTTTCCCCCTTCATGTATATAAATGTATTATCTCATGTAAAAGAGGGTTGGAAAAATAATTATAATCCCCTCTTGGTCAATTAATTAAATTTTCTGGTCAATTAATTAATAAAATCTTAAACCAGAAATTTAATTAATTTAGGGTCCTAAGTTAGGATTAAATCTTTAAAAGCAAAATTTGTGGGTCCTTGGAAAATGATTTTGAAAGCCCCAGGCCAAGGGAATATTGAGAATTTTAAGAAATATTGGACCCTTGGGCCTTGGTGGTTAAATCAAGGTCAAAATTTTGGGGTAATTAACTCAAAAAATAATATTTTTGAGTTAATTAAAATTGAATTAAATGATAAATTCGTTTTTTCCCCAAAATTTTAATTTCAACGCTCCGGATTAAAAGATAATTAAATCTTTTGGACGGTTGAGATTATTTTGACAAGGATCATCCAAACTAGCCGTTAGAGATTTTGTCCTATAAATTTAGAGGTCTTTGTCATTCTTGAGTCATCCGATCTCAGGATCATGCACTTGCTCTTAGAAGCTCTTGTAAACTTTTTTTGAGGAATAAAGCATAAAGACTTTGGGGTTACAAATCTGGATGTTCCTTCTCAGATCTATGTGGTGAATTGTCTCTAAACTCTGCTACTTGGTTTCTTGCAGTTTATGGTTGATGGCCTTCATGGATTAATCTGCATATAGGTATCTTATGTAGTTTTCTGGGTTTCTAAAATAACATTCTGATTTTTCTGCAAAGGTCTCATGTTGTTTTCTTAAATCTCTATCGATCTAAGATTCAGATCCAAGTGTGCAGGGAATTTTTTTTAAGATTGGGCGTTTGGGGAAGTCTTCGGTTGGACCAGCCGACTCCCAATAAACATAAATCTGATAAGCTCTTTATTTGTTAATTTTCCAGGTCTATCTTACGATATTTGTGATTTTGCAGGGTTTCGAAGGCTTGTGCCTCTCACTAAAACTTTAAATCTCTGAAAATTTTGCTAAAATGGATTTCAAATTTGACCATGAGGGTTTTAACTTGTAAACTAGTTGTAAATTTGTAATTTTACTGTGAGGGTTTAATCATTTTCTGGTGTGTATCTTCAGATCTGGTTGGATTCAGGGTTGAAATCGAATTTTTTTTTAGATCTGAAGCAGATCTAGCCTCCAAAGGCCAGATCTGGTCTCAAATTGCTGCTGTGGGCGAAATCTAGGCGTTATTTTTAAAGGAGCATGAAATCTGGGCATAAATGAAGAAATTTTAAAATCTGAGGTTAATGTATTTGTGCGTACTGGGTTCATCCACTGCAAAAGACACTGCCCTCATATCTTCTGATTTCCATTCAATCCCATCAATTCCTATCCGCCTTCATTTCTGTTGCTCAGCGTTTTAAAGCTTCACCCTCGCCATTGCCACATCTCTGCGTTAATCTTTGGCTGTCGCCTCTGAAAATTCGTCCATTCCATACCCTGCTGCCCTCCTTTCACTGCCCAGCATTCATTCAACGTTTCTTTCACTGTCCCATTTCTTCTCCACGCTACTATTGATTTTCTTCTTAACGTTATCCGATCTTGCTGCATCCCCTTTGCCATCAGCGTCGATCATCACCGTCCAAGAGCCCTTCACGCCGTCAAACCTGCATAAACGACAAACGCAAACATTGAAAGGCAGATATATGCATATACGTTGAAAATGAACTTTGTCTTTGGTTTCGATTTTCTTTTTGTATAGTTTCAGTTAGGAGTTAGGTTTAAATTTCAATTCGATGTTTAGCTTTGTTTTAGCATAAGTTTGGTTAGGATTTAGTCGTAGATTTTATTTATTATATTTTAATTTTAGTGTATAGCCGTAGGTTTAATTAGTTTTAATTTTTTTTTATTTTAGTTTTAACTTAGTTTAATTTTAGATTCCAAAGTCGATTTGTTTAGTTTTTTAAAATTTTACATTTAGATTTTTTTTAATTAGTTTTAAAACGTAGATGTTAGGTTGATCTCCATTTTAGTTTTAGATTTTTGGTGGTGGTTTAGTTTAGCTTTTATTTAGATCTAACTTTTTTAAGTTTAGTTTTAATTTTTATTTAGTTTAAGTTTGGTTATAATTTCTTTTGGTTCTAATTTAGTTAGATTTTAGATTTAATTAGATTTTAGATTAGAACTTTTATTTCATTTTGAACTTTTCTTTAGATTTAGATTCTTAAAAAATAATAAAAAATAAAAAAATTTCAAATATCCTAAAAAAATTTTAGAAAATACAAAAATATAAATTTTTTTCAAAATTTCTATGGTCAAATGAGCTTTTGAAATTTTATCTTAAGAGTGACTATATAAAATCGAGACATTTTTTTGATCGAAATTAATTGAAGCATCATAAATCTGGAAATATTGCAAATCTCGGGCATTTTCATCTTGTGATAATATCACTGTGGGTTTAAGATATTTTAATTCATGGTTGTGGCATTTTCAATTGAATATCATTGATCAATCGTGTTTTAATAAGCAGCAGTTAGTCATCATTATTGGTTTATAATTGCATAATGGGATTTTGTGTGACTCCATAAGGAACTGATCATCAAACGTGAAATCTAATCTAGATCTGTGAAATCCTGTTAATTTTATCAAGTATTTGATGTTTTAGCTGTGTCTCCTGGATTTATCCTTCATTTCTAATAGGGTCTACCTCCCTTAGCCTGCAAGCAGACGGCTTAAAGAGAGAGGTTGGGGATAGAGGTGACAGCCCCCAATCTGAGCCATTGTCGTGGTGCCTGGACAATCTGTGCGACAACATTTTTTGGCGCCGTTGCCGGGGATAGAGTTTTTTCTGTCCTTGGTCTTAACGACATTTTCTAATCTTCTGATCTTTCCTCGCCATTCATTAGCCTATCGCAAGGGATCACATTTTTTGGCGTCTTTCATCTCTGCATATTTTTATCGTCTTATCTTTCGTCATATCACTAATCATTTCATCATCGCATCTTTAGCACCTGGACATTTCGATTGGCTTCTTGTTTGGGTGGCGACTTCACTTATTCATCTTTTTATTCCGAGACAAGAATCCCCCCCTGATATCCATCTGCTATCTCTCGATTATTTCTTCTGTTTTAGAATCAGTTTCATGTTCAAATGGCGACTCCAATTCTTTCATTTCTTACAAGAGTTCCTGCTAAGAAGTTCGCCTCTTGAGGACCTTTTAACTATTCTTGAACACGGATCTGTTTCTAAAATCTTAAAAACGACATCATGGATATTTTTGCCTCGTGTAATTTTGCTAATATTCAGGGTTATCCCCATGATGTCCCTCAAATGGATAAATTACCTATCTTTCAAGGAAATGATGCAGTTAGTGTTAAATCTCATTTGTTTTCTTTCATTAACTGGTGGAATAGAATTGCAGTTGCAAAAAATAATTTCGATGATGTAAAGATGAAAACTTTTGTTCCTACTTTCAGCGAGGATGTTGCTGAATGGTTTATGGAAAAGCCTGATAATTCATCCAATACTTTTGAATCCATTGTAACTGCTTTTAAGGAAAAGTATGGTGATAAAAGGGAAGATCGGCATTTGGTAATAGAGATCAGTACCATAAAAAAGAAAGAAAATGAAACGACTGAAGAATTTAACAGGAGATTTAATGGTATTCTCAGAGAAATATCTCAAACTCATAAACCTCCTGATGGATCTCTTCTGAATTTTTACATTGATGCTTTTGATTCTGATACTTCATATGAGTTAAGGCGGGCTAAAACTGCAAATTATAAGGCTTGTCAATCTTTAGCTGAGGAGATTGAAAAAGATAAGAAAGCATCTGGAATGTCTGAAACTCCAGATTTTGATAGATCTTTGACAGATTCTAAGTTTAAAGAACCTCTAGAAGATGATGATGACCCTATGAAAAGGTTAATGCAAAAACTTGAAAGCATGGAGCTTAATCATACTAAGAAACTTGAAAGCATGGAGCTTAATCAAGAAAAATTAATCTCTGACCATGCTAAAGAAATAAGTGTCTTACAGGCTAGATTGGTCCAAATGGAAAGAGCTCGAACGCAGAATTCCCAACCTATAAATAATAATGCTTTGCAGAAAAGAGACCTATCTTATGAGCAGAGACCGACAAATCAATTTGAGTTTGCAAATCTTGTGGATGAAGCTCCGCCTTATTGTAGAGTTTGTGATGCTCTTCATGAAGAGGCTACTTGTCCCATTGTCAAAAGGATCATAGCTAGTAGAATGGCAAGGTCAAGTCATCAAATTAATGTTGTTGGTAAGAACTATCACGTGCATATAGAAGATCATGAAAGTCAGGTTAAGGAACCAGCTCAGATGATTAAGGATGTGCAACCCAATCATATGCAAATAATTCAAAGCATGGAAAACAGATTAAAGATCATGGAATTTAATCACTCCAATCAAATAATTTCCATGGAAGAAAAACATGTTAAGGAAATAAATGTCATGGAAAACAGGTTAAAGATAATGGAAGTTAATCATTCTAATCAGATGTCCATCATGGAAGCAAGACACACCCAGGAAATGAATACCATGAAGGAAAATCACTTGTTGGAAATGAATACCATGAAGGAAAATCACTTGTTGGAAATGAGTTCCATACAAGAAAGGTTGGAAAAAATGTAAAAATTACATATACAAAAGTTTCAGCCGAAATTTGATTATGAAGATTCATCAACAGATCATGAGACTTCTTGTCTGCTAAAGCCATTCCCATCTCATCACACGGAGGATTTCACTATGGTTTCAAAGGATGTTGAGAAAGACCAAGCTTGTGTGTCACCATTGACAGAGTATATCCAAAATAATATTGGTCACGCTCAAGGTTCTTTGGATATTTTGTACAAACATCTTCAAGATGAGGACAAGGAGTTTACAGTGGTCTCATTGCTGACATCACAACCCACTTAGAAGAAGAGAAAGAAGCAAAAAAGAAGTAAGTGGTTTGATTCGTCTGATGGTCGAGAGCAGCTTGATATTTGGATAAGACAGAGTCCTACAATTAGCAAGATTGGACATGGCACATCTGAAAAGCAGCCTACAGACTTGCCTGAAAGTAGGAAAATGCTCAGCATACACTATATTGAGCACATCTGATGCCACAGGGCATCCTCTGTATCGTATTTCTAACTCTACTCCTTGTTATTTCAGCATTTCATTTTGCAGTTAGAGTAAATTTACTTTTCATGTTAAGTAGAATAATAAATAAAAGAAGAGCTTCTATTTTTCATGAGCTTAATGTTATATGATGATATTTGGATGGACGTTACTTATGCAATCTTGTGTGTTGCTTGGATGCAGATTCTGGATTCTCACATTCCTTCAATGAATCAACGTGTCCCCAAGTAGAGCCAGATGTTGACCACACTTTGTCAACGACCCCATAGCAGTACACCCCCCATTTTTTCAAATGGGATTCGTCATGATCAACATGGTTGCACCATTCAGATTCCATCATCCAGATTTCATCGACAGTTGACATTGTTATAAATGATGTAAACCCATTCTGCATGTAATGATGTAAATGATCTAAGTAAGACCGTCAATGTATGTAACAACCCAGGTAAGCCTAGTATGTTGTTGATGACTTCCATCCTAGGAGGTTTTTTGTCTCACTGATTCACGAAAGTGATCGGAAGAGTTTTTCCCTCCAGCCTCACCCCAAAGCTAGGGTGGATTTTGGCATCAGCATACTAAGTGAGTCCTAGTGTTCTATCGAGTCCTTGTAAAAGTAGTTTCAACTACTTGGTCTACTAGATCATGTTTTGAGTCGCAGAATTGGGTATTTATTTGAGGGTCTATACGAATGGGTTTTCCCCCTTCTTGTATGTAAAAGTATTATCTCATGTAAAAGAGGGTTGGAAAAATAATTATAATCCCCTCTTGGTCAATTAATTAAATTTTCTGGTCAATTAATTAATAAAATTTTAAACCAGAAATTTAATTAATTTAGGGTCCTAAGTTAGGATTAAATCTTTAAAGGCAAAATTTGTGGGTCCTTGGAAAATGATTTTGAAAGCCCCAGGCCAAGGGAATATTGAGAATTTTAAGAAATATTGGACCCTTGGGCCTTGGTGGTTAATTCAAGGTCAAAATTTTGGGGTAATTAACTCAAAAAATAATATTTTTGAGTTAATTAAAATTGAATTAAATGATAAATTCGTTTTTTCCCCAAAATTTTAATTTCAACGCTCCTGATTAAAAGATGATTAAATCTTTTGGACGGTTGAGATTATTTTGACGAGGATCATCCAAACTAGCCGTTAGAGATCTTGTCCTATAAATTTAGAGGTCTTTGTCAGTATTGAGTCATCCGATCTCAGGATCGTGCACTTGCTCTTAGAAGCTCTTGTAAACTTTTTTGAGGAATAAAGCATAAAGACTTTGGGGTTACAAATCTGGATGTTCCTTCTCAGATCTATGTGGTGAATTGTCTCTAAACTCTGCTACTTGGTTTCTTGCATTTTATGGTTGATGGCCATCATGGATTAATCTGCATATAGGTATCTTATGCAGTTTTCTGGGTTTATACAATAACATTCTGATTTTTTTGCAAAGGTCTCATGTTGTTTTCTTAAATCTCTATCGATCTAAGATTCAGATCTAAGTGTGCAGGGAAATTTTTTTTTAAGATTGGGCGTCTGGGGAAGTCTTCGGTTGGACCAGCCGACTCCCAATAAACATAAATCTGATAAGCTCTTTATTTGTTAAATTTCCAGGTCTATCTTACGATATTTGAGATTTTGCAGGGTTTCAAAGGCTTGTGCCTCTCCCAAAAAATTTTAAATCTTTGAAAATTGTGCTAAAATGGATTTCAAATTTGACCATGAGGGTTTTAACTTGTAAACTAGTTGTAAATTTGTAATTTTACTGTGAGGGTTTAATCATTTTCTGGTGTGTATCTTCAGATTTGGTTGGATTCAGGGTTCAAATCGATTTTTTTTATAGATCTAAAGCAGATGTAGCCTCCAAAGGCCAGATCTGGTCTCAAATTGTTGCTGTGGGCGAAATCTGGGCGTTATTTTTAAAGGAGCATGAAATCTGGGCATAAATGAAGAAATTTTAAAATCTGAGGTTAATGTGTTTGTGCGTACTGGGTTCATCCACTGCAAAAGACGCTGCCCTCATATCTTCTGATTTGCATTCAATCCCATCGATTCCTATCCGCCTTCAATTCTGTTGCTCAGCGTTTTAAAGCTTCACCCTCGCCATTGCCACATCTCTGCGTTAATCTTTGGCTGCCGCCTCTGAAAATTCGTCCATTCCATACCCTGCTGTCGTCCTTCCTTCATTGCCCAGCATTCATTCAACATTTCTTTCATTGTCCCATTTCTTCTCCACGCTGCTATTGATTTTCTTCTTAACGTTATCCGATTTTGCTGCATCCCCTTTGCCATCAGCGTCGATCATCACCGTCCAAGAGCCCTTCACGCCGTCAAACCTGCATAAACCAAACACAAACATTGAAAGGCAGATATATGCATATACGTTGAAAATGAACTTTGTCTTTGGTTTCGATTTTCTTTTTGTATAGTTTCAGTTAGGAGTTAGGTTTAAATTTCAATTCGATGTTTAGCTTTGTTTTAGCATAAGTTTGGTTAGGATTTAGTCGTAGATTTTATTTGTTATTTTTTAATTTTAGTGTATAGCCGTAGGTTTAGTTAGTTTTAAATTTTTTTTATTTTAGTTTTAACTTAGTTTAATTTTAGATTCTAAAGTCGATTTGTTTAGTTTTTTAAAATTTTACATTTAGATTTTTTTTAATTAGTTTTAAAACGTAGATGTTAGGTTGATCTCCATTTTAGTTTTAGATTTTTGGTGGTGGTTTAGTTTAGCTTTTATTTAGATCTAACTTTTTTTAATTTAGTTTTAATTTTTATTTAATTTAAGTTTGGTTATAATTTCTTTTGGTTCTAATTTAGTTAGATTTTAGATTTAATTAGATTTTAGATTAGAACTTTTATTTCATTTTAGAACTTTTCTTTAGATTTAGATTTAGACTTAAAAAATAATAAAAAATAAAAAAATTTCAAAATATCCTAAAAAAAATTTAGAAAATACAAAAATATAAATTTTTTTCAAAATTTCTATGGTCAAATGAGCTTTTGAAATTTTATCTTAAGAGTGACTATATAAAATCGAGACATTTTTTTGATCGAAATTAATTGAAGCATCATAAATATGGAAATATTGCAAATCTCGGGCATTTTCATCTTGTGATAATATCACTGTGGTTTTAAGATATTTTAATTCATGGTTGTGGCGTTTTCAATTGAATATCATTGATCAATCGTGTTTTAATAAGCAGCAGTTAGTCATCATTACTGGTTTATAATTGCATAATGGGATTTTGTGTGACTCCATAAGGCACTGATCATCAAATGTGAAATCTAATCTAGATCTGTGAAATCCTGTTAATTTTATCAAGTATTTGATGTTTTAGCTGTGTCTCCTGGATTTATCCTTCATTTCTAATAGGGTCTACCTCCCTTAGCCTGCAAGGAGACGGCTTAAAGAGAGAGGTTGGGGATAGAGGTGACAGCCCCCAATCTGAGCCGTTGTCGCGGTGCCTGGACAATCTGTGCGACAACAATACCCATACAAAGCATAGAAGGGTGACATACCAATAGTCATGTGATGTGTCGTGTTGTAGCAATACTCTCCCAGATGCAGCCACTTCAGCCACGCTCGCTGCTGCCCGCTGACATAGTTACGCAAGTAGCCCTCTAGCCACTTGTTAACTATCTCTGTCTGTCCATCCGTCTGTGGGTGATAACTAGTGCTCGGTGTCAACTCTGTCCCCACTAGCTGGAAAAGCTCCTGCCAGAACCCGCCCATGAAGCGACTATCCCTGTCACTGATAATGGTATTAGGTAGACCATGCAACCTGAAAATCTCCCTGAAGAACAGCTCGGCCACCTGTGCTGCTGTGTGGTGTGCAGATATGGCGAAAAAATGAGCATACTTCGTCAGTCGGTCAACGACGACAAAGATGCAGTCCTTGCCCTGCACCATGGGCAACCCTGTGATGAAGTCCCTCGATATGCTCTCCCATTTCCCCTCTGGAATGGGAAGAGGCTGCAACAACCCTGCCGGATGGCTCATCTCTCCCTTGTTTCTCTGACAAACATCGCACTCCCTGACATGCTGGAGTACGTCCTCCTTGAGGCCCTTCCATGAGAACCTCTCTCTGATAGCCCGATAGGTTTTGGTAAACCCCTGGTGGCCAGTCAATGGTGAATCATGTGATGCATGGAGTATCTTCTTCTTAAGCTGAGATCCCTTAGTCAAGAAGATCCTATCCCTGTAATAGATGATCTCATCGACCACCCTGTACCTGTCATCTGCTACCTGCCCATCCAGTACCTCACATGCAAACCTGTCCTTAGAGTACTCCACCAACAGTAGAGCCCTCCAATCCGAGTCCAAGCTCATAAGGGATAACGTGGCCGGTCTACGTGAAAGGGCATCTGCTACCACGTTATTCTTGCCTTTGACGTACTCAATGTCAAAGTCATAGGCTTGGATCTTACTGAGCCACTTCTGCTGCCTCTCCTGCAACTGCTTCTGCTCTAGGAAGAACCTGAGGCTGTTGTGATCGAATCTCACCCTGAATCTACTGCCCACTAAATACTGCCGGTATTTGGCCAATGCATGCATGATGGCCAACATCTCCTTGTCGTATATGGAATACAACCTCTCATGCGGAAGGAGCTTCCGGCTCTCAAAAGCTATAGGATGACCACCCTGCATCAATACAGCGCCAATCCCCTCTCCTGACGCATCGCACTCCAATACAAAAGGCTGCGTGAAATCCGGCAATGCAAGCACGGCGCAGCTGCTCATCACCTCCTTGAGCCTATCAAAGGCTCGCTGTGCTGTATCCGTCCAACTAAATGCCCCCTTCCTCGTCAAATCTGTGAGGGGTGCAGCAAGCTGTGAGAAACCCTTGACGAACTTCCTGTAGTAAGTGCAAATGCCAATAAACCCTCGAAGCTCAGTCACGTTCCTCGGCTCTGGCCAATCTCTGATGGCCCTGATCTTCTCCTCGTGGACTCTCACTCCGTCCACTCCTATGATATGCCCCAAGTACAACATCTCCGTCAATCCAAACTCACATTTGGAGAGCTTGGCATAGAACTGCTGCTCCTCCAAGATGCGCAATACTGTCTCAATATGTTGGAGATGCTCCTCCCAAGTCCTGCTGTATATGAGTATGTCATCGAAGAAGACCAACACAAACTTCCTCAAATGACTGCGGAAGATATGATTCATGCACGACTAAAAGGTGGCCGGTGCATTGGTCAGCCCAAAAGGCATAACCAAAAACTCAAAGTGCCCATAATGACACCGGAAGGCGGTCTTGGGAATGTCCTGTTCCCTCACGCGAATCTGATGGTACCCAGATCTCAAATCAATCTTTGAGAAGAACCGTGCTCCTCTCAACTCATCCATCAACTCATCCATCCTGGGAATGGGGTACCTGTTCTTCAGGGTCTTCTTGTTCAGAGCCCTGTAATCAATGCACATCCGCAATGTGCCATCCTTCTTCTTCACCAACACCACGGAAGAAGCGAAAGGACTCGTGCTCGGCCGAATGTGTCCAAGGGCCAGCAACTCCTGAATAGCACGCTCAATCTCATCCCGATAGGCCTTGGGATGCCTATAAGGTGTGGTGATCACTGCCTGTATCCCCTGCTCCAGCTCAATGGTATGCTTAAATCCCCGATCCGGTGGCTGTCTTGGCGGAATATCCCCGAATACTATGGCATATCTGTCAAGGATGGTCTGTACCTCTAGGTGCACTGCCTGTCCTGTAGTCGCTGCCTCCGATGCCCGCAGCTCTACTGCCCACTCTATGTCTCCCTTACGGAAGGTTGCCTCCATCCTATGTGCCGACACAGTCTGAGGCGGGTATGTGTGCTTTCCCCGTATCTTCTCATGCCTCCCCGTCTTGGGATCATCCCACTCCATCTCTAGGGCCTTCCAATCTGTCGTGACCTTCCCTAGAGTAATAAGCCACTGAACACCCAATATCATGTTGGTGTCCGGAATATCGACCACGAAAAAATGATTGGTCAATGTATAGGTGCCCATCGTCACTGATAACTCGGGAACATATCGTGCACACACCATGGTCTGATCTCCTGGGACCAAAACTGAAAACCCATCAAAACTCTCAGTCTGTATACCTCTCCGCTCAACCATCTGGGCATCGATAAAGTTGTGGGTTGCCCCACTGTCGACCAAGACTGAGACACGCTGGCCACGCACTGTCCCTCGTACGCGCAGTGTCAAGTACTTGGGAACTCCTCGCAATGCTGCTAGAGCTCCTCCAGTAGGTGCAAATGATGCACCACCTGCTGCTGGTGGTGGAGGTGGTAAGGTACCCTGCACTGCACAACTATCTCCTACCTCCACATCATCCTCCTCATCCTCTTCCCCGCTGCTCTCGAAGAAGACCTCAATGAAATGTGCTTTCCCTGCAACACATCTATGTCCCGGTGCCCATGGCTCCTGGCAGGTGAAGCACAACCGCTTCTTCTTCATCTCCCTCCTGGCCTCATCATCAACCTGTACCCGTCCGGGATTCCCCTTGGGAGGCGGAATCCTCATGTCCTTCCCCTTAGGCTAGAAAGCCTGTCTCTGAGGATAAGGTGTCTGAGTCCTGGATAAGACATCCTGTAAGTCTCGGGTCCTGCTGATAGCCTCCTAGAGTGTAGCTGGTCTAGTCGACCTGACTAGGCCACGAAGTGGCTCTGCTAATCCCTCCATAAACATGTAGACCATCCGTCCTACGGATAGATCTGGCACCATCACTAAAACCCTCAAGAAATCTGAAATGTAAGTCTCAGGACTCCTAGTCTGTTTGAGCTTTGTCAGCTCAACGAAGTGCTGCTCCGGATCCCTCCTGTCAAAACGCTCTATCACCCTCCGAGTAAACTCGGCATATGTCCCCACTGTAGAATGCCCGAGTGTCGTCATCCCATGAAACCACCAGTGTTGGGCCTCACCCTCCAGATGTAATGTTGCCACCTTAATGGCCTCTGACTGCGACATCTGATTAAGCTGGAAATAGATATCCAACTTCTCTACCCAAGACTTTGCCGAATTGTTTGATGAACCATCAAACATGGGCAAATGAAATCTGCTAGCTGCGCGGTGGTCATCATGATGATGTCTGTGTCCCCTGTGATGATCACGGGGTCTACCATCACGCTGGAGTTGAACATAATCTCTAAATGAGATAAGATCTCTGATCGCCGGCCCGCGTGCCAGGTACTCTGCAATGTAGGCGTCCATCTGGCCAGGGTCAACCTCCGGCTCCCGTTGTGCTTCTGCCCCTGTGTCCTCTGCTAGGAAAGTGGGCATAGTGGATCGCGTGGGTGCATGCGATGCCATGATGGGGATAGCATCACGCTCCGGCATATGGTGTGACGTGCCTGATCCCTCACCGATCTGAAAACCCCTTGGAGTTTCCCGCTGCCTAACCTCCAGCGCAGTGAGTCTCTATGACACATCCTACATGTGTTGGAGGAGCGCCTCTCTAAATCTCCTCGCATCCTCCTCGTCTGCCATAGGACCCTGCTGCTCTGCGTCCCCCACAGGCTGCTCCTGCTCTGAATCTGTCTCAGGCTGCTCCTGATCTCTGTATATCTCAGGCTGCTCCTGATCTGTGTCCACCACTCGAACACAATCCCCCTCTCCGTAGGTGTTCTCCAACCTACGCTCAACGTCTCTGTATTTCTTACCCCGGTAACAGATATGGGGTCTATCCCTCGGCCTCATAGACTGCTAGCTCCACAGGCTGAGCCAGATCTATGCTCCGATACCACTGTAATATCCCGAATGGGAAATAGACAGCAATACAAGCATACAACAATATAGAAAAATGCCGGAAATAAAACATAAAGCAAATACACATAAAAATGTCGGGAATGCTAAGCCATTTTATTAATCTGAGAATATAATGAGATACAATGGATAATCAGAATAAAAGCACCTATCCTTGCACAAGGCAAGTGAAGAGCCCTCTCAGAAAACAGGAAATGGCTGCTACAGAAACTGCGTCCCAGCTACTGGAAGAAACTGCCGTAAACTGCTGCTGCTGGAATGGACTAGAACTTGGGGCTGATCCCCTTACCGGAATGAGCTGAAAATCTGCAGAACACCTGAACTCACCACCCCGGACAAAACCCAGAAACCATATAGAAAATGGTCAGCCTCCGAAAATCACCTCAGAAGCCCTCCTCAAAGAAAAACGCTGTCCCTCTAGGCCCAGCGCAGATGCCAAATGATATATGCTGAAATCGGACCACAAACTCCCCGGAAATTCTCCCACTGATGAAGACTGAACCTCCACACTGTATCCCACTGAATCTCCTGCAGAAAACCCTGCAATAGAACACCACCTCTAAGAACTGTGTCCTCTCTCCCAGGGACTGCGCTGTCACCAAGAGAAGCCCATCCCCTCCGCAAAACAACAACCAAATCCTCCGCTAAATACTGTAGAAAAGACCTTGCCCGAGCAGGCACTCGAAGTCCCCCGGGGCTAAGGGTGAGATCTCCGACCGGAGACACTCAGTCGCACTAAACAGTGCTGCAGACAAGCTAAACAGCCAGCGTGCTCAAGAAGACAAAAGTCTAGCTCAAATATCATCAACAACAAGAATACCAAATGAGATGGCTCTACCACCTTTTATAACGTTGGCCCTCCTCCAAAACCCTAACGTGGTCCCTCTCTCTCCACGTGCTCCTCATAAGACTGCGCAGATGCTCCTAGAGGCTACGTGAGCCCCCTCTCCTACGTGGTGTGGACCCCCAAGGCTCCTCCTTAAGTTATAACGTTGCACCAACTAGGGAGACAATTTATTTTATTTAAGTGAGTTAGCCCCTTTTTCTCACTTTTATTTACTAATAAACTATAGTCGGCAAAACTATACAAAAATCAAATATTCCAATTAGCGGTGCTAATTAGGAATATTACAAATTCTCAAAGAATATCCATCCTTCCATGACTACTCTTTTCATGGATGCCTTAATACATCTCACAGAGTATCAGATGCCAGATAATTACCGAATCCCACATTCTACCTTCCAGAATGATGTGTCTATCTCTCCCTCTCAACTAGGGAGAATCCATTCATCATGTGTCTACATTCCTATTCATGGCCTTCACTAAGACTTTCAACTGTTAGTCCTGGTCTAGTGCATGACACATGAGATAGAAAAACACAACTGTCACTCCCTCTTAACCAAGGACCTACAGCAACAATGATGAAAAGCATCTAGCTGCTCATGTAGTACTCCTTCCATTGATGTCATGAATTGAGGAGCCTTCAATTTTTGGGATCTCTTCTTAAAGCACAGATCATCCATCACTTTCATCCAAGAGCCATGTCTTCTATCAGAAAGTGATCCATCAATCTTCTCATATGGTCTAGCTTCATGTTATGATGCTTTCTTTTGAACCATATATATTCCAAGGATCTTTCATCCTGCCATATGGTTATCAATTTGTGGAAGTCATTTACTTCCATTTGGTAGCCCTGCATAAGCTCATCAGATGTTATTGAATTATAAATATGAATACTTTAAATCAAATGTTACCATAGGATGAGCTTTCACCATGACATCTTCTTGTAGGCATCGACATCCTTTCTTTACAGATTGACACATCTCCTAAAGATATGCATTGTCAAGTGTCTCCATCCTTTCCAGACTTCTATTAGAGTCTATGTAAATTTATGTAGATGTTCTATGCTTGATGCAACTTTACTTTCTCTTTAATACTAGACAACAATCACATAAACCATAAAGTAAAATGCTAATAGAACATACTAGTAGATCGACAGAAGACATGCCAGAAACAGATAATTGTGTTGGTGCATTATGGCGTTCAACAGGATGCTTCAACCATCAAAGTCTCGATATGGTCGGCTAACCAGCAATGTCACACAACCCTCAAAAGCAGCCAAAAGGTCAACTCAAAGTCAACCCCAGAAAAGTCAATGTTGCCCAGAAAAGTCAACGCAAAACAGCAACAAGTCAAAGTCAACGCAACACAGTCTATGGTCAACCTTTGACCTCGGTTCTTGTGCTAAAATATACAGACTGCAGAAATCAAAGTATGCCAAAATTCAGCTCCTTTTGACCATGCATTGACCAAAGTCAATGCTGATCAAACCTGCAGTGGAAACCCTAGTTGCAGCGGAAATGTCTTCGTCCTTCTCCCACGTGTGAACCGCAGATTTCCTCCAAGTAGCTCAAACCAATCAGAAGTGGAGAGGGAAATATGTGTGATGACGAGATGAGTGAAATGTCCTACAACGTTGACTTTATTTATATCGATTAGTGAGGGTGTGTGACACATTTGCTGGGGTACAAAACCTTAAAGCCGACCTGCACATATTTGAATATATTAGAAAATAAATTCAAAATAAATGTTCTGCTCATCAGATCAAGATGATCTTTAGATCGATCTTGCACCTCTCCGAAAGAGGAATCCAATAAAAATACTGGTATCTTCATCTGAGCGTCACAACAAGGAGTTTGGACATAGTTGTCCAAATTTAACACTCCCTCTCAACTAGGGAGAGCTCCATCCACCTATGCAACCCAAACATCATGCGTCATCCAGCCGTAACTTGCTTTGCTGACCTCTTTATTTCAGAACAGAAGTGGCACAGTCACAAAGACATCACTCTCGGCTAACAGATTCAACCCAGAGTTCCGAAACCTCTATAGGACTCACAAAGAGTCTCATACCAACCCGAAGTTGGTTTATCTGACTCGAAGTCAGTAGGAGGTTTGAAACCTCACATGGACTCAAAAAGTCACATACTGACCCGAAGTTGGTTTATCTGACCCGAAGTCAGTAGGAGGTCCGAAACATCACTAGAGTTGATGCCAGATCAAGTGTTTGGACACATGCCATCCTAGATAGAGAGTATGGCAATCTCTGGCGTCCATCAGTCTTTGCTACTAGTCTCTAGCTTTTCCCACCTCATTGGCCAAATGAGAGGTACTTCCCATGAGTCCGGAACCCAAATGGGTAGGATGCATACGGGGCACAGATAATGAGAGGTAAACCAACTCAATTATCACAATGGTGGGGCAGAAGCATAGTAACAAGGTTCGGAAAGCCTAGCCTTGGGGTTGCTTATAGCTTCGAGAAGTTATCCCCAAAGCCCCCTAGAGCTCCAAGAGCTCATCATCCAACAAGACCCTCAGAATAGGGTCATTCCACGATTCCAAGATTCTCACGGAAGGTTTGGAACATGACCTTCCCCAAGGGCATAGTGAGAATATCAACGACCTGCTCATCAGTTCCTATATGATTGAGCCTTACGGCGCCTCGCTGTACCATATCCCAAATAAAGTGGTACCAGCCATCAACATGCTTGGATCAATTGTGGAACCTGAGATTCTATGACAAACGAATCCCCCTCTGGTTATCACAAAGGATAATGGTGGCATCTAGCACATGCTCGAACAACTTACTGAAGAGCTTTCGCAACCAACCGACTTCACAACGGGCCATACATGTTGCAATGTATTCGACCTTAGCGGTGCTCAAGGCTACCGACTTTCATTTCCTGCCCGAAGCAGATCTACGTGTGAAGCAGCATCCAGATGTGCTCTTGCGATCCACCACACTGTCAGCCCAATCAACATTAGTATATCCAAGGAGTGTCATGCTCCCAACAGTGTATCTCAGCCCATGGTCTATCGTGCCACAGAGATATCTCAAGAGTTTCTTGGCAGCAACCCAGTGAATGTTATGTTCAACCATGTGTTGACTCAAAGTGTTCACTGCACAACATACGTTCGGACGGGTGTTCACTAGGAACATCAGGGCCCCTACGTGTTGACGATACTCAGTAGGATTTGCTAACACGGGCCCAGCAGCACTGCCACTCAACTTCTTAAAGTTGAGCTCCATCGGTGTCGAAACAGACTTATAGTCCACCATACCAAATCTTTCCAGAAGCTTCACAATGTCTTTTCCTTGAGAAAGTAAAATCTCGCCAGGTTTCTGCTAGACCTCTAGGCCTAGGAAATACTACATTAGTCCTAGGTCCTTCATCTCGAACTCAGCAACGAGCTCCCTCTTGCACTGATGAATGAGAGGGTCAGCACCTATCAAGAAGAGGTCGTCTACATACAGCACCAGAATGAGAGGCTTCTCTCTATCAACCTTGAGGTAAAGGTCTAGATCAACATTACTACGAGTGAAGCCCAGCTTCATCAGATAGCTATCTATCCTCTCATACTAAGCTCTGGGTGCTTGCTTCAGCCCATAGAGGGCTTTCTTCAACCTGCAGACATGGGTGTCCCAACCCTGAACTTCAAACCCCAGAGGTTGCTCTACATATACCTCTTCCTTTATCGCACCATGCAGAAATGCGGTCTTCACACCATCTAATGAAGACTCCATCCCTGTGTAGCAGCAAGGGCTATGATAGATCAAATGGTAGTATATCGGGCCACAGGTGCAATATGTCATCATAGTCTATGCCTTCCTTTTGAGAGAAGCCACGGGCAACAAATCTTGCCTTGAACTTTTCAGCACTTCCATCAAATCCATGCTTGATCTTGTAGAGCCATTTCAAGGTGACAACTGCTTTGTCCTCCAGTCTTGGAACCACATCCCAAACATCATTCTTCATTATGGACTCATACTCTTCGTGCATAGCATCCTTCCATACTTGAGCTTTACGACTTCCTCAAAAGATCCAGCCTCAGATTGTACAATAATACTCATGGCTGCTAGATACCCTTGGTATCTACTTGCTTTCACAGAATGCCCCCCTTGGGGCCATATGTCCCTCGGCATCCTCGAGAGTGTCCCTGAGCCATGATGGTCTCTTCCCCAATGAAGGAGGTGGATCAATCGAGTCCATCGGTCCTTCAACATCGTCTCATCGTTTTGTCCTTCTTGATTTCCAGGACTTGCTTCATGGTCTTCCTCAGATCTCGGAAGATTGACTACTTTCCTTAGGGAAGCATCTTCGTCAAAAGTGACATCGTGGCATATATCCACTTCCCTTTGACCAGGCACATAGACTCTATAGGCCTTCGAAGTTTCGTTGTAGCCCACAAACATTGTGGTCTCCCTCTTGATGCTAGCTCCTCTGCAAAAGTTCTTGAACTCGTTCGTTTCATATAATAAGAACATCCTCCCAAGGATGTCATGGGCAGCATACCAGACATATCGGAATGTATCAATGCAAGACATCAGATGTATTTGTGACGCTTGAGGGAAAAGGTCCCCTTGTGTGTTTTCCTTCGGCACAACCCTGCCATACACTTTCATGATTATTTGAGAACTCGAGCATCCTTGTCATCACCTTCGTTGCTTCAGGAAGGGATTTGTAGTGAAGGTGTCCAAACCTCCGGTGCCATAGTATCACATGTCATCGCTCCCAGTGGACTTCCTCCAACCTGGTAGAGTGTATCAACTCTAGACCCAATCGTGATAGCTTCCTTGAAGCTCTTCTTCCACATGCGCACCTTTCCATCAATGAATGCCACATTGAAACCTTTATCTTCCATGACCGATATAGACACAAGGTTCTTCTTCAAATTTGGTACATAGAGTACATCCTGCAAGCGGAGGACTTGACCTTGAGACAAGTGGAGGGTCATAGTCCCAGTCCCTTTCATGGGATATGTGGCATTATCTCTAAGGACAATTTCTAGATTACTGTCCTTCTCAACCATATCAGAGAGGGCTTCCTTGAACCCAGTGATGTGCCTTGAGGCACCACTATCCATCAACTAGACATCCATAGTGTCGAGTGGAGATGCAGCAGAGAGGGCAGATACAAGAATGAGTTCATTTCTTTTATAAACAACATTTGATTCCTCATACCTGGAATTTCTCAACCTTTTGAAAGGTTGATCATTTCTGCCAGAGGGAGCCTTCCTCTTTCCCTTGAACCTGTTGTTCCTTTGATTGCCATTCCTCCAGTTGTTGTTGTCATCATCATCAGGAGAATCCTTCTTGAAAGGGCATTCTCTAGCATAGTGACCTGGCTTGTGACAAGTATAACACTTGCCCTTCTTTCCTTGGGCCCCTGCTCTTCCTTTGTTCTTTGGACCACCGAAGTTCTTCTTTCTAGAATGAGCAGCGTAGGCAGCATTTCGTTCATTTCCATACTCCTTCATTCTTGTCTCTTCTTGTATGCATCTCGATAGTACTTCGTCAAAGTCAGGTATCACATTATTATTTAGAATGGTAGTGTTGAACACATGCCATTCGGATTGAAGCCCTCCAAGTGCAGTGAGTACCATTTCTCGATCAGTTATTGTCTCCCCAATAGCCAACAGATTGTTCCTGATCTCAGTCAGCTTCAGAAAGTATGATTGAACAGACTAATCCCTACCTTTCTTCAGATTCTTCAATTGATTCTTGAAGAATAGTACTTGATTCGCATTGTTGGCCTTGAACATGTTGACCAACTTATCATACATTTCTTTTAATGTGCCCAGCTCAAAGATGTAGGCAACCAAACTCTTGTGAATCGAGTCCTTGATCATCAACTTTGCTTTGATCTCCCCCTTCTTATATTTTGTCTTGGCTTGAAGCGGTTGCAGTGGATGGAGCCTTTGGATTTTACCCTGCACATAGTCCATGACATCTTGGTCTTCCAACATAAGATCCAATGTCATCTTCCAAGCATGGAATTCATCTTTCCCAGTCAATTTATCATCAGCCTTGAAGCCATTGTAGTTTGAGGAACCCATCCTCTTCTTCGGTGATTGCTACAAATTAGGGCTTTGTCTTCACCTCAGCTCTGATACCATGTAAATTTATGTAGATGTTCTATGCTTGATGCAACTTTACTTTCTATTTAATACTAGACAACAATCACATAAACCATAAAGTAAAACGCTGATAAAACATACCAGTAGATCGACAGAAGACAAGCTAGAAACAGATAATTGTGTTGGTGCGTTACGGCGGTCAACAGGATGCTTCAACCAACAAAGTCTCGATATGGTCGGCTAACTAGCAAAGTCACACAACCCTCAAAACAGCCAAACGGTCAACTCAAAGTCAACCCTAGAAAAGTCAATGCTGCCATAAAAGTCAACGCAGAACAACAGCAGGTCAAAGTCAATGCAGTGCATTCTACGGTCAACTTTTGACCTCGGTTCTTGTGCCAAAATGTACGGACTGTAGAAATCGAAGTCCATGCCAAAATTCAACTCCTTTTGACCATGCGTTGACCAAAGTCAACACTGGTCAAACCTGCAGTGGAAACCCTAGCTGCAGCAGAAATGTCTTCATCCTTCTCCCACATGTGAACTGCAGATTTCCTCCAAGTAGCTCGAACCAATCAGAAGTGGAGAGAGAAATATGTGTGATGATGAGATGAGTGAAATGTCCTCCAACGTTGACTTTATTTATATCAATCACTGAGGGTGTGTGACACATTTTCTCAAGTACAAAACCTTAAAGCCGACCTGCACATATTTGAATATATTAGAAAATAAATTCAAAATAAATGTTCTGCTCATCGGATCAAGATGATCTATAGATCTATCTTGCACCTCTCCGAAAGAGGAACCCAATAAAAATATTGGTATCTTCATCTGAGCATCACAACATGGAGTTTGGACCTAGTTGGCCAAATTTGACAGTCTACAGATCTTCCCAGGAGATTTTCTAGTCAAGTCTCCTTGGCTTCCTTGGATGTTGATTGCCTCTTTTCATGATTGCACCTTTTCGTGATCTCTTCCTTTCTCTTCCACAATTTTATTTCATTCCTAGGAACTGCCAAGGTGCAGCCCCTTGATGGTATATAATCACCTCATATTCCATATGAGGACATATTATGTTGATTTCATCTGATGTGGAACATGTCTATTGACAACCTGTGTATCAGAAGAGTTCCTGCTTTCTTTGATCATATTTCTTCTACCTGCAACCATATGACCTGTCTACATAGCATCTAGTGTTAGCATAAATATATATATGTACCTCATTTCTTTTCTTTGAGTCATCCTACAGCAGATTTCCTTAGAGTGAAGAGTTTTGTTCCCTTGATCTACTTCATCAATATTTCATCATTTCAAATCCCATAATTCTGAAAGTTAGAATTTCTCAAGGAAACCTATTGCTTTCTTTCTAGTGAATCCAAAGAGGACTCCATTAGAAAATGTCAGCATCTGTTTCCTTATTGATTATTGAATGATGACCTTTATCTTGATGACTTCTCTCTATAAATGTTGTTTTTCAGTGAGTTTCCCAGGAGCCCCTTATAGCATAGATGTCACATATGTTTTACAAACATCCTCCTACAACGAGTGCTTCTTCTTCAATGCTTCCATCATGATGTCAATCCTGGAGTGATGCATTTATCTAATATACCATGCCTCCTAACAACCCGATAGATACCTCTTAAAGAGGAATATGATCTTAATTATAATAGAGATCTTTCACTTCTTCTTTCTTAGGCTTTTTTGAATCTGGTTCTTCCATTTTTCTGATGATATGGGCTTCTTCCTTTTTCCTCTTGTCCTCATTAGATTTTGGGACAATCTTTCATTACACCCATATCATCGTATCTTATCCATGTTTCATCTTTTCTTCTTGAGGACCAAACTTACTAAATCCTCCCTTTCTCCTTAAAATGGCAACATATGTTTGATTCTCTTTATTTGATCCTATATCCACTTTAGCTTTTAACCTTGTCTCTTTTAATTCTCATATAGACTGTAGATTCTAGAATGGTGTTGCTTCTTTCTTTCCATAAATGCTTGAAGTGAAGTTTACCCATCCCTCTAGCAGAGCATTCAGCACCACTATAGTTATTTCTCTATTAGACATTTCTTCTCCCAATTCCTGCAATCCATCTTGTATTTCGGAAATCTTCATGAAGTTATTTCCTCCTCTATTGTAATATTCCGAATAGGAAAGAAACAACAATATAAAGCAACATAAACAATAACTACTACAAATAGAGAGACATCATGAAAAACACTGCACATATGGAGAAAAGCTGAGCCATTTTATTATAATCTGAAAGTGGAAAATGAGTACAAAGGTGATCAGAATGATGACACCTTGGCTTGCTCAAGGCAAGCTGAAAATACTCTCAGAATCCCCTTGTGAATGGATTCTCTCTCTCTGACTGCATAATTCCCTGAACTGTTGTTGCTGCTGCTGGAACTGTTGCCATGGAATAGAGCTGCTCTTTGGGGTTGTTCCCCTGCTCAGAAAATTATGAAATTTCAGGTGTTGACTCTCCAAAAACCCGGAAAACCCAGGAAGGAATCCCGGAAAGGCTGACCCCGGAATTTGACCCCTCCTTGGGAAACTCATGCACTCTAGGTGAGTACGTTGGTCCTGAACAGCAAGACTGGAAATGATGGCCTTCTCCTCCACTGAAAGATGACTTGTGAAGGGCTGATCCCTTCACACTTCTCCCCGACTAAAATCCTTGATCTCTCTTCACTCCCGGTGTTGCCTCCCTCCAATACTACGTAATTTCTGAGTGTGACTGCGCTGCCTTAGTGACTATGTGGCTCCTAGCTGAAAGGTGTTGTGTGCTCTTCTATGAAAATCGATGGTGAATCTCCTGACCTTAGCGGGCACTCGAAGTCCCCCAAGGCTGAAGATGGGATCTCCGCTCGGAGACACCCGTGTGCTGAACAACACTTGCAAACTTTGCTAAACAGCGTAAGCGTGCTCAATGTCTGATAGATAGAAAATCAGAAGATGCATAATAGAATGAGAGAATGGCTAGCCTCTCCCTCCTTTTATGTTTGAGACCCTAGCTCTCCCTTGGGCCCCACTCAACTGCGTTGTCCCCTCATGCCACGCTTCCCCCACTAGACTGCGTTGTCTTGGCCCACACTGCCACTGCGCTGCCTGGCCCACGCTGCCTCCACGCTGTCCCTCTCCCTGCGTTGTCACTTGGCTCCCCTGGGCCCCATGCTGAAATCCAAATTTGTCTAAGTGACTTTAGGGAGTTATTTTATCCTATGTTTGGGTTATGGGTCCCATCACCCCCTTTATTTTCTGTTTGAACACTAGAAAGGCAAAATATGATCAAAATTAATATTGCCAATTAGTTGCTACTAATTGGGAATATTATAGTCCTCCCCGCCAAAATGCTGCTTGTCCTCAAGCAACTGCAAATATGGATGCTGCAAAATCTTCTCACTCTCCCAAGTGGCATCCTCATCCAGCAAGTTCCTCCATCTCACCAAATACTCCCTGACTGTCCTGCTCCGTATCTATCTCCCTCTAGTGTCTAAGATGGTTTCTAGCTGTAACACCAAATGCCCCTCATCATCTGTAGGTGGGAGATCTAATGGAATACCTGAGCGTGATTAAGAGAACGTATAAGCATGTCAACTCTCTAATCCTCAATATCCATATGCTCGTTTACCTTCAATCTTGCTGGATGTGTGGGAACGTTGGAGGTGCGAACATGAACCAAACTTCTTGTTCAAGCACTGAACTGCTGGTTTAGGAACATAATTCTGGAACAAGAACAATACTGCCTTCTAGAACAAAACTCTGTGAACAGGAACAGAATTGTTGTTCAAGAACAGATCATCCTCCTTGGCTATGGTTGTTGGTTACCATTAACCCTTCGTGTTTACTCCATTCCCTATGTTCGTACTTCTTCAATCTATCTAGTAGTGTTCATTAACTCCACTCTAGTTCTCAGCCATCTTGAACTCCTCTGTTTATAACAAAGATTCCCTTTTTCATTCAGTAGGTCTCGATACATTCCAACAAAGCACGTCATACTCTGTTTTCAATCCCTCTTGCACACAGGATTCATAAAGAAAAATTCCAAAACCACGCAATCAACATCAACCCTGGTAAGTTGTGTAATACAACACTTCTGCAAACATAGCAAGTCGTTTTCAGTCATGCAGTCTGCAAAAACATATTATAAAGATCACTTCGGAACTCCTCAAACAAGGATCTTTTTGGAAAATCACTCGCTTGTTGCCAAATAGACCCTATTCTACACAAAACCCAAATTGCGGAATTTCAAATTTCGTCTTCCATTGACTAGAAATTGACCCGCAAGCTTGGTGAAAGTTTTCCTTTACGAATTTCCCTTCGATATTGAATTCACCATTTGACCTCCTTGAATTCACAACTCCAGATCTTTTGCTCTCAGATATCAATAACTATTAGAAGCTACAACAATATGTAAAATTGCTATCTTCACAAAGAAATTGCTATACCTCTGAGACTGATCCAATTTCACGACCTCTGCAAACAATGCTTCAACGCCTTAAGAAAAATTCAAAGCTTCGGCTCCTTCTCCTTGATAGACCCCTTAAGTCAATAGATTAAAAAAGAGACTTACGCAGATTCGAATATACACAGACAATTTTGGTACTGTCATAGACTTCACACGAAGTCAGTTAATTAATCCAACAGATTCATAACAATGTTCCCATACATAATTCAAGCAACAATCCTGGGAATTTAAAAGTTATTGTTCATCAACCAAAGGGATTAACAATGAAATCATTTCAAAAATGCGTTAACCTCCATTAATCTGGAATACTTTGATCCTCCTCCCATAAATAATTTGCCACCATTGAAAGCTACACAACAAATCATTATTAACCTGTATTCCTATTGAAACACCATGTATCTTCCAATAACGCAACACGGGATCAACTAACATTTTAGAAATATCTTAAATCATCATGCTTATGACAGACTCCTATTACTGTTCGTCATTTCACAGAGGCAATGCAATATAACCTGAACACTATTTCATTCATACAAATTATGTACATGTATATATACTCAGAATTTCTCCTCTATCATTTGTTTATGGCCTGATTTTCTTCATTTGAAATGGCCTCTCCTAATGCCTTCAAGGCTTACAAATATATACAAAAGGATTATGCAACCAATTCTGGTTCAGATCCACAATCTACTCAACCATATCTTAAAAATCCTCTAAATCCACTTTTGACTCAACTAAATCCCTATTCTAGGACTTCCTAATCCCTAAGATCTTTATGAGATCTTCACAAGTCTAATATCTCTCGTATTCTCACATATTTGAGAATATTTACATTTAAAAACCTCACACATATTTACCATTCAAATTATTAAAAATATACAAATTTACTATTAATAAATTAAATTCTTTAACAAACATTAGACCCCCTAAGTCAACCAAATATACAATGATTTTTCAAGTAGGATGCTCCTGCATCAGACTCCCTCTTGATCATGTGTTTTATATGCTGATGAAAACCTCCAGGGTCCCAAACCTTAGTTTGTAATTGTCCAAATGCTCTGCACCTTTACTGTTGCTGCATGTCTGCTATCTTTTGATTCATATTCCTTTCTTCAATCAACTTCAAATTTTGATTGCTCATTCCTTCTGCTATCTTCCATCTCGACTGTCCCATCATCAACTTCCACAATTCATCAATCACATAATCAATTTCTGTTGTTCCCTGATTGCTTTCATTAACATCTTCTTCTCCAATTTCAATTTGTTTCTTCTTATCTTCAAATTTACATTCAAGGAGTAAATTGTTTGTCATCTTTCTGACTGCATACTCATCCACCTTTTCTTCTTTGTTAGCCAATACATCAGAAACTTGGCAACTAACACATATTTCTATCCCAATCAAAGATTGTGAAACTCCTTCATTTCTAACTTCAAAGTTCAATCACACTCTCATACTCCTGTTCTTTCAACAAATACTCCAGCAACTCAATTTTTCTTTGACACCTCATAAGTACTTCATCATGATGCTGTTTATAGTCTTCAATATGTTCTTCTTTCTTAACATCTTTCAATAGATGTCCTTCCTCTTCATTCAATCCTATGACTGTCTTGTCTTTGTCCTGAGACAAATCTACCTCACCTCCTTCTTCAACACACTTTGCATTACTGTGTTTCTGTAAGCCCTCTTCAAGAGTTATCTTTGCCCCGTCTTCTGCATTAGCATTCCACTACAATTGTTCTTCATCAATAACATTAGTCAAATTCATTGCCTTACCTCTCTGAGACAATGTTCCTTCATTCTTCATCAGAATAAGATTCTGATCTTCCATCTCGATGACAGCTTCAAATGACTGTCTTCTCCCATTAAGTAACTCATCAACGAACTCCTTCTGCTGCAACCATTCAAAGCCTTCCTCATCTGAGAGGTTTTCTTCAACATATTGTAGTTCAAGATCTTCATCCATCCTGAAGACATCTTCAAAAGGTTGCCTATCTCCTGCAATACCTGCAATCATACACAAATAATCAGTTTTAAAAACACAAGACCTTGTGGTCTCACTTGATGCTTCAGCCATCATGTCTTCTTGCTTCTCTGAATCCTTCATATGATTCAGAAGATTCTCTGTAGATTTCTACTTTGTAACTTCATTTCTTTTAAAAAACAATGGGCTATGTTCTGGTTCACATACCAAAACTTCCTTCTCATACTCATTTACTTTGAGTAACTCTTCCTTCAGTTGGGCATTCAATCTATGCTCCCACTTCACTTGCAATCTATGCCATTTGACTTTTCTTTGTGAAAAATCCTAGATCTGGATTCCTACTACAACAAATCTGAATTACTTCTCCTATTATTTTGATAATTATTTCATTACATTGAAATACCGAAGTAATCACTGAAGCAGTCTACACAAATGATGTTGTGGAATAAATCTAAGTGCTGAAACAATTTGAACAAAATTCAATGAAAAACATCCACATTGACACAGTTATTTTGGAATAAGTCCCTGGAAAAACCCAACTTCGGAAAACCGGTGCAGCAGATCTTAGGATTTATATTATTAAGCAGCAGATTCTTGAGTACAACTAGGGTGCGAACATTCGGCAAACCCTTCAGAGAAATCTAGACAACAAATATAATTGTGAGATATACCTCACTCTACAAGTCTCCAGCTAATCTAAACAGCACTGGTGAAGCCCTCACTTCCTCTGCGTGATTTCCTACGCTGGAACTGCGTAAACCTGCATGGGCAAGCTTGAGGAACTACGTCACCTTCTTCTGCAACTGATCTAGCTGATCTAAGACTAGATTTTGGCCCCCTGGATCAGAAACCCCAGCCTCTAGCTATCTCTGGACTGACTCCAAGAGACATTGCACTGCTTCTGCGTGATTTCCTGCAGGGACTGCGTCACCCCTTCAGAAAATTGCACTGTCTCTCTCTGCGTAAATGTTGACTCTCTCTGAAATGCACTCCTGGTCCTCCTGACCAGTCTCTGCTTCTGCTCCTCTCTGGATCTGATCACTGAATCACAATCACTTATCAAACCCTGCCCTAGTGATTTGATTCTAATCAAAAGTTGTGTCTCCTCACATAAATTCGAAAATGCTCAATGGCTCAAGTGTCTCAATGTATTTTCCATAGGCCCCTAAACCTCCTTCTTATATTCTTCCATTGACCCTTCAACGACCAAGATTAAAACATAATCAAGGGCTAAGATTAACTTGGAGGTGATCCATGACTTTATCTAGAAGATTCACACTTGACTTAATTAATACCCTTTAATTAATCAGTTTCCCTAAGTTTATACTTAGGAAAACTTTAAAAAACGATTAATTAATTTAATTAAATCATCTCAAAGTGGAATTTTCCAAAACTATTTCTGGGTTTTATGGAATACATACGCCCTAGCCTATATACAAAGTTACAAGGCTAGAGCACATCCGGTGCTACCATAAATCAACACTCCCTCTTAGCGAGGAATGTGCTCTAGCAAAACAACTCAATGTGCTGCTCTAACTTCTGGAACATCTGTTGTTGTGTTGTTGATGCTGCTCACCAACACTGCACAAAAAAAATGTTGCATCTGTACTGCTGCTGACTCTGCATACTTCTGCCAGCGCCACTGTAATGCAACTCCCTCTGAATTCTGCCACCATGTCGCTGCACTGCTCTACACTCACTGCACCTCTTGTGCACTGTGTTGTTGTTGCTTCTGCTCAACTACTGCTGTTGCTACATTGCTGCTTCATAAAACATCCGAAATTGGACAAGTAGATCTGCAACTGAAAAATAAGATTGACTGCTGCTAACTTCTACACTAGCTCACTGAAAAATACTGTGTTTTTGTTGCTCTGCACTGTGTGAGCACTGCAATGCACTGCACTATTGCTGATCAACTGCTGATGCTGTTGCTCCCTCTCTACGCTGATCAGGATATAGTACTGCTAGTCACTGCATCATCTCATCATCTTCTACTGCAACTGTCCATCCTGCTACTGTTTTTAGGCTGTTGTAGCTCACATGTGATCCAAGAGTTCAAAAATACTCAAGGATCTCGCCTCCTTGTAGATTCAGGATCTACAACTCCAAGTTAGCTCACTTCTCTCCTTTTGAAATGCACAATCTTTTTCTGCCTCAATCTTGGCAGCTCCTTCTTGTGGATCTTCCTTCTCTTTATCGTTTTTCTTAGGAGGACAATGTGTGGCATAATGTCCCATTTCCCCACACCGGAAGCACTTGATCTTGGACAAATCTTTCTTCTTCGACTTCTATTTCCCTTTGGATGCAAGGGCAGTGTTATCTTCTTCCTCCTTCTTGACCTTTGAACCGCAACTGCCATCCTCCAAGTGGATTTTGAGGAGATCTCTCCTCAACTCTTCTTGTTGTAAGGCTGCCCACATCGCTTCCCATCCTGGAAGTCTTTCTCTACCTAGTATACTTCGGACAAAGACCTGATAGTCTTCTGAAACAGAGTTCAGAGTGAGCCTAACTAGCTTTGAGTCTCTAGGAGCAGATCTTACTGCTGACAGTTGATCTCGGTTTTCCTGAATACGAGATAAGAAGGAGTCAAAACGCTCTCCCTTCTTCATCCTGATATTACGCATCTTCTCTTTAAGGTACATCTTTCGTTGCTCGGAAGATCCTTGGTATAGCTTTTCCAGCCCTACCTACATCTCTCTAGCAGTGGTCTTTGCTGCTATGTGGGGTACGATATGATCCTTCACACCATCTAGGATCAATTGCTTGGCTCTTGCCATATTCTTCTTGAATTGTCTCAGATGTGCTGCATCCAAGGGTTCTGCACATGCACTCTCTATGAGGGCCTTCAGATCATGCTCATCAAGGAGAAACTCTATCCTTGATTTCCAAATAACATAGTTGGAGGCACCCTCCAAACTATCTTGGTCACGCAGTCCATTGCTGGCCACCTCCTCAACTTGTCAAAATCTTCATCTAACCCTCTTCTCAGCTAGACTTATGCACTCCTTGAGGAGTAAGTCACTGCTTCCGCTACTACACGGGAAAAGCTGAATTTCTATGAGTAAGAAACCCTCTGAGATCAAGAAATCCCCAACTATGTTTTTCAGAAATTTTCTGACGCTTATGCATTGGCTCTTACTGTAGTGAAGTAACTACGTCCTTCAGCTATGATGGTTTGCTACACTGCCTCTTCTGCAACTGAACAAGTATACCCCTCTGTCAACTCTCTCAAAGGGAGCCTTTTCTGCCCTGGAATGCCCACCTGGCCTGGACAACGTAATTTCTAGGAGGGTCTGCAGCTGCTTACGCAGCTCCCAGACTTTTCAGCGCTGATCTGTTGGTTCACTTGTGTTTCACCCACACTTCAGCTTGAATAACCTCTGATACCATGTGAAAAATCCTACATCTGGATTCCTACTGCAACAAATCTGAATTACTTATATTATTTTGATAATTATTTCATTACATTGAAATACCGAAGTAATTACTGAAGCAGTCTACATAAATGACGCTGCGAAATAAATCTAAGTGCTGAAACAATCTGAACAAATACAATGAAAAACATCCACATTGACACGGTTATTTTGGACTAAGTCCCTGAAAAAACCTAACTTGGGAAAACTGGTGTAGCAGATCTGAGGGTTTGTATTATTAAGCAGCAGATTCTTGAGTACAACTAGGGTGCCAACATCCGGCAAACCCTTCAGAGAAATCTAGACAACAAATATAATTGTGAGATATACCTCACTCTGCAAGTCTTCGGCTGATCTAAACAGCGCTGGTGAAGCCCTCACTGCCTTTGCGTGATTGCCTACGCTGGAACTGCGTAATCCTACATGGGCAAGCTTGAGGAACTACGTCACCTTCCTCTGCAACTGATCTAGCTGATCTAAGACTGGATTTTGGCCCTCCTAACTCAAAAACCCCGGCCTTTAGCTATCTATGAAATGACTCCAAGAGACACCTGCTTCTGCGTGATTTCCTGCAGGGACTGTGTCACCCCTTCAGAAAACTGCGTTGTCTCTCTTTGCATAAACGTTGACTCTCTCTGAAATGCACTCCTGGTCCTCCTAACCAGTCTCTGCTTCTGCCCCTCTCTGGATTTGATCACTGAATCACAATCACTTAGCAAACCCTGCCCTAGTGATTTGATTCTGATCAAAAGCTGTGTTTCCTCACACAAATTCTAAAATGCTCAATGGCTCAAGTGTCTCAATGTATTTTCCATAGGCCCCTCACCCTCCTTCTTATATTCTTCCGTTGACCCTTCAACGGCCAAGATTAAAACATAATCAACGGATAAGATTAACTTGGAGGTGATCCATGACTTTATCTAGAAGATTCACATTTGACTTAATTAATACCCTTTAATTAATCAGTTTCCCTAAGTTTATACTTAGGAAAACATTAAAAAACAATTAATTAATTTAATTAAATCATCTCTAAGTGGAACTTTCCAAAACCATTTATGGGTTTTATGGAATACATGTGTCCTAGCCTATATACAAAGTTAAAAGGCTAGAGCACATCCGATGCTACCATAAATCAACGTTCTTCTCATAATCCAACCATACCTCTGGTCTTCCTTATTCCTCTGTAACATCTCCATCAATAACTCAAGATGGAATTTTATCTCAACTTGCTCTCTGTCAATCTCTTCTTGACTCTTCCTCATGCCATTTGCCTTGGCATCTTCCTTATCCTTTCTGTGGCTTTTCCCCGAACCTATGAAATGACTATCAATAGTCATCTTTTCCTCCTTTGTGAACTCCATTTGTTCACTTGTGGACTGCATTCAATCCCCTTTCAGCAAGCCTTCATACTTGCCATCCAACAATGCAAGCTCTCTCTCAACGCTTGACCTCTTGGTATCTTTTGGTTCTCTGTCTTGGAACCATCTTCTGAGCAACTTTCTTGCTCCTTTTTGCTTCTGCAACTTAAATCCATTTTTCTTAAGAACACTGTTGTCCTCTTTATCCAACCTTCAGCACGAACGTTTAGGTTCTTCGCCACTTTCCTTCAGAGTATCCGCTGACTCTGCCTTCAAGAACGCAACTGGTTCTTCTTCTTACAGCTCCTCTTGCTGTTCTTTTGCTAAGATATTCCCTCTTTGTCTACAACCTGAAATCTGCAAACACAATCCTCAAACCCAGAATTAAAAATAAAAACATACCACATCGCCTTCAAGATCTCTACATGATTTTGTTCCACCATTCATCTGCACTTTGAATGGATTATTCCTTGTTCATTTGCCTCTGTAAATTCTCCTTAACAACTTCAATTACTCTCCATGTCCTGCCACACTTTATCTCTGTGTGCCTGCTACCTATTAGATTTAAAATCTGATCCTTTCTTCTTGCAATCACAATTGTATCTGCGTATACAACTTCAAGATCATAACTGTATTCTAGTTTTCTCTCAAAAGAGATTCTACTTGCTCTGATACCAACTGATGACCTGGCAGGTCTATGACTCCACAATCGGCAGCCTTAAAACACTACGCTACACTACAAGTCTCAAAAAAGAGACTTCAACCCTTCCATTTCTATCAAATTCATTTAAAACCGCGCTCATATCAAATTTGCACAAATATGGAAGGATTAATTTCAGAGTCTTTTGCTAATGGAAGACTTGAGCATGATTAAGAGAACGCATAAGCATGTCAACTCTCTGATCCTCAAAATCGATGTGCTCGTTTACCTTCAATCTTGTTGGATGTGTGGGAATGTTGGAGGTGCGAACAAGAACCCAACTGCTTGTTCAGGAACTGAAGTGCTGGTTTAGGAACATAATTCTGGAATAGGAACAGTACTACCTTTTGGAACAGAACTCTGTGAACAGGAACAGAATTTTTGTTCAGGAATAGATCATCCTCCTTGGCTACGCCTGTTGGTTACCATTAAACCTTCGTGATTACTCCATTCCCTTTGTTCTTACTTCTTCAATCTATCTGGTAGTGTTCATTAACTCCACTCTAGGTGTCAACCATCTTGAACTCCTTTGTTTATAACAGAGATTCCCTTTTTCATTCAATAGGTCTCGGTACATTCCACTAACGCACATCATACTCTATTTTCAATCCCTCTTGCACATAGAATTCATAAAGACCAATTCCAAAACCACGCAATCAACATCAACCCCGGTAAGTTGTGTAATACAACACTTCTGCAAACATAGCAAGTCGTTTTCAGTCACGTAGTCTGCAAAAACACATTATAAATATCACTCCAAAACTCCTCAACCAAGGATCTTTTTGGAATATCGGTCATGAATTACCTAATAGACCCTATTCTGCACAAAACCCAGATGGCGGAATTTCAAATTTCGTCTTCCTTTGACTAGAAATTGACTCACAAGCTTGGTGACAGTTTTCCTTTACGAATTTCCCTTCGATATTGAATTCACCATTTGACCTCCTTGAATTCACAACTCCAAGTCTTTTGCTCTCAATATTTAAAATTGCTATCTTCATAAAGAAATTGTTGTACCTCTGAGACTGATCCGATTTCATGACCTCTGCAAACAGTTCTTCAACGCCTGAAGACGAATTCAAAGCTTCAACTCCTTCTCCTTGATTGACCCCTTAAGTCAATAGATTAATACAAAGACTTACACAGATTCGAATATACACACACAATTCTGGTACTGTCATAGACTTCACATGATGTTAGTTAATTAATGCAGCAGATTCGTAACAATGTTCCCATACATAATTCAAGCAGCAATCCTGGGAATTTAAAAGTTATTGTTCATCAACCGAAGGGATTAACAATGAAATCATTTCAAAAATGCATTAACCTCCATTAATCTGGAACGCTTTGATCCTCCTCCCATAAATAATTTGCCACCATTGAAAGCTACACAACAAATCATTATTAACATGTATTCCTATTACAACAACAGGTATCTTCCAATAACGCAACGCGGGATCAACTAACATTTTAGAAATATCTTATATCATCATGCTTATGACAGACTCCTACAACTGTTCGTCATTTCATAGAGGCAATGCAATATAACCTGAACACTATTTCATTCATACAAATTCTGTACATGTATATATACTCAGAATTTCTCATCTATCATCTCTCTATGGCCTGATTTTCTTCATTTGAAATGGCCTCTCCTAATGCCTTCAAGGCTTACAAAGTTACAAATATATATAAAAGGATTCTGCAACCAATTCTAGTTCAGATCTCTAATCTACTCAACCATATCCTAAAAATCCTCTAAATCCACTTTTGACTCAACTAAATCCCTATTCTAGGACTTCCTAATCTCTAATATCTTTATGAGATCTTCAAAAGTCTAATATCTCTCGTATTCTCACATATTTGGAAATATTTACATTTAAAAATCTCACACACATATTTCTCACTTAAATTATTAAAAATATACAAATTTCCTATTAATAAATTAAATTCTTTAACAAACATTAGACCCCCTAATTCAACCAAATATACAATGATTTTTCGAGTAGGATGCTCTTGCATCATATTCTTTCTTTCTGCAATTCCATTCTACTTCGGATTATACAGAGTGGTCCACTCTCTTCTGATGCCTTCCTTTTCGCAGAATTATGTGAAGTTTTTATCAATGTATTCTCCACCATTTTCTGATTGTAGTGTCTTGATTCCCTTTCCTATTAGATTATCCACCAAAGCTTTAAACTCCTTGAATCGTTCAAAGACTTCGTCTTTGGTCTTCAGAAAGTAGATCCAGGTCTTCCTGGAATGGTCATCAATAAAGGTGACGAAATATTCGGCACCACTAAAATCTCTAGTGGACATTGGTCCGCAGATGTCCGAGTGTATTAAGCCCAACACACTCTTAGCCCTATCGTTGCTTCTATGATACACTACCTTGACATACTTTCCCAATATGCACCATCTGCAAACATCGTCTCGCTTGGTGCTCAGTTTTGGAACTCCTGTGACAGTGTTCTTGAGAATTCTTAACGCCCCATAGTGCAAGTGCCTCATTCTCCTATGCCATAGCTCATTCAAATCCTTCTCATCAGTGCTTCCTATCAGTACCATTGGGGATTCGAGCTGTAATTTGTAGAGTTTATTGCTCCTGACTCTGATTTGTGCCTTCTTCTTCCAACTCGGGTGTTTGACATATACTCTATTGCCAATGAAGTAAATGTCATAGCCCTTGTTTTGAGGTTGCGACACAGAGAGTAAGTTCATCCCCAAACCAGGCACATGTAGCACATTGGTGGCCTGAAGCTTATTATCAGCTTCTGTTTGAAACACTACGGTACCTCTTCCAATAGGGGTACATTTTGCCTTATTGCCCATAGTGATTTTAAAGTTCATATGCTCTTCTTGGTAGCTTGAGAAACATTCTCACACTCCCATCATGTGAGCAAAAGCCCCACTGTCAATATCCCAGATCTCAGGAGAAACAGAGCTTGACACACAAGCAAATTCTTCTTCCAATCTGGATGCCAGAATAGAAACGTCGTGATCCATCTGTTCTTTCATGCTTTCCTTCTTCTATGGAGAACTGCGTGGCTACCTCACACTTGGAGGATCAAGGCACGCATGATTGTGGGGAGCTTGTAGATACACCTAGTGTGATGCAAAATTCACCTCTGATGGAGTTTCCTTTGGTAGCCCCAATGGACATATTGGAGGAGGTAGTGGAGCACACAACCATTGATGAGGAATATCAGTCTATGACAGAGCTTCAGAACGACAACCATCTACAGTTGACCAATGATCACATCTTGCATGTTGGGTTGTCTAAGTAGTGGGAGGCTCATGTTGAGTCCATGGTGGAGGAGGATGTGTGACCATCCATTGGCCTGCCATTGATGAGGGGCAACATAGAGGCCACACATTGGGTTTCCAGTGCAGTTAGCCCTAGAAGCACAATGGCATGGACTACAACAATATTAGCCCACCCTTACACCTTGAATTGAGGGAGGCAGAGTTGTCTAGACGTACCCAAGGGGATGGCCAGGTTAGCAGGATTGAGCAACATGAGCTGAGCATGGCACCACACCAGCTTGGAGGGCTTGTTCCTTCCACAGAGGATTGGACATTCGATCCCTCCTTTGGGATTGGATGGCAAGAGGTACTGCGTTGGTACCACATGGAGCAGGTTAGGCAGTTGGATACATCCATGGTCACATTTCAGCAGAGTCCATAGATCACCAAAGAGACACGAGGGCCAGATTGTTGTTGGGATCTAGGTGGGATTTCCCATCACATCATAGAGTCAGTAGGTGGTGGTAGTAGTTGTGTGATGGACCTAATGTTTGGGCACACACACATTTTCAAATCTCTATCAGAGCCCCGGACAACCCTAGTGACAGGATGGTTCGACAGGGGGGATTACACTTTCATGAGTTATCTTAGTATATTGACTGTGCATGGAGTCACAGGGTGATTAGCCTAGTTTGGTAGGAGATGGTAGGAGGTGGTATCGGTAGGCCACCAGACAGGGCATTACATAAAGATGACGCTCTCTCATCGGTATATGGGACACTTGAGCTATGGAGGATAGGCGCAGTGGTGTCATTTTCGTTGGCATGTGAGGAGTCGGGCCGCTTCGGTCCTTCAGAGAACATGGGGAGATGTAGCCCACATCATGGACATGCATGGGGGTGTGTTGTAGTATGTCAGACCGTGTTGGGAGTAGGAGTACCTCACATCACATTGGGTACATGTGGGGAGTGACAAGTGCAGTGACACAGGAGGGATACATGATGATACAGGATGGTATAGCCATAGCCAGGAGTATTCGGTGGTGTACAGGGACAGGTTGCAGCATACAGTGGCATGTCGAGGAGTTTGGAGACACTTGGTGGTATGCAATGACACATGATACGTCGCAACGGGCTCTTGGAGCATTGCCTCGAAGGGGACTTATGGACAAGGGCATTAGGAGTACCATGGGATGCAGCTCACCTAGGATCGATGAGGATCTTGTTGAGCATTTGGAGACACCACGTTTAGCAGGGACAGGGCTACGACGATGTTATCAAGAGATCTGAGGCAGAGTGAGTGTCACCTGGAGGATTACTCTTGAGAATTCAGATAGACTCTTGATCATACCCTTTGGGACATACCCACCCATCATCCTCCAGTGTTGCTTACAGTCGCAGAGTGTTTGGTTGGCGCCCCTTGACACTCTCCATTCAAGCAGCAGGGCATGGGAGGCTCACCCTAGGTAGTTGGATGAGATACCGCGTGTCATGTGCCGGGAGGAAACTCTCCAAATAAGACACTTGGTAGGTGCACGAGTTGATAGGTACAGGCTTATGGATAGCGTGGTTGAATGCGAAGGTGGCATATGTTCCACCCCTGGGCTCACATTTGAGCGACGGTGGATGGTAGAATTTGTCTACAGGAGGGTACCGAGATTTCGAGCAGTGTCCAGGTGTATCATCAGGAGTTGGGATGGCGGATTTCACTACGTGGTCTAGCAGGAGCAGGGCAGGTATGCATGCGTGGGACAGACTCCTGATATTTGGGGTCCACCCAAGGGATACATACAGGGGCCGGAGATGAGGGCCAGATGGCTTCTAGCAGGTAGCAGCATTACACAATGACATCTCGTGAGGAGTGGGATTTGTGAGCTCCCAGTATGGTTGGGGAATCCAAGGATCTGTTGGGCAAGTGGATCACTCCACTATGTTATGAGCAGGGACATGGCAGAGGGTGATCCAGTCCACCTTCGTTTTGACACGTGGGGGAGCATTGAGACCTCCACTGCATGGCGAGGAAAACTTATCATGTTGTTGCTCAGAGTAATGATTGGTAGTGGAGGGGTAGATATCAACATCATGGACATGCTCGGGCAAGATGAGCTTGGCCTTCACAGATTTTTCGCCACAAGGCCCCAGGAGAGAGGGATACAACCCGTGCACGATGGGGAGTATCTCATAATCAGAGTGGCATAGCGTCAGCATGGTGGCACCTCTCCAAGATTAGCAGGGGACCCGAGCATTACAACTCTACACAGCTCAATAACCTTTAGGGATAAGTTGTATGCTACATGGGGAGATCATGTAGATCTTCCATTGGGCTTTAGCGAGTCACTGATGGAGTGAGGAACTTCATTAGCATGGCAGGTTGGTCAACGAGATGATAACAGGAGGGGCTCATGTGAGTGTGATGCTATCTCTGCAAGGATTAGGTGGTATCATTGAGGGTTTACTCTTGGAGTGCATGGGATAGGCTACTTGGTAGGGAAACTTCATGAGGAGTTAAGCATAGTGCCATATTATCATGATTCTCACTAATGGTGTTCAAAGGGCTCCTGCTACTTGTTCCTGGAAGGATGGTGAGTGGAACAGGGGTAGCTTCATGTTGGACAGGATGGCTTGGGATCCGGGTATTGATGTGTCCCTTCATATAAGGGAGATGCAGAGGTCAGGGATGATTCAGTGGTGCATCTAGGACCCTGACACATTTTTGCAGTGACAGTGGGGAGCGTCAGCTAGAGGATGCTTGTTTAGGCATTGCTTGAGGACAAGCAATTTTGGGCGGGGAGGACTGTAATATCCCCAATTAGAAATTCTGCTAATTAGAATATTAATTTTTGATAAATTTTGATGTTTCTAATGTCAAGCAGAAATAAGGTGGGTCGAGACCCACAATTAATAATTAAGGAAAAAACTATAGCCTAGTCCTATAGTTCACAAGGAAAAATTGCGGCCTTAATGGGGTCCATGTGGCCAACATTCGATTTGGAGGCAGCAATCTAGGTGGCAGCGTGGGAGAGGCTTTATGGGGGTAACGCAGTGAGTCGCTGGATGAGGGGAGTGCACCATCCATGGTGGGCCCAAGGGAACATTGGGGGCTCAATTGATAAAAGGAATTGAAGGCAGCTCATTTCCTAATTCATTCATCTTCGATTTTGATTGTCATCTTGACATAGCACGCTTGTGTTGGGTACCAAGTTTCCCGTGTTGTTTAGCACATGATATCTTCAGGCAAAGATCTCAATCTCTACCTCGGGGGACTTCGAGTGCTCACTTAGGACAGTAGTTCCACAATTTTGGTGAGGAGCTGACATAGCAGCAGCAATAGGAGTGTGTAGTTCCTTCAGGACTATGTAGAGGCTGCAAAGACCGCGCACTCATTGCATAGTGCACTCTAGAGGAAGTGTTGGGAGTGTGGAAGAGAAGAGGAGTTCAGCCAAAAGATTTGGAGGGGAGGCTAGCCACCTCCTACTAGGGATTTTGGGAGCATTTTGGAGACATCTACCAACAGTTCCAACCAAGAGTCGAATTTCCCAGTAGTTGGGTGAGCCAAGCCCAAGAGGGACAATTTCAAAGGTCAAAACTAAGACGAACACTTTCTAGGTTTATTGAGGAGAAGCTAAGATTAATTTGGTAAAATTTTCTAGGCAGGTTTGAGGTGTCAGATAGAGATCCTAACACAACCAGCAACTAGAGCTAGGGGAAAATAGGGCCGAAATTTCGGGGTCAACATTTGGCCAGTTCCTTCGCAGGTTTTTGTGGGTTTTGTGAGTAGAGTCCGAGGTTAAAAGGCCAGAATTTTCTGAGCAGTGGAAGCTGCCAAACCAGCAGTCTGAAGTCAGCCAGCAACAATATTTCTAGGCAGAGCTGTGTAGCACCGGAGCCACACAAAGCCAGTTGTAGAGAGTCATTTCAGCTTGGGTTGAAAAGCATTCTAGCCTACCTTGAGTAGGCCCAGGTGCAACTAATCCAGCACCTCTTTGTACTCAATTCCTGACATTAATAAAATGGCTCAACTCATCTTTTGGCTTCAATTTCTCATGTATTGATGGTGCAATATATTTTGTTGTAGTTTTAGTCTATTGTTGCTTGTATTACTACCATTTTTCCATTTGAGGATATTACAACACCTCATGGTTTTATTTGAAATTGTTTATTCCTCTTGTCATTGTTGAAATTGAATACTTTGTTGTGGCAAGCAGTTTTTTATCTACAATTTGCAAGTAGAACACTAATTTTTTCCTTTTGACCAAGATAGCTTCTCATGCTGTGATTCATAAATCTATTTACCCTCAAAGCATTTACAATATCTTATGCTAACATTTTCTTGTTTCTGTAACAACTCCACTTTTGTAATATTCCTAATTAGTGATAGCTAATTGGAATATTCGATTTTGTATAGTTTTTCCGTCTATAGTTTGTAAATAAATAAAAAGTGAGTCGAGAGGGTCTAACTCACTTAAGTGAAATAAAACGTCCTCCTAGTAGCACAACGTTATGACTTAAGGGGAGCCAAGGGGGGCCAAACACCACGTAGAGGAGGGGGGTCCACATACACTCTAGAAGCTTCTACGCAGATGAAGATGAGCACGTGAGGAGAGAGAGGCTACATCGGGGTTTTGGAGGGAAACCAACGCTATAAAAGATGGAGGAGCCTCCTCATTTGATTCATTTTGGAGTTGATGATTTTGGGTGAGACGTTTGTTTTCTTGAGCACACTGGCTGTTTAGGCTGTCTGCAGCATTGTTTAGTGCATTGAATGTCCCCGGTCGAAGATCTCACCCTTAGCCCTGGGGGACTTCGAGTGCCTGCTTAGGAAAGGTTAGTTCTTCAGTATTTTGTGAGTAGTTTTGCTGTTTGGGTTTGTTGCGGAGCTGGAGCTTATAGAGACTGCGCAGTCACTGGGAGAGAGGACGCAGTCCATTGTGGAGGTGCTTCGGATTGGGGTTTCTGCAGGTGATTCAGTGGAGATTTTGAGCAGAGGGTCAGCCTTTGCCTGCGGGAGGATTTTGGCGGAGTTTGGGGCGGTGTTTCAGCTATTTCCATTTAGCCTCTGCGCAGAGCCTTGGAGGCCAGCGTAATTCCCTGAGAAGGCATTTTCTGGTGATTTTCGGGGGTTGGCCATTTTTGATATGGTTTCTGGGTTTTGTCCGAGTTGGTGAGAAGAGGAGGTTTGCAGATTTTCAGCTCATTCCGACAAGGGGATCAGCCCCTAGTCTTCATTCCATTCCAGCAGTAGCAGCTACACGGCAGTTTTCCAGCAGTTGGGACGCAGTTCATAGAGCAGCCATTTCCTGTATTTTCTGAGAGTGTTTCTTCACTTGCCTTGAGCAAGATTAGGTGCCATCACTTTGATCACCTATTGTACTTCATTATATTTCTCATATTAATAAAATGGCTCAGCGTTTCCTCTCTATGTTTTCTGGATGAGTTGTCATAATTTCTTTCTCTGTTATTATATGTCTACTGCACTGTTATTTATTTATATTTCTGAGCATTCTAGTTCTATACCACTTGGTGTGTTTATTTTTCACTCTTAGACAGAGTCTGGAAAGGGCTAGGTAGCCTTCGGATCTCGTCCTCTTCCAGAGGCGGAATATCCGGTAAATGCCCTCCCAGTCCATCTCTGGATGGAGTTTGCCATGTTTTAGAAATATCCCCGAAACAGGATATTACAGTGGTATCAGAGCATAGTTCTAGCTCAACCTGTGGTCTATGACACTGGGGAAGAGACCATATATTTGTTATAGAGGCAGGAAGTACAGATATCGTGAGCGTAGGTTGGAGAACACCTACGGAGAGGGAGACTATGTTCAGGTGGTGGACACAGAGCAGGAGAGAGAGCCTGTGACAGGCACAGAACAGGAGGAGCCCGCATTAGATTCAGAGCAGAGAGGGCCGATGGCAGATGACACAGAGGCCAAACAGTTTGGGGAGGCACTCCTCAAATCAGTGCAAGATTTATCCAGACAGATTGAGGTGATGGGTCAGAGATTCACCGCTGTAGAGGCTAGACAGCGCGAGACCCCATGGGTTTTTCAGGTAGGAGAGGGATCAGGTACATCCCATCATTTGTCGGAGCATGGTGTTGCTCAGCGTGATACTCCTCAGCCGATGCCTTCATGTGCACCTACCCGCTCTACCATGCCCACTTTCTTGGGAGCAGACACTGGGGCAGGAGCCCAGCAGGAGGCAGAGCTCGGACACATGGGCGAGTATTTTGCAGAGTATTAGGCCTATGGGCAAGAGTTCAGGAATGCTCTCTCATTCCGAGATTTTGTGCAGCTCCAGCGGGACAGTAGACCCCGCAACCATCATAGAGGGCACCGGCATTATCATGATGGAGACTCCCACCATGCCTCTAGCAGATTCCATTTGCCTACGTTTGATGGATCATCAAATAGTTCGACAAAGTCTTGGGTGGAGAAGCTGGACATCTATTTCCAGCTTAACCAGATGTCGGAGACGGAGGCCATCAAGGTGGCGACATTACATTTGGATGGTGAGGCCTAGGATTGGTGGTTCCATGGTATGGTTACACTCGGACACTCTACAGTGACGACATATGTCGAGTTTACTAGGAGGTTGATGGAGCGTTTTGACTGAAGGGATCCGGAACAGCATTTTGTTGAGCTGACAAGGCTCAAGCAAACTGGGAACCTAGAGACTTACATTGTAGATTTCTTGAGGGTTTCCGTGATGGTGCCAGATCTATCCGCGACACGGATGATATATATGTTTGTGGAGGGATTGGCAGAGCCACTTCGAGGTATAGTCAGATCTACTAGACCAGCTACACTCCAGGATGCTATCAGCAGGACCAGGGACTTGCAGGATGCATTGCCCAGGACGCGGACACCTTACCCCCAGAGACAGGGCTTCCAGCCCAAGGGGAAGGATGTGAGGGTTCCTCCTCCAAAGGGGAATCCGGGACGGGCACAAATAGATGATGATGCCAGGAGGGAGTTGAGGAAGAAGCAGTTGTGCTTCACATGTCAGGAGCCGTGGGCACCAGGGCATAGGTTCGCTGCTGGCAAAGCACGCTTCATTGAGGTCTTCTCCGATGATAGCGGGGAAGAGGATGAGGAGGATTATGAGGAGGCAGGAGATAGTCAGACAACCCAAAATCAGTTGCCGCCTCCACCTTCAGGGACAGGAGGTGCAGCTTTTGCACCCACAGGAGGGGCCCTTGCAACTTTGCGAGGTGTTCCTAAGTATTTGACGCTGCGCGTACGAGGGACAGTACGTGGCCAGCGAGTGTCAGTCTTGGTTGACAGTGGGGTGACCCACAATTTTATTGATGCACAGATGGTCGAGCGGAGGGGTATACCAACCGAGAGCTTTGACGGGTTTTCAGTCTTGGTCCCAGGAGCCCAGGCGATGCAGTGTGCTCGGTATGTTCTAGAGTTGGCAGTGACGATGGCTACCTACACCGTGACCGATCACTTTTTCGTGGTCAACATACCAGATACCAATGTGGTGCTTGGTGTTCAGTGGTTGATTACTCTGGGGAAGGTCACCACAGATTGGGAGGCCTTAGATATGGAGTGGGATGACAAAAAGACCGGGAAGCATGAGAAGATCTGCGGGATGCATACTTACCCACCTCAGACAGTTTCGGCACACCGGATGGAGGCAGACTTCCGGAAGGGAGACATAGAGTGGGCGGTTGAGCTGCGGGCATCAGAGGCAGAGACCACCGGTCGGGAAGTTCATCCAGATATACAGGCCATCCTTGACAGGCATGAGGTAGTGTTTGGGGATATACCACCAGGTCGGCCACCAAATCGGGGGTTTGAGCACACCATTGAGCTTGAGCAGGGGATTCAGGCGGTGATCACTACCCCATATAGGCATCCCAAAGCCTATCGAGATGAGATTGAGCAGGCCATCCAGGAGTTGTTGGCTCTTGGACACATCAGACCGAGCACGAGTCCGTTTGCTTCTTCTGTAGTGCTGGTGAAGAAGAAGGACGACACTTTGAGGATGTGCATTGACTACAGGGCCCTGAACAAGAAGACTCTGAAGAACAAGTACCCTATACCCAGGATCGATGAGTTGATGGATGAGCTGAGAGGAGCTAAGTTCTTCTCGAAGATTGATTTGAGATCAGGGTACCATCAGATTTGCGTGAGGGAACAGGACATTCCCAAGACCGCCTTCAGGTGTCATTATGGGCACTTTGAGTTTTTGGTTATGCCTTTTGGGCTGACCAATGCACCAACCACCTTTCAGTCTTGCATGAACCATATCTTCCGCAGTCATCTAAGGAAGTTTGTATTGGTTTTCTTCGATGACATACTCATATATAGCAGGACTTGGGAGGAGCATCTTCAGCATATAGAGGCAGTACTACGTATCTTGGAAGAGCAACAGTTCTATGCTAAGCTCTCCAAGTGTGAGTTTGGGATGATAGAGATGTTATATTTGGGTCACATTATTGGAGTGGACAGAGTGAGGGTCCACGAGGAGAAGATTAGAGCCATTAGAGATTGGCCAGAGCTGAAGAACGTGACGGAACTTCGAGGGTTCATTGGGATATGTACCTATTACAGGAAGTTCATCAGAGGTTTCTCACAGCTTGCTGCACCCCTTACAGATTTGACTAAGAAGGGGGCATTTAGTTGGTCAGATACAGTGCAGCGAGCCTTTGATAGGCTCAAGGAGGTGATGAGTAGCTGCGCAGTGCTTGCATTGCCGGATTTTACGCAACCATTTGTCTTGGAGTGTGATGCATCAAGAGAGGGGATCAGCACAGTATTGATGCAGGGGGGACACCCTATAGCTTTTGAGAGCCGAAAGCTCCTTCCGCGTGAGAGGTTGTATTCTATATACGACAAGGAGATGTTGGCCATCATGCATGCTTTGGCCAAATTCTGGCAGTACTTGGTAGGGAGCAGGTTCAGGGTGAGGACTGATCACAACAGCCTCAAGTTCTTTTTGGAGCAGAAGAAACTACAGGAGAGGCATCAGAAGTGGATCAGTAAGATCCAAGGATATGACTTCGACATTGAGTATGTCAAGGGTAAGAATAACGTGGTAGCAGATGTCCTTTCACGAAGACCAGCCACGTTATCTCTTATGAGCTTGGATACAGATTGGAGGGCTCGACTTTTAGTTGAGTACTCCAAGAACAGATTTGCATGTGAGGTGCTAGATGGACAGATGGCGGATGACAGGTACAGGGTGGTTGTTGAGATCATCTATTACAGGGACAGGATCTTCTTGATTGAGGGGTCTCAGCTTAAGAAGAAAATACTCCAGGCATCACATGATTCTCCATTGGCAAGCCATCAGGGGTTTACTAAAACCTACAGTGCCATTAGAGAGAGGTTCTCATGGAAGGGCCTCAAGGAGGACGTACTCCAACACATCTAGGAGTGCGATGTTTGTCAGAGGAACAAGGGGGAGATGAGCCATCCCGCAGGTTTGTTGCAGCCTCTTCCCATTCCGAAAGGGAAATGGGAGAGCATATCGATGGACTTCATCACAGGGTTGCCCATGGTGCAGGGCAAGGATTGTATCTTTGTCGTTGTTGATCGGCTGACAAAGTATGCACATTTTTTCGCCATATCCGCGCATTACACAACAACACAGGTTGCCGAGCTGTTTTTCAGAGAGGTTTTCAGGCTGCATGGTCTTCCTAAGACCATCATCAGTGACAGGGACAGTTGCTTCATGGGCGGATTTTGGCAAGAGCTTTTCTGGCTGGTGGGGACGGAGTTGATACCGAGTACCAGTTATCCACAGACGGATGGACAGACGAAGATAGTTAATAAGTGGTTGGAGGGCTACTTGCGTAACTATGTCAGTGGGTAGCAGCGAGCATGGTTGAGACGGTTGCATTTGGGGGAGTACTGCTACAACACGACACATCATGTCTATTGGTATGTCACCATTTTATGCTTTGTATGGGTGCCATCCTTTATCTTTTGCTAATGTGATGTTTGGAGCTAGCAAGGCTCCTAGAGCCAAGATCTGGATCCAAGAGAGTCAGGACATCCTCCGAGCTCTCAAGGACAATATGGCTACAGCACAGAACCAGCAGAAGATGTATGCCGACAGAGGTCAGGTGGAGAGACAGTTTGAGGTAGGGGACTCGGTCTACCTACAGTTACAGCCATACCGACAGTCATCGCTGAAGCAGAAGGGAGCTGAGAAGCTCAAGCCTCGCTTTTACGGGCCATACAGGGTGATACGTAGGATTGGGCAGGTTGCCTATGAGTTGGAGCTGCCCCAAGGCAGCAAGATCCACAACATTTTCCATGTATCGTGGCTGAAGAAGGTGCTGGGGCAACAGGTGACAGTGACAGAGGAGCTACCACCTACAGATGATGAGGGGCACTTGGTGTTGCAGCCAGAGGCCATTATTGATACCAGGGAGAGGCAGTTACGGAGCAGGACGGTCCGGGAATTCTTGGTGAGGTGGAAGAATTTGCCGGATGAGGATGCCACTTGGGAGAGCGAGAAGATTTTGCAGCATCCATCACTTCAGTTGCTTGAGGACAAGCAACATTTTGCCGGGGGAGACTGTAATATTCCTAATTAGCGACAGATAATTGGAATATTCGATTTTGTATAGTTTTGCCGTCTAAAGTTTGTAAATAAATAAAAAGTGAGTAAAGAGGGTCTAACTCACTTAAAGTGAAATAAAACATCCTCCTAGTAGTGCAACGTTATGACTTAAGGGAGCCAAGGGGGGCCAAACACCACGTAGAGGAGGAGACCCACGTACACTCTAGAAGCTTCTGCGCAGATGAGGATAAGCACGTGGAGGAGAGAGAGGCTACGTTGGGGTTTTGGAGGGAAACCAACGTTATAAAAGATGGAGAAGCCTCCTCATTTGATTCATTCTGGAGTTGATGATTTTGAGCTAGACGTTTGTCTTCTTGAGCACGCTGGCTGTTTAGTCTGTCTGCAGCACTGTTTAGTGCATTGAGTGTCTTCGGTCGGAGATCTCGCCCTTAGCCCCGGGGGACTTCGAGTGCCTGCTCGGGCAAGGTTAGTTTTTCAGTATTTTGTGAGTAGTTTTGTTGTTTGGGTTTGTTGCGGAATTGGAGCTTATAGAGACTGCGCAGTCACTGGGAGAGAGGACACAGTCCATTGTGGAGGTGCTTCGGATTGGGGTTTCTGCAGGAGATTCAGTCGAGATTTTGAGCAGAGGATCAGCCTTTGCCCCCAGGAGGATTTTGGCGGAGTTTGAGGCGGTGTTTCAGCTATTTCCATTTAGCCTCTGCGCAGAGCCTTGGAGGCCAGCGTAATTCCTTGAGGAGGCATTTTCTGGTGATTTTCGGGGGTTGGCCATTTTTGATATGGTTTCTGGGTTTTGTCCGGGTTGGTGAGTAGAGGAGGTTTGCAGATTTTCAGCTCATTCTGGCAAGGGGATCAGCCCCTAGTCTTCAGTTCATTCCAGCAGTAGCAGCTACACGGCAGTTTTCCAGCAGCTGGGACGCAGTTCAGAGAGCAGCCATTTCCTATATATTCTGAGAGTATTTCTTCACTTGCCTTGAGCAAGATTAGGTGCCATCACTCTGATCACCTATTGTACTTCATTATATTTCTCAGATTAATAAAATGGCTCAGCATTTCCTCTCTATGTTTTCTGGATGAGTTGCCGTAATTTCTTTCTCTGTTAGTCTGTTGCACTGTTATTTATTTATATTTTTGAGCATTCTAGTTCTATACCACTTGGTGTGTTATCTTTCACTCTTAGACAGAGTCTGGAAAGGGCCAGGTAGCCTCCGAATCTCGTCCTCTTCCAGAGGCGGAATATCCGGTAAATGCCCTCCTAGTCCATCTCTGGATGGAGTTTGCCGTGTTTTAGAGATATCCCCGAAACGGGATATTACAACTTACCACAATTTTTATTTATTTATTTATAACATAACTACTTAAGTTGTCGTCCACTACTTTCTATAAATTCATCACTATTCGACGAATTATGTTCTTATATTTTCTGTTGGTATTCCTTCATAACATTTCTACCATTGCTTATACTTGTATAACTTGACTAATTCATAGTTAGTTTTCCTTGTCATTTCCACTTGACGATACTTTGTCATTATTTCATTCTATTATAATTATAATTATAGTATATATATAGTAAATTTTATATAACTTATACTCTTTATATTTTCCATTCTAAGTTAACCTTGTGTTGTCGCACAGATTGTCAAGGCACCTCAACAACGACTTAGATTGGGGGCTGTCACTCTTATCCCCAATCTCTCTATTTAATTTGTCTCCTTGCAAGCTAAGGGAGGTAGACCCTTTTATAAATGAAGGACAAATCCAGGAGACACCAGATACTTGATAAAATTAACAGGATTCCACAGATTAGATTTCACGTTTAAGACCAGTGCCTTATGGAGTCAAACAAGATCCCGTTATGCAAATTGTATACAAGCAAGTGATGATTAACTGCTGCTTATTAAAACACGATTGATTACAATGATATTTAATTGAAAAGCACCACAACCATGAAACAATGAAAATGCCAGAATTTAAGATGTTTTAATTAATTTCACTTTAGCAAATCCCCAAATTCTTGTATAGTCACACTTAGGATAAATTCTTAAAAGGTTGCTTGACCATAAAAGAGAAATTTTCCAAATTTTTATATTTTTTATTATTTTATTATTTTTATTTATTTTTTTAATCTAAAACAAGTTAAAAAAAATCTAAATCTAAATTAAAACACAACTAGAATTTAAAACTAAATGAAACTTTAAAAAAAAAATATCAAAACCTAAGATCTAAAACCTACGCTATCATAGACTAAACGAAGTAATGAAAAGCTAAACTTAACACTAAAACCATATTAAATCAAAATCGAAATTTCAACCTACGCTAAGACCTAAACTAATCGAAATAAAACAAAAAATAAAAATTAAATTAAGACCTAACTAAAACTAAACTAAAGCTAAGCCACTAACAAATTAAAACTAAAATTTAACAAAATCGAAAACTTTTACAAAAATCAAAACAAAATCATTAACGTTGTTTTTGTTTTCTGAGCTTGATATGTTTGCGTCCAACTTGGACGGCGGAATAGGGAGCACGAGGGTTCAGTTGACGCAGAGAAAGTGTATGGACAGGGGTTCGATGAGTGTTGGGCAGTGCTGGCGGAGGGTCGAGGATTAGGTCAAAGGCAGCAGGAAAGGTGCAGCGTAGACGTGGACAGCAGATTGAAGAGAGGGACATGACTACAGTTGGAGCAACATAGACGTGGGGAGCCCAAAAAAAGAAAAAGGAAAGAGGATGGCAGCTCAAAGATCAGAGATTTTAATGGACGGCAAGTTCGATTTGTATAGATAAATCTGACGGACGACCTGCTAATCGAAGGCAGAGAGCTAATTGAATGAAAGAAAAGGGATCTCAATGTGAGGAATGGATGGATTTGCAAGGTTCAAGGGGCAGAACTGGAGGGTCGGCAAGGAAGATGAAAACGTGAAGAGGAAATGGCAATGACTGGAAGAGAGCAGAGATGGATCAACAGCAGTGAGGACGCCTTATGCAGATGGATATGAAGGGAAATGACAGCAATTTGCAGTGTGAAGAAAACCCAGTACGCACAAATATGTTAACCTCAGATCTTAAAATTTCTTCATTTAAGCTCAGATCTTATGCTCCTTTAATTCAAAAACAACGTCCAGATTCGTCCACAGTAGTGTTTGAGGCCAGATCTAGCCTTTGGAGGCTAGATCTGCCTCAAATATTTAAAAAAAAAATCGATTTGAACCCTGAATCTGCAAGACACCAGCCAAATCTTAAGATACACACCAAGACACGATTAAACCCTTACAGAAAAATTACAAATTTACAACTAGTTTACAGATTTAAAACCCTCATGGTCAGATTTGAATCCATTTTAGCACAATTTTCAGAGATTTAAAATTTTTTAGAGAGGCACAAGCCTTAGAAAACCCTGCAAAACCACCAATTTCGTAAGATGGACTTGGAATTTAACAAATAATGAGCTTTTCAGACTTATGTTTATTGAGAGTCGGCTGGTCCAACCGAAGACTTCCCCAGACGCTCAATCTTAAAAATATTTCTCTACACACTTAGATCTGAACCTTAGATCGATAGAGATTTAAGAAAACAACATGAGACCTTTTCAGAAAAATCAGAATGTTATTTTATAAACCCAGAAAACTGCACAAGATACCTGTATGCAGATTAATCCATGAAGGCCATCAACCATAAAATGCAAGAAACAAAGTAGCAGAGTTTAGAGACAATTCACCACATAGATCTGAGAAGGAACATCAAGATTTGTAACCCCAAAGTCTTTATGCTTTATTCATCAAAGAAAATTCACAAGAGCTTCCAAGACCAGTACACGATTCTGAGATCGGATGACTCAAGAATGAGAAAGACCTCTAAATTTATAGGACAAGATCTCTAACGGCTAGTTTGGATGATCCTCGTCAAAATAATCTCAACCGTCCAAAAGATTTAATTATCTTTTAATCCAGAGCGTTGAAATTAAAATTTTGGGGAAAAAAAGAATTTATCATTTAATTCAATTTTAATTAACTCAAAAATATTATTTTTGAGTTAATTACCCCAAAATTTTGACTTTGACTTAACCACCAAGGCCCAAGGGTCCAAAATTTCTTAAAATTCTCAATATTCCCTTGGCCTGGGGCTTTCAAAATCATTTTCCGAGGACCCACAAATTTTGCCTTTAAAGATTTAATCCTAAATTAGGACCCTAAATTAATTAAATTTCTGGTTTAAGATTTTATTAATTAATAGATCAGAAAATTTAATTAATTGACTAAGAGGGGATTATAATTATTTTTCCAACCCTTTTTTACATGAAATAATATATTTACATACATGAAGGGGGAAAACCCATTCGTATAGACCCTCAAATAAATACCCAATTCTGCGACTCAAAATATGATCTAGTAGACCAAGTAATTCAAACTAATTTTACAAGGACTCGATAGAACACTAGGACTCACTTAGTATGCTGATGATATAATCTACCCTAGCTTTGGGGTGAGGCTGGAGGGAAAAACTCTGTCGATCACTTACGTGAATCAATCCTAGGATGGAAATCATCAACAACATACTAGGCTTACCTAGGTTGTTACATACATTGACGGTCTTACTTAGTTCATTTACATCATAACATGCAGAATGGGTTTACATCATTATAAAAACTGTCGATCGGCGATGAAATCTGGATGACACGAACCTCGAACATGATAAGTCCCATTTGAAAAAATGGGGGTGTATTGCTATGGGGTCGTTGACAAAATGTGGCCAACATCTGGCTCTACTTGGGGACACGTTGTTTCATCGAAGGAATGTGAGAATCCAGAATCTGCATCCAAGCAACACACAAAATTATATAAGTAGTGTCCATCCAAATATCATCATATAACATTAAGTACATGAAAAATAGAAGCTCTTCTTTTATTCATTATTCTACTTAACATGAAAAGTAAATCTACTCTAACTGCAAAAATGAAATGCTGAAATAACAAGGAGTAGGGTTAGAAATACAATACAGAGGATGCCCAAATGGCATCAGATGTCATCTTTGAAGAACAACTTGAGAAATTGGCCATTCGCAGGTAACTACAGTGGTTCACCTTCCAATGTGCTCAAGTGAAATGAGTTTGGTCCAGCAATGTCTCTGATAATATAAGGTCCCAGCCACAAACTGTCAAATTTCTTGTGTTTTCCAGGCTTCTCATTTTTCATGTCCCAAAGTAATACCATGTCTCCAACCTACAAAGATCTAGATCTAGATGATTTATCAAAGCTTTTCTTAATGTTAGATTGATTCTTGTACATATTATCTAAAGCCATCCTACGAGTTTCATCCAACTCCACGATCTGATCAATTCTATTTTGAACAACATCTTTATCAGTGGAAAAATGTTGAAGGAGTTGGTAAGCTGGAAATTTAAGGTGAACAGGCAAAGTTACATCCAAGCATAGTTTTAAAAAACGGAATCAGTCAGCTACCAGGCCAAGGGTCGACTCCGACTCGGACTCCGAATCGGTAATGACTCGGTCGACTCGGTTTCAATGACTCGGTTTTTGTAATTAATACATTAAATATTAATTTTTTTGTACAAAAACATAAATTTAAAGATTCTTATTCATGTTTCCAAACACAAAGCATTACAATATAGACAAAAGACAACATATTATCAAAGTAGGCTCATGAATATATCCATTATATCAAAATTACACCCAATGCACTGTCCAAGGACCAATACATGATGATGATATAGAGATCAAAACAAAAAACATAACTAAGGAGGCTCTAAATGGCCTCTACAACAAAACATGAATAGTCACTAGTAACTACTGCTAGTCATCTGACTGTGACAAGCCAATGTCCTCTTCTTCAAACTCTGAACCAGAGGGGGAAAACGCTCGCTCCGCCTCCTATGAATCAACATCCTCAACTGGAACTATACCCTTGCCCTTACCACCTTGAGAATCAGATAGACGAGCTATGCGTCTCCGTCATGGCTGACTAGAGGAAGTGCCTACACCTGCAACTGGATGGCTTGGGACTGGGTCTGCTACTAGTGGATCTACATTCAGCATAGTATCCTCCATCTCTAAATCGAAGTCAATCGGAATCCCCCCATCTATGTCAAACTCTGGTGGACAAGACTCCACTACCCAATCTGATGTTGGATCAATATCCTCCAACACAATGGGATCTAAATCAGGTCTTTTGTTCAGCAATTGGTTGCGTCTTAGTCAGAGGTTGTACTGGACAAACACTAGATCATTTAATCGTTTTTGCTCCAAACGGTTTCTCTTCTTTGTGTGAATCCTCTCAAAGACAGACCAATTGCGCTCACACCCAGAAGCACTGCAAGTTTGACTCAAAATGCGGATTGCAAACCTCTGCAATTCAGGACAGTGGCTACTAAATGCCTCCCACCATTGTGCTGCAAAAAATGAGTTTCAGTTAGCTCAACAATTTATATCCAACTTTGAAATTGAAATTATAATTTTATAAACAATTATACAAAATAATAAATTATAAAATATAAATTTGAAAATTGAAATTCTTTGTTTACCTGGCTCATCTGATTCCCTTGTAATCCTTGCAAGGTTCTTGCCAAAGGTACCAGTGGCATGGCTGAACATAGTGATCTGCCTGTGTATCGTCAACTGCTCACTCTCTGTGGGGATCATGCGATCAATGCAGTCAATCAATCCATCTCTAACCTCTCCAGTCAAAGCTCCTGTTTCCTAAGCTTTATAATGATACCTTGGGTTCAGAAAATACCCGGCTGCATGTATCGGGCGATGGAGTTGATTGCTCCATCTCTGATCAATGATTTCCCAAATGGGCCCATACTTAGCCACTCTGTCCTTGCATGCTGCCCTTATCTGCTCCTTTGCTTGATCCATAGCCTCATAAATGAAGCCCATAGCCAATCTTTCCCCATCCACCAAGCGCAACACCTTAACCAATGGCTCAGCAAGTTTCACAATCTCTGCTGCCTTTTTCCAAAATATTTCTTCAATGACTTTCCTTTTCACATCTTTGCCATCCTGTTTGTGAGACCACTGACATTCATTCCATTCATCACTAGAAAACATCTTTTGCAAGTTTCTATGTTGGGCAAACATAGATTGCAATGTCAAAAAATGTGTTGCAAATCTAGTGATGGCAGGCCTAATAAGTTCTTTGCCCCCTGTGTATTTCCTCATCAGACTCAGAATCCATGAGTGATTGTAAATATATATTGTGATGCATTTGGCATGCTCTAAAGTGTTCTTGATCCAGTCTATTTTGCCAATATCCTCAAGCATGAGGTCTATGCAATGTGTAGCACATGGGGTCCTGTTGTCGCACAGATTGTCAAGGCACCGCGACAACGACTCAGATTGGCGGCTGTCACTCTTATCCCCAATCTCTCTATTTAAGCTGTCTCCTTGCAAGCTAAGGGAGGTAGACCCTATTATAAATGAGGATGACAAATCCAGGAGACATAGCTAAAACATCAAATACTTGATAGAATGAACGAGATTCCACAGATCTAAATTATATTTCACGTTTAAGACCAGTGCCTTATGGAGTCAAACAAAATCTCGTTATGCAAATTGTAAACAAGTGACAATTAACTGCTGCTTATTAAAACACGATTGATCACAATGGTATTTAATTGAAAATGCCACAACCATGAAACAATAAAATGCCAGGATTTAAAATGTTTCAATTAGTTTCGATCCAGAAAATGTTTCTACAGTCAAAACTTTAGATAGAAAAATTTTAGCACATTTGACTATGGAAAATTTGAAATTTTTATATTTTTGTATTTTCTAAATTTTTTTATAAATTTTGAAATTTTTATATTTTTTATTATTTTTTGAATCTAAAATTCAAAATCTAAATCTAAATATAAAAAGGCTCTAATTTTAACAAAATTTAAACTCTAAAGTTAATCTTAAAAGAAACTAAAATTAAAACTAAAGCTAATATTAAAATCTAAAATCTAAAGTTAAACAAATTAACTAAGTCTAGATTACATCTAAATAAAACAAATCAAAATCTAACTAAAAATAAACAAAAACGACAAAGTTCTAAAATCCAATTAAAACTAACCTATATGAAACTAAAATCTAAAAATAAAAAATAAAATCTAAAACTAAATGTAAGTAAAAAAAATCGAAATTAAACCTATGATCTAACTACAATATTGAAATAAATCAAAATCGAATATAACAAATCTAACTCTAAAACTGAACCAACGCATATACAAGTTTGAAAATTTCTTGACGCGGGTTTTGTAATTTGATTTGTCGTTTTGCTGTTGTCGTTTGCAGCTTCTGTGTGCAGGTTGGAGCGGAAGGAGGCACGATGGCGTGGGGCAAACGTGCAGATCGAATGCTTGACGTCGTGAAGATCTGAAGCAAGGTTTGACGGCAGGATTGAAGGCAAGCTCCGAATTTATCGTTTTACTGTTTGCTGTAGGTTGGACGTGAGACTGGACGGATGTTGGGTAAGGTGAGACGGAATGGGAGGTCGATAGACAGAGGGGATTATGCAGCGAGGAAATCGAAAGAAGAAAAGGGTCAACGGATGAATAATGAAATGAAGGCAAAGATGGACGGCAAAAGGATGCACGATGGGGCTGGACAACGTGGAAGAGATGTGATTGAGGGAGGACGTGAAGAAATGTTGATAATCTGCAGATGGATCGATAGTCAACGCAGAGAATAAATCGATTGACAGCAGACAGAGGGAAATGCTAGATGCTGGACAGAGTCTAAAACAGAGGTTAACCCAGTCTCTTCAAATTAAAAGAATCTTCCCTTCAAACTCAGATTTTTAAAAAATTCCTTGAATCAACAACGCCTAGATTTGTCCACAGTGGGGTTTCTAAGGTCAAATCTGGCCTTTGGAGGCTAGATCAGCCTTAGATCTAAAAAAAATTTTCCGATTTAACCTGTAACCTGCAACAATCAGTCAGATCTGAAGATACACATCAAGAAACATTAAACCCTTACAGAAAAATTACAAATTTACAACTAGTTTACAATTTAAAACCCTCATGGTCAAATTCAAAATCCATTTTAGCACAATTTTCAGAGATTCAAAGTTTTAGTGAGAGGCACAAGCCTTCGAAACCCTGCAAAATCACAAATATCGTAAGATAGACCTGGAATTTAACAAATAAAGAGCTTATCAGATTTATGTTTATTGAGAGTCGGCTAGTCCAACCAAAGACTTCCCCAGATGCCCAATCTAAAAAAAAATTCCCTGCACACTTAGATCTGAATCTTAGATCGATAGAGATTTAAGAAAACAACATGAGACCTTTGCAGAAAAATTATAATGTTATTTTATAAACCCAGAAAACTACATAAGATACCTGTATGCAGATTAATCCATGTAGGCCATCAACCATAAAATACAAGAAACAAAGTAGCAGAGTTTAGAGACAATTCACCACATAGATCTGAGAAGGAACATCCAGATTTGTAACCCCAAAGTCTTTATGCTTTATTCCTCAAAAAGTTTACAAGAGCTTCTAAGTGCAATTGCACGATCCTGAGATCGGATGACTCAATACCGACAAAGACCTCTAAATTTATAGGACAAGATCTCTAACGGCTAGTTTGGATGATCCTCGTCAAAATAATATCAACCGTCCAAAAGATTGCAAACATAGAAAACAAGAAAACATCTTTTGCAAGTTTCTATGTTGGGCAAACATAGATTGCAATGTCAAAAAATGTGTTGCAAATCTAGTGATGGCAGGCCTAATAAGTTCCTTGCCCCCTGTGTATTTCCTCATCAGACTCAGAATCCATGAGTGATTGTATATATATTTTGTGATGCATTTGGCATGCTCTAAAGTGTTCTTGATCTAGTCTATTTTGCCAATATCCTTAAGCATGAGGTCTATGCAATGTGCAGCACATGGGGTCCAAAAGATGGTTGGGTGTTTTTCCTCTAACAATTTACCAGCAAGAACATAGTTAGAGGCTAACTTCAGGCTCCGTCTGTAGTTTATAAAGCAAACAACAAGCTAACTCCCCAGTGGAGTCGCCAATTTGTTGTAGAGGTAAATCCCCTCTGCGGACAAAGGCGATCCCTACTAGCCTAGATCAGGTCTAGCAACAATCGTATCATGCTAAGGTGCAAGTTCCTAATTGCAATAGACCAACTTGCGATGAAGGCCTACCTCAAGTCCAACGCTGTTGTTTGTAGGGAAGATGGCTCTCCCGTTTCCTTGCTCCAGCAGATCACAATCCTCTCGTTCACCGCGATTGGACACCTGCACACACAAGAAACACGACAAACACAAGCGTAAAACCTGATATATGCAATTATGCATCAGTGAGAGAAGACACAACTCATGATCATAATAAACAATGCGAGTGGAACCATAACCAATAGTCGCTTATCATTAATTCATACAAAGGAAAATACAACCTGGCTCTGACGCTGAACCTTCCTTCGGCAGGTCGTCAGCGGAATACATCTCGGTAAAGCTTGTCAGGAATGGGGACAAGCCTTTCTCTTCGATCGTCAATCTCCTTGCTACTGATTTGGCACTATGAGGACTATTGCAACATTCTTTAGGCTATGAAGGCTCTTGGAGACTAGCTTGCAAAGGGAAATGGCAAGCTTATAAAGATGGTGGAAGGGGAGTTGGGATCCCTACAATTATGGGATTGGCCCTATCCTCAAGGAAGCTTCCATGAGAGGTGGAAAACTACTTCCTCTACATGGAAAACCGGAGCCAAACGTCCCAACTCGATTTAGAGTCCAGTTCAGGAGTTGGTTGGAGTCAATCTTCTGCCATTTATTTTTAAAAAACACTCCTTATTAAGCCTGGCGCGGGTACAACACTGAGACAATGTGCCAGTTGGCGCGCCCTCTTTGGAGGATTCCCCCCATTGGCGCGGGTATGACACTGAGCAATCGCGCCAAGGATAAAAAGGCTATTTTTAGGGTTTTTCACAAGGAGTTGTCTTCAGAGGAATGAAAGTCCATGTTCAGGGGAATGTCATGAAAGTGTTTTCAGATCATGTCACTGCTCACAGGTCACAGAATAAGCCCTCCAATGTGCGGGACGGGGAATTGCAGGGACGGTGACAAATTGCTGTGTAACACCAACTCCTCTGCAAAAGTCATTGAACTCATATAACTCACATTCAGTGCCATTATCAGTCTTTAAAATCTTGATCTAGAAATATATCCAGACAGGAAGCATATCAAATAAATCAAAATGTATCAATTGCAAGACATCAAATGTCTTTGTAACACTTGAGGGAAAAAAGAAAGTCCCCTTTTTATGCTTTCCTTCGGCACAACCCTGACATATGCCTTCATGATTATTTTGAATTTGGGCATCCCAGACACCAACTTCCTTGCTTCGGAAAGGGCTTTGTAATCATAGGGCTGAATCTTACTCACCCAACATACATCCATACACCGTTATATCATTGATTACAACGTTTCCATAATATTATCATACACATCACTATCATCTTCGACATTGTCATACTGTCATACAATACTGAAGATGTCAACCTTCATGGTCATATATATATTTCATATGCGACTGAAGATACCACAGATCAAGTTCATATAGACTCTGCCATAAGTCATATAGTGAGGTCATATATACTCTGCCATAACCCACAAATTTATTTAAGGCCCTAAACACTCCAACAACTGCCTAAAAGACTGTGGCTTCACCTCCACAAGATCCTCCTTTATTTGTTGTTCACGATGGAAACTTTCATCTGGGCATTCAAGAGATTGCATGCAGATACAACAAATAACTCCGTTCCTGTCAATGGTGAGTTGACTACTTCCAAAATTTACTTGAATTATTTTCTGTCTCCTTTTCGTTATGGTCATAGATGTCACTGTCATAAGCAACACTCCAATTAAATGGTAAAGGGGGCAAATATGGGTCAAACCTCTTGACGGCGAGTTCAGTTCTTAGAAAACAGGGCTGCAGATCATTTTCGGAAGCCAGCTCAGACATCTTGACATTTCTGCAAGAAACAAATGACTTGTGCAACAGTCGCCCAATTGCTAAGACTGAGAATTTTTTAAGAATGATTTCGGTATAACTATGAATCAACTCAAACTGAAACAGATAAACAGAGATCCCCATCCAGCTTCCAGCACATTTAACACTATCATATATCCATATATCACTGCTATGCATTGATGTCATAATCACAATTTTTTTTTTTTTCAGCCATACATCCCTGTCATTAGAACATGAGTAGCTTTGTCGTACATAGCTGCCATTTTCTGACTTAGCCCTAGGCACTTTGAATTTGATTTTCTGCTTATATTTGAGAGCTAACGTTCTGTGGGTGTAGGAATTAATGGCACTCTTGGAAGGAGTTACCTTGTCTAATTTAGGCCAAAACTTGTCCTTTGCACTTGACAGACCATGCGCCAAACAAAACTACAGTGCTTTGTCAACTTAATTCTTCTCCATAGCCACCTATTTGCAGGCTGTCACAGCCTTCAAATCTGAGGCTCTTTACAACAATAAGACCTTAAAGCATTAAATAACATTACTTGAGCACTTCATAATAATCACAACTGGTTTAGAATTTTATTGTATGCATTTTTGGTGACTGATCTTGTATTATCATGGTCTGATACAAAAACTGCAGCAATCTGATCTCTCTTGACAGTGACATATTTCAGGGACTAGTGCATACTTTCTAGAGCATTTGAATTGGTATTCTTGAGGACAATAGGGCGCATTTAATAGGGCTCAGCCTTAGCCTTAAGAGAAGCCCAACACAAGAAAATTCCATTCCAAAACACTGCTGAAATCTGTGTTTGTGACAGCCCTGGTTAGGGCACGCGATACTGCTCTCAACCTCCACGTAGTTCAGCACAGAAGCCTTTATAGGCTGCGTTCCACCTTAGGAGAGGTTCTCCATGTATACGCTGCCCTTCAGTGTCGCTGTCCACCTAGAACACAGCGCCTAAAGGGTTCCAACTGCTGGCTATGGCCTCCAGCCTAGCCCAGCAGTGGACTGTACCTTCAGTCCCCTCCAAACAGTCCGCAATTTTGCCCTGAAGCAGTAGTGTTGTGCCCTTCCTAACCTGCAAACGCACCCAAGAACAACCCTTTCATCTCCACGTTGTCACCTACAACACTTAGAAATGCCCTGCTGCCCTTGTTTCTGCCCAGAATTGTCTCTAAAGACTGCAGCTGTCTTTTAGGGAAGGGATTACCCTCCACACTGAAGGTTAGGGCATCAAACAGCCCCAAAACTGCTGCACCAAGAAGCCCTAACTACAGCACCCTGAGAAGCCCTAACCACAAGACCATCCATGAGAGAAGAGAATGCCTCCAAAACTGTGTCTAAAATGAACTCCAAGTCTCTCCAATATATAGTCATATGTGGGGTTGCGTAACACATCTCTTATGCATGTGGGATAAATCTGGCTGACCTTGCACATGTGGAATAAATTCAAAATACATGTTTTGTTCATTCAATCAAGATGATTTTTAGATCGATCTTGCACCTCTCCGAAAGAGGAATCCAATAAAAATATTAGCATCGTCATCTGAGCATCACAATATGGAGTTTGGACCTAGTTGTCCAAAATTAACAAGTTATAGTTCCAAGCTTCCCAACGCTATTTTGGTAAGTTATTACCCTGAGTCAAGTTATGTTTATATCGTTTTTGGAACCACTATGTCCCAACTTTCTAAATGCATTACTAATTTAACAATTTCCATTATGTTTTGTCAATTGGAAATAAAATAGCTGAGGGTTTTCTAGCGTAACTACCCTTCTTATATCCCTGGTTTGAACCATCGTTGATGATATATATATATATATATATATATGAAGGTTTCCTCCATAGTTATGTTTTTGATTTACGATTTAATTATGGAGATTTTCTACTAACTGTTCCTCTCTGTAATTTCTTACCATGTTGAACTTATTCTTGTTTATTTGAATGAGAAATTTCTGGGTTTGAATTCTTATATGCATATCTACTTATTCGTTTCCACTTTCGTTTTTGGTTCAAGAAATTGTTTAATTTGCTTTAGGCTTTCTCAATCTGTGAGAATTCCACTAGTAACATTTCCCCAAATTGCTATTTAGCTCAACGTTGTCACAATCAATTTCTTTATGGCTTCCTCAAAATTTTAGAAATGCCTCTCTTCAATTTCAATTATAAATCGATTTTATAGTTAGGCGTTTGTAACACTTTGCCTTGTTTTAAAATAATTCCTTTGCGAGAATATTTTCTAAGTTTGTTGTGTTAATAATTTAGTAACAGAATTGAGAATAATTCAATATATATCCTATACGTCTGTTTTAATGATTTCTATTTGAAACTTAGTTAGATTTTATGAATATTTATTCATAAAATAATCATTGTGGTTATTCAATCCTTATATAACTAAATAATTATATATATCTGATTTTATAAATTCACTCTCTACATTAACTTTGCATTTTATACCCATAGATTAGGTTAAAATAATATGGATTTAATCTTTGTAGAATTTTATTAATTCCCTCAATTAATAAAATTCTCTGTTATAAATGAATAATTTCATGGATTCCCAGATTCTCAGAGTTTCTCCATTTCACTCTGTCAACGAGAAGCAAGGTACACTTTCTTCTATTTCGTTAATTTACTTTCATATTCCTCTTATGTTTTCGTCAAATTTCTTCACTAATGATTTTCCACATTTTTATTTGCAGATTTAATACCACTGTCAAATTAAGAACATTAAGGTAATAATCTCATTTTTAACTTCTATTTTCCTTGAGTTAAATCTTTCTGTCTTTAATTATTTTCAAAGATAATTTGTACTCATTTTAACTAATTTATATTTTTGTATGTACAGATACTCCCTCTGATTCCCTGTACCTGGCTACAGTTTAATTACTCCTCTGTAATTTCATGAGTACTTCAGTGACTCACACATTGACAATAGATTATGGTTTCTGCTATACAGGTTGGTCTATATCCCTTTGAAGAATCCAGCTATATAATTATGAACTGTATTTAAATTTATAATCCTATTGTACTGTTTAATTGGGACTGTGAATTCTGTCTATCATTTATGACAGAATTAAATTGTAATGTGTAAAGTACACTATCATGTCTTACATTATTACACTATTATATTGTGTACTCATTCTTAGAAATTTAACTGAATTTTAATTCCATGTATGTATTTTCTTTAGTTTAGTCTTTTATACTATTTCTGAGAGCTTGTATAATTTGTAATTATATCCAAACTTGTTTTATGATAGCAGATATTATTTTGAATTTACATAGTCATGTCAATAATACATTTCTGATAAATACATTAAGTTTCCTTCTCTCTAATGTATTTATCTATATTGTATGTCTTTACAGAAATATTATTTAACACCTAACTTCATATTTAAACCTATAAATGGGGTTTAGCCATTCTGAGTGTTGGTGTATAATTCTACTTGTCTGTGTAACCATACAGATCAACTACTATTTCTATAGTTGTTGTCTGTTAAATACATCAAATTAAATATCTAAAATTTACACAGACATTCAGCAATTTATACAGAAATTCACTCTCTACATTAACTTCGCATTTTATACTCATAGATTAAGTTAAAATAATATGGATTTAATCTTTGTAGAATTTTATTAATTCTTTTAATTAATAAAATTCTTTGTTATACATGAATAATTTCATGGATTCCTAGATTCTCAGAGTTTCTCCATTTCACTCTGTCAACAAGAAGCAAGGTACACTTTCTTCTATTTCGTTAATTTACTTTCATATTCCTCTTATGTTTTCGTCAAATTTCTTCACTAATGATTTTCCACATTTTTATTTGCATATTTAAAACCACTGTCAAATTAAGAACATTAAGGTAATAATCTCATTTTTAACTTCTATTTTCCTTGAGTTAAATCTTTCTGTCTTTAATTATTTTCAAAGACAATTTGTACTCATTTTAACTAATTTATATTTTTGTATGTACAGGTACTCCCTCTAATTCCTTGTACCTGGCTACAGTTTAATTACTCCTCTGTAATTTCATGAGTACTTCAGTGACACATACATTGACAATAGATTATGGTTTCTTCTATACAGGTTGGTCTATATCCCTTTGAAGAATCCAGCTATATAATTATGAACTATATTTAAATTCATAATCCTATTGTACTGTTTAATTGGGACTATGAATTCTATCTATCATTTATGATAGAATTAAATTGTAATGTGTAAAGTACACTATCATGTCTTACATTATTACACTATTATATTGTGTACTGATTCTCAGAAATTTAACTGAATTTTAATTTCCTGAATGTATTTTCTTCAGGTTAGTCTTTTATACTATTTCTGAGAACTTGTATAATTTGTAATTGTATCCAAACTTGTTTTATGATAGCAGATATTATTTTGAATTTACATAGTCATGTCAATAATACATTTATGATAAATACATTAAGTTTCCTTCTTTCTAATGTATTTAACTATATTGTATGTCTTTACAGAAATATTATTTAACACCTAACCTCATATTTAAACCTATAAATGGGGTTTAGACATTTTGAGTGTTGGTGTATAATTCTACTTGTCTGTGTAACCATACAGATCAACTATTATTTCTATAGTTGTTGTCCATTAAATACATCAGATTAAATATCTAAAATTTACACAGACATTCACCAATTTATATAGTATTTAATCAAGTATAAACTTAACTTTTCTTACCCACTTCCATCTAACATAATTGAACATCTAATTCAATACAAATAGATAATCTCACACTTTCTATCATAATAAAACTCATAACACAAAATTGAATTTCTTTGTGCATATCAATTTTGGTACGACTATTTTCCACCCAACATTGAGCTTTCTCTCCACAGCTCCCCCCCGAGCAGAGACCAATTCCTCCAAGTTGTAGACAACCTCTTGTCTACCCAGGAATGACTTATTTAAGCTTGCTTTCCCTTCATCATGTTTCTATAAATGCGTCCAGTTAATCAGGATGTTGTTTTCCTTTTTGCCTAGGATTTCCTTTTGTTTTTTCCACAAAATTACTTTAAAACTAACTTTTTCCTCTTTCTAGTTTTATTTCACCTCTTCTCAGTAACTTTCCACTTTACCGAGGTATCTTTTTATATTTTTATCTCCAATCTAATATTCAATTTTAATTTATTTTCTCCAAGGATTTTTGGAGAATCTGGGAAAGTCTTTGGAATCTTATCCATCCTCATGAATTTGAAATACCGGTCTCCATTTATACTCTAGTCTTTGCACAATAATTCCAATTCCACATTTATTTAATTTAAAAGAATAAAATATGTCCACAATAATTATTTTATTTTAGGTCCAATTAACCTTTAAGATTGTTCAACTGTCTAATAAAAGCACTAAAAATAGGGATATTATAGTTTCACTTTTCAGGATTACTTTTTCTTTCCATTTGAAAGCATTTTACTTCATTTAAGAAAATACATTTTCATTTGAAAGAGCAATACTTTGAAGACATTGGTTTTCGTATGATTTACGCTTATTTAAATTATGTATTGATGGTTATTGCTCATATCACATTTGCTTATAAATCTTAAGAAGTAATCTATTTAACTCTAACTAATAACTCTCCTAGAAACTCACATCTTTTAACTTAATTTTCCATTTAGGGACCATCCCCCATAGCTAACCTAGGAGATAACTTAAACGGAGAGATTTAGGATTAGTGTGACATCCCCTTCTATGAGTTCCTTGACACCAACCACACCTTGTGGGGTTAAAGGCTTTTCTCACTAACTTATAGGTAGGTGTAGGCGGCAAGGTCAACAAGTATCATTCTTAGTTCAGGGCACAGTACAGCAGGATCCGTTAGATGAGAGAGTTATTGCATGTTTCAGTGGGTAGTGGGTTGTGGGTAGACAATTTATCAATATTTCAGTAGCACTAGCCCAACATCCGCAGAGTAGGGTTGACCTCGGCCTATGCGAGAGGTTGGATTGGAGAGAGTTGATGAGTTGGTATTCGCTTCATGGAGCAGCAGCTATAGCCGTAGACAGAGCATAGTCTGAGCCACGGGATTTGGGCGATGATTGGCCATGGTGGCATTGGGATCCAGGAAGATTGGTTGATGATATGTACAGTCAGAGATCAGTTTTGGATCTAGGCATCGGGGAATCCGGTCATGTTTGGATTACTTGGAGGCATAATGTGGGCCAGTGGTTCATGTGGGATCCTGGTATCAGTTTGCAGATGCATCTACAATGGACAGGGGCAAATTTCTTAAGGGAAAGCAATGTTGGGGTGGGAGGATTTGTAATGTCCCCATTTTTATATCTCTCCATAGTACAGCTAGGGTAGATTTCCAAGACAGGGGATGGCTAGGCCATTGGAGAAGGTTCATGTTATCAAGGGTTCCAAGGGAGTTTTGAGGGGTTTTTACGAGATGTGATGGCATTCGCTTGGCATATTTCATCATCTGCACAATTTGTCTTCTGTTCCGTTGCATTTCGACAACTTTCAAAAATTAACATTATTATGGAGCCTAAATTAATTAATTATGCTGGAGATGGAATTCCGAGAAGATTATTTGATGGAACACATCAATGTAATAGCTCATTGGAACCAGAATGAGAAGATCTTCAAGATTGGGTGCTGAGAAGTGACTTATAGTGGTCGGAGAGAGTATGGTGGGCGATTTACCATTTTCCTTAATTAAAAATGACTTTAATTAGTCATTTAATTAAAGGAAAAATAATTATTGGGAGGAAAAGGCCCAAAAGTGACTTAAGTGAAATAGAATTAAATTAAAAAGTGACTAAGATAAATTTAATGGAGGATCTTCTAGAATAATAATAAAATAATAAAATAAGATGCTTTTAGAGGCTTGGAGATCTATGCATCATATCTATAAAAGGGGAGGAGGAGGTCATTTGGAGATATCTTGGATTTGTGTAATGTCTTTGTGGTGAGGTTTTGAGAACCCGGTTCTCTACTTCAGCAGTAGCTCCAGGACGGAAACCCTCAGGTGATTCAGTGAGAGTGGGAACACATCCATCTTTTTACTTGGTGGATCCATTTCAGATTCACAGGTTGTAGTTTCTTGATTTTTAGTTGTTTTGGAGGCCAGTTGTGGCATTACTGTAGATCTATTGGGGGCCATTACGTCATCCATTTCCAATTTTTGTACCAACATTTTCTATATTAATAAAATATGGCTGAGATCATCTACATGTTTATATTGTCTATTATTTAGTTGCAGATTCTATTTTCCGCTTTTGCCGTAAATATTGTGGTTCATGTTGTGCAAATTGTTTATGGTGTTCACAGTTTCAATTTCTGAAGCTATTTTACATGGCAATCTTTTGTTTATGGATGGAAAATTTATCTGAAGTAATTCTAAGATAAAATTTCAAGAGCGTTCCAAATTTTTTGCATTTGGGACATTACAAGGACAAAGCAAAGATTGTTGGGGTCAACCATATTGCATGTTAGAGCAGTTGATGTCATCACTTGGATATTGTTAGCGTGCCTTGAGCAAGCACAGGTGCATGCTTTCTAATTTTACTTTGTACCCACCAATTATATCAAAAAAATGACTTAGATCAACGCAGTTCATGGAGATTTTTGGTTGTTAAATGTGTTGTAAATTTTTGTGTGTTTTTCTTATGTTTGCTTTGTTTAGCATTGTATATTTCCCTTAAGAATATTACACTGGTGTTAGAGCATGATTTTGGCAAGCTGTGGTTCTAAATCACGCTAATCCTCAAGTACTAATGGGGGCTAGAATTCTAGAGGCTAAAACACTAGTCCCACATTATTCTCCAGATTGAACTTGTGCGCACAAATTTCTCAGCAGGAGATTGAAAATTTTACTAGGAACCTCGAGAGACTGATGAGGCAACTCGAAGAGTGGGCATCAGCAAGGGAAACAAGAAGAAAAAGTAGTTGTTGACCTGCAGATGAAGAAAATAAGAGCATGATTATTGAACGAAATACTAGTATCAATATTGCAGAGATGAAGATGGGAGGCTCATTAGAGGAAATTTCAGCCTAAAAGTGGCCTCCTAAGGAAAAATAATAAAATAAGGGTTATGAATTTTGGAGGGAAAAGAAGAAAACTACTTTTTTTAGTTGTATTTTGGCTTATCTCCTTGTAGGTTTACTCAAATTTCAAGTATAGATACTCGTTGGATGCGTAATTAAATTCCACGTCCAACACGTTTTTTAATGTGTCTTCTATTTTTATGAATATGGGTATTCTCAAAAGTATGCACAATTGATACTCATTGGATGTGGAATTTAATTATTCATCCAACGAGTGTCTACACTTGAAATTTGAGTAAATCTACAAGGAGATAAGCCAAAAATAGAATTAAAAATATATATATATATATATATATATATATATATATATATATATATATATATTCCCTCCAAAATATTTACATGTACTTTTTAAATTTAAAGGATTTTGATTGGCTTACATATTACGACATGGAAATTACATGAAGATTTCATGGGCACATTTAGGCTAAAATTTCCTCTAATGGTAAGGTGTTAACTCTCCTTGCTGCCTACACCTACCTACAAGTCTGTGGAAAAAGCCTTCAACCCCACCAAGTGTGGTTGGTGGCAAGGATCTAAGAGAAGGGGTTGTCACACTAATCTTGGTTTTAGTTTTGCAGCCCTAACATGTTGGTTGTAGGTTCTCTCAAGTTTCAAACTTCCATTTTGAAGGAGGTCGTGGGCATTGGAGGGCTTGCTAAAGAAAACTAGGCCGTGTATCACTTTGGGAGATTGTATTTCCTGATTGTAGTACCATCTTCATCTCTCTTGAGGCTCCATACTTGAAGGACTTCTCTTGTGGTTTCAAAACCTCATTTTGTATTTCCATCAATTTCTTGGGTAGCTCTCAAAGAACCATTAACCTCATTGTAACAAATAATAATAAAATTTCTGATTTTTGTTTTGGGAGTGTAGGTTCCACCCATTGGCATCCCTATCTCTCCACTTTGGGAGAGGAATGGTGGTTGGATTGACTTGTTGACTCTAGCATTTCCTTTCACTTACATGCATGCTTTAAATTGGTAATTAACATAGCCACACATATCATTTACTTTACTAAAGTTTGCTAAAGTTCTTCAAACTTGCACCATTTACAACAATTGTTGCTATAAGTCTCAAATTATATTTTTGCAAGACAATTTACTTTCATTTTGTGCAAGCTTCTTCATTAATTTGTTTTAGCAAACGTTGATATACTTGACTTGGCTATTGTCTAAATCATCTATGCTTTACAGTTGTGTAGTATTTCCATTATGAAACATATTTGAAGCATTGTGTATTTGGACAATTTATCTTTCAAGGAAATCATTTACATCCAAGTCAAGCAAGTTTTCTTTCGTTTTCACAAACTTAAGAGTTCCTTTTGCAAAGCTATTTTGAATACAAATATTGAGTTGCAATTTATTTTACATGCAAATTAATTTCTCATAAGCATCAAACTTTTAGTTGGTCATCGATTTATCATAAGTCAAAGCAAATACTTTCACTTCACAATATCATATGTTATGAAGCTTACGCAATCTTGTATTTTGGCGCATATTTAATTAAATCATTTCCATATTTTACATAGCACTTGCAAACTTACTTTCCCAGGTAAGCTTTCTTGTACCTGGGAAATCGACTAACTTTTGGTTTTTTCATGTTGGATTTTAGAGTAAGATTCCTGTTCAAGTGGCAACTCCACTTATTTCATTTTCTACAAGAATTTTTGCTTGAACCCTTCTTCTTGTAGAATTCTTTCTAATCTTGGATAGGAGCCTCTCTCTGATACCCATTTGCTCTTTCAGGGTCAAGTGAGCATGACATCATGAATGATATGTTCGCCCCTTAGTGCTCATTCAAACTCTGTATCACTTCATCCTATACTCAATGACCAATTAAGCATGCTTTCAAACTACCTATCTAGCCTCACACATTCTCTGCAGATTGACCTTGAAATTCAGACCTAAAAACCCTAGAGCTAGCCTTCTCACTGACTTTCCTATCCAACACTTAAAACGTCAAACAAAAATCCTATTTACTGATCTTACATACCTAGCCTAAGATCAATAGATATTCAGTCAATCCATTGACTGTAAAGTGACAATGAGAGAGCCCTCTCTGGTTCTGGTAGGGCTAGCTACCTGACCTAAAGCCTAGTCTGTGGTTACCTTCCTTCAATCTCATTTTCAGCCTTGGGAAGTTGGGGGGAGTGATAACATTTTTGGCGTCGTTGCGGGAGAGCGATTGCTAAACATCCCTCGCTCTGAACGACTATCACAGTGCTTGTACAATCTGAGCAACAACAGGATCCACGGATTCGATTAGATGATTGGTCACTCTATTTCACGACGAGTGGGATCTCAGTAGAGAGTGACCCAACTCACTCTTGGTTTGACATATGGGGGAGTGCTGAGGCCTCCGAAGCATTGCAAGGCCAATTTTCCTTCTTACTACTCTGGATCAGGTTTAGTATTTGTCGATTTTTGTAGCATCCGGAAGTGTTCCAAGTCTCAAACTTTGCAAGGAGGCTTGGACAGCAGCATTCCTAAGAACTTAGAAACCGTTTGTGGAAATTCCACTCGGTTCAGTAAAATAATTAATTATTTTAATGAAGACCCTAAGTCTAAACTTAGGGAAATGAAATAATTAAAGGGTATTAATAAGTCAGAGTGTGAATCTTCTTAAAAACAAAGATCAAGTCAAGTTTTAATCTTAGCCATTGATTAAACTTCTAACCTGGGCCATTGGTTCTCCAATGAGAAGATTATAAAAGAAGGTTTGAGGGTCATTTGGAAAACAAGCCAGGCATATACTTAGTACCCGAAGGAGATCGATTCTGAAGTAAGAGAATTCAATTTCGGTGGGAGAGTTGCAAGGCAAAGATTTTGCAGAGAAAAAGGAAGGAGGGAGTCAACTAGTGATCGAGGTCAGGGACAGAGGGAAGCAGTGGGCCACTGGTGATAGCTCTAGGTTGCAGCGCAGATAACCCACGCAGACCCTACGCAGACTTACGCAGTCCAACACTAGGACTGCGCAAAGAAACATGCAGACAGGCACAGGAGATAGCAAAGGCTGATCAGGGTGCCAGAGATTTGTCGGAAGAAGCCGAGAATTCTGTCTCAGGTGTTTCAGATTTTATCTTCCAGTATTTTTCCTTGTAAAGAAATCATTTGCTGAAGAATTAATAAAACCCTCATTTGTTGCACCGGTTTTCCCACATTGGGTTTTTCTGGGGACAATTGTCTAAAATAACTGTGTACATGTGATTGATTCGTGTGCTTATGTCCTTTACTGTTCATTTATCGGCATATGTATTTGTGAATGTTGCAGTAGTATTTATTTCGATATTTGCCAAAAGATTTCTGAAAATAACTTATTGAAATAATAAGTAGGAGGAATAAGTCTATCGCTGCAACTGTATAGTTTTCAGATTGAAAATTTCATAGTATTGGATGGGTAGGCCATGACATCGTGGAGATGCTTGGGCTAGATGTTCTGGGACTCCATAGATATTTTTCCATCAAGTTCCAAGAGAAGAGGTTACAACTAGCACACGATGGGAAGATAGTCATGGTCAGAGTGGCACAACGACAACATGGTGGCATCCTTTTGAGACCAACATGGGATCTGAGCATCACAGGATTTGGTAGTTCAACTACCCTTAGGGATGAGTTGGTTTCTACAGGGGAAGATCACTCAGATCTTCCATTGGGCCTTAGTGAGACGCTGATGACATGGGGGACTACACCGATACGACAAGATTTCTAGCAGGAGGAGATCAGGGGGAGCACATCTTGATGGGGATTCATCTCCACGGGGATTGGATTGCATCTTCAGGATTCTACTCTTTAAGTGCACGAGATCGATTACTCAGGAGGGTAGCTTCTCGAGGGTCTGCTTAGGATTTCACATTGTTAGGATGCTCTACTTACTATCAATAAGCATATGGCTTCTGGCGACTTTATCGTATGTGATAGCGAGTGGAGCGTAGGAGGCTTCATAGGGGTCAAGATGGTTTGGGACCTTGGTGTCATGGGATTTATTCATGTGATGGTGGTGCCACATCGAGGAGTGGTTCAGTATCATATTTGGGACCCTGGAGCAACAGCATATGATGTTATTGCTTGAGAACAAACAATTTTTGGCGGGGAGAACTGTGATGTTCCCAATTTTGTGCATTCAAAAATCACTTAGGAGTTTTGCATATTTTTGGATAATATTAAAAAGAGAAAATATTATTTTCTGAGATAAGGGAGAAATTATTATTTTATTGGGATGGCGGAAAAATAATATTTTATTGGAGGAGGACAAATCATTATTTTAATGGAATGGCGGAAAATTAATATTTTATTGGAGAAGAGAGACAACTTATTATTTTATTGGAATGGTGAAAAATTATTATTTTATTTAAATGGAGGAAAAGTGGAAAATGGCCCCCACCAGTAAAATAAAAGGAAAAATGGGAGAATTTAGAGGCTAGAGGGAGGCTCCATGAAAAATTATAAAAGGAGGAACTCAATGGCAATTCATTCTATTCTCTCTTCTAATTGACATTTTGAAGAAGCTCAAGCGAGTTTCCAAGAGTTTCAAGCGAAACTCAACAACTGATTTCAGTGGACTTTGAGTGCCACCCTAGTTAGCTTTGGAGGGAATATTATCTTATATATTCCATTGGTGCTCAATTGGTTTGGTTGTTTGATTCAAATTTGAAGATCTCATTATAATTTGTGCAAGAGATTGTTGGCATCATAAATTTGCATTTGCAGGTCTATTCCTTCCTCAAGAGGCTGAGTTCAATTGTTCTTTCAAGGAGGCCAAGCACAAGAGAGAGGGGCTGAATCTGAAGATACTATGCTTGTCAAAGCATCAAACCCTCACACCTAAATTTATATTCAGAAGTGGGATGAAAGACCAAGGTCTAGAGGGCCGAATTTCTTGTTTGGTACCAAGGGAATGCGCATCAGAGAAGCACGAGTTTCATACTTCATGGAGAGCCTGCATATTTGTAGTGGGTTGTGTGTATACCCCGTTCGGAAGTGGATTTGGGACTGTGGGAGCCATATTTACTTGCTGGTTGAGGCTGCTGGCCTTTATCATACTTGCTGGGCATGTTTTGTTGAGGGAAAAGCCCACTTTTTGGACAACACCTGTTGGCCGAGTTTGGACTCATAGCTCGTCGTGCTACCTCAGAGTTAAGCTTGGAGTATATGTACATATTTGTTTCTGACCATATCAGTCCACTACAGGAGTTGGAGAAGAGACATATAAGATTTCTGTGCAGGCCTTTAAATGGGAATCCTGCAAGCATGTATTGGCTATAATAGAATGCTGAATCGAAGCAATGGAAGGGCTGGAGTTATATATTCTTCTCTGCTGATATACACTTCAGAATCTGAGACCTCCTTATCAAAAATATGATCAGGTTCCAATATCTGTAACTTATAGTACTTCTCTATGTTTAAATGACTATATGACCACCCTTCTCTGAAATATTATCCTAAAAGTTTGTACTGGCAGCAAGGAGTATTTTTCTGAGTTTAAAATAAAGTCTGTTCAACTGCTTGAAGCTCCATTTATCATTGCAATGATCTATGTAAATGTTATTTGAGGCAAAACTATAAAATCACCACCTACAGCAGTTGTCATTCAAACTGTTTGACAAAAGTGCTCACTGAAGAATAACTACAGAACTCAGAAATTTATAGGGTGAATTTGAGAAATTTCCAAGAAGGAATTTTACAACTTCAGTGAAAAATGACTAGCAATGATGCAAGGTGGGATTTTACCAAGAAGCCAAAATGGAGCTAGAAGACTCAACATGCCTATATTCTTGATCTTCCACAATCCCAGGCACAATATCTAAGTCAACATTGCACGAAGCGGGGACGAAGCAGGGACATTTTTTGGAAGCAGGGACGCGGAAGCGTCATTTCCAAAAAATCTAGGAAGCGAAGCGTCTCAGAAGCGTCTACTATATATATATTTTTTTATTTTTTATTTTTTTTGCATTTATATTAAAAAACATCCAAAATACCAAATTAATTGTAGAACATATGGAAACATGCATATTTGTACATAAATCAAGATAGATATGACATCCATTGTACATTAATGATTAATTATTTGAGCATCAACCATCTATAATCTAGATTCTTCTCCTCTTGTCTAGCCTTTGCCTCTACCTCCATTATCTAGGGACATTAGTCAAAATTGGCCCAATTTTGATCAAACTACCTAATGCAAACCTAAAAATATGGTAGAAAGAACTTAACATGCTTGATCGATTATTTTGACTTGATTGAAATGTAATTTTTTGCTAACGACATGACAAAGGAGTTCAACAATTCACACCACCAACACTATGGTACATATAGGGCTTGGTGTTGTTGATTAAATGCTAATCACATACCCTCATACATGATATAATCTAATGACATGCCACTATACCATTGATCTTGAATTTCTGAAAACTGTCAAGTCTGTTGAATTTTTAATAGGATATGAAATTCTATTTTCTCCATATGAAGTCCGATCAGGCTAGAACCACTCTCAAACATCCTGAGTCATTTCATGGTAATGTTAAAAATTTAAGTAAAAGTGACATATTTTTCATTTTCATCTTTACTTTAAAAATATGTTACTTTTACTTAAATTTTTAACATTACCATGAGGGAGCATCTAAGAAACATATAAGGAGGTAAAGGAGAGCTTATATATTTTTCATCCTATCCCTAACTCAACACTAACTCACCTTCTAACCTAACCAAAGACAAAAATTAAAATTAAAAATTAAAAAAATCGTTTTTCTAAGCTGCGTAAGTCGGATCCGTACGGTGCTGTATGGAACCGCTCGCGATCCGTACGGATCCGTACAGGAGTCACGGTGCTTCCATACGGCGATCTGCCATACGAAACACGGATCCGCCGTACAGAAACACAGATCTGGCCATACGGTTCCAAAAAACCAGGAAACATAATTTTTTTTCTGAAACACATTTCGAGGGGCAAATCCCATACGGTTCCATATGGACCATGTTTCGGGGGTTGGAGTCGGGCATGGGACGTTTCCTGCAACATTGATCTAAGTGAAAAGAAGATCCTTCTTTGGAGGGACTTATAGGATATAGATGCTCAATCTTGGAAGGATTGGTGAACCTTAGCACGTGAGTATGCCCTATTGTCCACCAATATCCCCACCATCATGGAGATAGTTGGCCTCATCTTGTAGGAGGATCTATTCAAGATGAATATAATATTTCAATACACATTTAGTGTGATTGATAACAAAGTTTTGGGCTGATTGTTTTAGTATGAATCATGTATGTTGTACTCCATTTTTCATTAGTGCCATGAGCTTATCACTATACATAGTACACAAAGGGTGTGTTCTGATGCTAAGGGTCAATGGATTCCAAATTTACATTCCGTGTGGATAGTGCCAAATTCTTATAGATTATGGTTGTTTGCAAGGCCGGTGATTATCAAGGCCTGCCTTCCAAGGCTCCATTGTCTAAAAGAAACCTCTCAAATGGTCTCTACCTTACTTGCCAACTTTCAAAAACAATGAAGCATTTGACATGGGATTGCTCATTTGCCTAGGCTAGTTGGGATCATGTAAAGTAAGAGCATACTACTATTCTTCAGGAAAGATTGCATGGGCATGTAGCATGGTTTGGTGAGTTCAACTCTATATTTTGCTCTTCTCCTAGTGGCATTTGGCATTGCTTAAAAGTTTTTGTTCTATTTTTCCTTTGGAATCTTTAGTGCAAATAAGTTTTTGAGAATGAGATACGCATGCAAATATGTTTTCGAGAATGAGGTACATATGCCAATGTGTTTTTGAGAATAAGGTAGATATGCTCATTGTTTTCCTTTTGTCATATGTGGAGAGAGGAGGTACATATACAACTTTTAGCAAAATGATTTTTGCTTATCAAGGACACCAAATTGTTAAAGTCTAGTTCCTATTCAGATTTTGTTTATCTTCCTGTAGATTTAAGCAAGAGAGTGTAAATACCATCATATATACCCTATTTTCTTTTGTATATTTGATGTAAATATAGTTATGTCAGTATAATATAAAAAAAAATGTGTCATCTAATCAATGTTTTTACAATTATCTTTCTGTCTAAAGCAAAGTTTTTATTTTAATTTTTAAAGCATCACAACACCTTTTTATCATGAGATGAGATCAACCAAAAATAAAAGGATATTAGGTAGAGTGAGGCAATTGATGAAATGGCATTAGAGTTTCTTGACCATAAAAGGTTAGTTTTGTTGTTATAAATGATGAGTAAAATATTACTTCTAAACATTATGCTCATAAAAAAGAGAGATGAAAATGATTATCAAAACCATGAATATAATAGTTGTAAATGCACTTACAACTCCCCATGTCCGACCAGAATTTCCAATTAGAGGTATTGCGTCTCCATCTTTATTTGAATTTTCGGGCAAATGTCGCTTCACTTGCTCATGTGTCAAACCATCCACATGATGCAACTACAAATTTGTTACAACCAAGACTCAGAACTTGAAGATAATTACACAAATAATACATAAATCAATGACAATTTAGTTATCGTGAGACATGTGATATCATGGTAAAGAATCAAGATATTTTTTTCCAAAGAAAAATAGTAACTTTCTGTTTCAAGTAGAACAACCATCAGTCTATAGAAGTAATACTATCATAAATGTCCAATATCAAAAACCTAGCATCTAACATTGTTCACCAAGAAAACAAGTTGCTTACATACTTATATGTTAGTTTTTGTAGCATCAGATGTGTTCTAGCCACAAGATTTGGTGGAGAGGCTAAAATACATGTATTCTCCAATACCCAGAAATCGTTTCTGGAAATTCCTCTTAGAGACGACTAAATTAGATTTATTAGTCAATTTTAAATATTTCCTAAAACTAGACTTGGGGAATATGATTAATTAATCATAATTAATTAAGTCATGGTGTGAATAATCTAGAAACACACACGGATCGACGAAGAAATAATCTGGGCCATCAATTATGTTTTAATCTTGGTCGTTGGTGCTCCAACAAAAGATTATAAGAAGTCGATGGGTAGATGGAGAACACACCAGAGTAATTACTCAATTGCCCATGCCGATAAATTTTCTCAGTAGCTGTGATTTAGTAGAGGAGATAGAGCCAATGGGTGAGTAGCAGGTGAGAGAGAGAGGGTAGTAGAAGAAGTCCAAAAGGTACATTTCCGAATTCAGGAAGAGGCAGCGTGAGGAAGAGCATAGTCCACTAGAGCTCTGAGTAGTCAATGCACAGAGAGTGACGTAGAGGCACCAATGTATGGGTAGAGGGTCCATCTTAGGGTCAGGAGGTCGCTGTGGAGAGTGAGAAATTTCTCACAAAATTTCTCTCAATATTTTTCCTTTGTTTAAATTGTTAGAGTTCTTGTACTCAAATTTGTTGCTGATGATTAATAAGAAAACCCCCATCTGCTGCATCGGTTTTCCAACATTGGGTTTTTCCGCGGACAATTTTCCAAAAATAATTGTGTTAATGTTTTCTTTGGGTGCTAGAATTTCTCTATTTTCAACATTTTGTTTTCTGCGGTAATTTATAGTGAATTTTGCAATAGTAAATTTATTCGATATTTGTCATAGCAATTAAACTGCATAATCAAATTTTCAGTTAGAAGAATATTTTTCAGTTATTGCAATAGATGAAATTTTCACATGGTATCAAAACAAATATGATCATGTTAGATCTAAGACTTTTGTGATCCATAATGTAGATAAATGTCTTTCTGATTAATCACATTGTTAAGATTTGGTCGACGTTTCGAACCAACTAATGTGGTTCATCCTCAAGACAAGGTGAAGAAAGAAACCGATCTCTTGGTTCATCCTTACTATTTATTCAAAGAGATTGGTTTCTTTCTTCACGTTGTCCTGAGGAAGAACCACATAGTTGGTTCGAAACGTAGACCAAATCCTAATGATGTGATTAATTGTGTTGACCACTGGAGTGGCACCTGATAATGATGAAGAAACTCCATGCCCAAGGGTGAACCAGAAGACATTTGCACCATCAGATATCATCAGTTCAACAGATTTTTTTAACTCTACTTCTATTTTCTCTGATGCACAGATTCCACGCCCTACGGGGAATTGTAATAAGTGATGCTAGTAATGATGAATTTGAGTCAGTAATGAGTCTATAACAAGCCTAGGATGTTGGGACTTAATCAACAAGCGAGTACACCTTGGAGTGTTTTTTTTACTTGGCTAATTATTCCTTCTTTTTAGCGGCGAATAATTTTCTAAGTTTTTTCACTCATTGCATTACCCCAAAGCCAGGGTGACGGCTTGAAGGTTGAACTCCTAACGCATCTTAGGGTCTAGAGTCAATGTATATTACCATACTAGATCACACAAAAAATTTCGTGGAATTTGATTAGGTCTAGGTAGTGATTTTTTAATTTTTTAGATTTCTCACAGGTCAAGCTACAATTAAATTTGTAATTGGATTGTAATATGTGTTGTCCAGAGAAGTTTTATGGGCTATGAGTAATCAAAATTACACCTCTCACCCTCAAATTTCTACTATGACACACTTTGAGGGGTTAAAAATGTGTTTTAAACCCTCAAAACCCACTTTTCCTAAGTTTAATGGAAAATCTGACAATTAATTGAGCCAAAAATTAATTAAATAGAGAAAAATAAATATCCACACATGCTAAATGAGGTGGAAATGAGGTGTGTTGTCGCACAGATTGTCAAGGCACCGCGACAATGGCTCAGATTGGGGGTTGTCACCCTTATCCCCAATCCCTCTATTTAAGTTGTCTCCTTGCAAGCTAAGGGAGGTAGACCCTATTAGAAATGAGGATGACAAATCCAGGAGACACAGCTAAAACATCAAATACTTGATAGAATGAACGAGATTCCACAGATCTAAATTAGAATTCACGTTTAAGACCAGTGCCTTATGGAGTCAAACAGGATCCCGTTATGCAATTATAAACAAGTAAGTGACGATTAACTGCTGCTTATTAAAACATGATTGATCATAATGATATTTAATTGAAAAACACCACAACCATGCATTAAAATATCTTAAACCCACAGCAATATTGTCACAAGATGAAAATGCCAGATATTTGCAATATTTCCATATTTATGATGCTTCAACTAATTTTGATCCAGAAAATGTTTCTATAGTCAAAACTGTAGATTAAAAAAAAAAATTAGCACACTTGACTATAAAAATTTGAAATTTTTTATATATTTTTGTATTTTCTAATTTTTTTTTTATTTTTTTTAGAATTTTTGGAATTTTTTATTTTTTATTATTTTTAATTATTTTTAAATTAAATCTAAATCTAAAACTAACTAAATGTAAAAAGTTCTAATTAAAATCTAAACTAAGCTAAGATTAAACTAAGTTAAACTAAACTTTAAAAAAATTTAGATCCTAACAAAATCCTAAACCAAAATAAATCTAAAATCTAACTTACGCTAATGTCTAAAACTAAAAATAAAGTTTAAACAAATCGACTAACATAAAATGCTAACGCTATCTAACAAAATCGATTTAAAAAATAAAATATATATAAAAAATAAAAAACAAAACCCAAGGCTGAACCTACAGTATCGAATGCAGAATCCGCACACAAGAAAATCAAAACACCGGCTTTGAGAACTTAACGCGTTTTTTTATTATTTTTACATATGTCTGTTTTTTTGTTTGTCGTTGCTTTGTGCAGGTGAGCGACGGGAGGAGGCACGACGGCGTGTAGAAGAAGCCGACGGCAGAAGGGTGCACGATGAGCCACAAGAGGGTCGATGGATAGCGATGCAGTTTGAAGGCAGATGCTGGACGACGGCAATGAGGACGGCGCGAGGAGGATGATCGACGGAAAGAGGGAAGAAACCTGGACGGTGCAGAGCAGATGATCGACGGAAAGAGGGAAGAAACTCGAGGAAAAAATGAGGGTTTGAACGCAGAGAAAGGAAGGGACAAGAAGGGTTGACGAATTTGCAGGTGGGCTGGGAAAGACATCAAGGCTGAGGATAATGAGGGCGGAAAGGAAATCGATGAAGGGAAATCGAAGGGAAATGAAGAAGATATGGAACGTATGAAGGAGCAGATATAGAAGTTAAACGGTTAGGAAAGGAGCAAATGGAGGCAGCTTGATGGAAATGGGACGAGAGGGACAACAGAAAGAGGGTTAACGCAATAGATGAAAAGGAAATGAGAGCGAGTAGGAATAGATGAGTTTTTTGACAACATTTTAGATAGAACCCAGTACTCATTTAAAATGCCCAGTAGATCATTTTTTTCAATTAAGCTCAGATTTTATGCTCCTTTTAATCAAAACAATGTCCAGATTTGTCCACGGTAGGTGTTTGAGGCCAGATCTGGCCTTTGGAGGCTAAATCTGCCTCAGATCTTAAAAAAAATTTCGATTTGAACCCTGAATCTGCAAGAGACCAGCCAGATCTGAGGATACACACCAAGAAACGATTAAACCGTTACAGTCCTAAAAGAAAATTTACAAATTTACAACTAGTTTACAGATTTAAAATCCTCATGGTCAGATTTGAATCTATTTTAGCACAGTTTAGAAATTAAAATTTTTAAATGAGAGGCACAAGCCTTTGAAACCCTGCAAAATCACAAATATCGTAAGATAGACCTAGAATTTAACAAATGAAGAGCTTATCAGATTTATGTTTATTGAGAGTCGGCTGGTCCAACCGAAGACTTCCCCAGACGCCCAATCTCAAAAAATTTCTCTGCACACTTAGATCTGAATCTTAGATCAATAGAGATTTAAGAAAACAACATGAGACCTTTGCAGAAAAATCAGAATGTTATTTTATAAACCCAGAAAACTGCACAAGATACCTGTATGCAGATTAATCCATGAAGGCCACCAACCATAAAATACAAGAAACAAAGTAGCAGAGTTTAGAGACGATTCATCACATAGATCTGAGAAGGAACATCCAGATTTGTAACCCCAAAGTCTTTATGCTTTATTCCTCAAAAATTTACAAGTACTTCTAAGAACAAGTGCACGATCCTGAGATCGGATCGGATGACTCAAGAATGACAAAGACTTCTAAATTTATAGGACAAAATCTCTAACGGCTAGTTTGGATGATCCTTGTCAAAATAATCTCAACCGTCCAAAAGATTTAACCATCTTTTAATCAGGAGCGTTGAAATTATAAATTTGGGGAAAAACGAATTTATCATTTAATTCAATTTCAATTAACTAAAAAATATTATTTTTGGGTTAATTACCCCAAAATTTTGACCACCAAGGCCCAAGGGTCCAATATTTCTTAAAATTTTCAATATTCCCTTGGCCTGGGGCTTTCAAAATCATTTTCCAAGGACCCACAAATTTTGTCTTTAAAGATTTAATTCTAACTTAGGACCCTAAATTAATTAAATTTCTGGTTTAAGATTTTATTAATTAATTGACCAGAAAATTTAATTAATTGACTAAGAGGGGATTATAATTATTTTTCCAACCCTCTTTTACATGAGATAATACATTTACATACATGAAGGGGGAATACCCATTTGTATAGACCCTCAAATAAATACCCAATTTTGCGACTCAAAACATGATCTAGTAGACCAAGTAGTTGAAACTACTTTTACAAGGACTCGATAGAACACTAGGACTCACTTAGTATGCTGATGATAAAATCCACCCTAGCTTTGGGGTGAGGCTGGAGGGAAAAACTCTGCCGATCACTTTCGTGAATCAGTGAGACAAAAAGCCTCCTAGGATAGAGATCATCAACAACATACTAGGCTTACCTAGGTTGTTACATACATTGATGGTCTTACTTAGATCATTTACATCATAACAGGCAGAATGGGTTTACATCATTTGTAAAATTGTCCACTGTTGACTGATGATGGAATCTGAATGGTGCAACCACGTCGAACATGATGAATCCCATTTGAAAAAACGAGAGTGTACTGCTATGGGGTAGTTGACAAAGTGCGGTCAACAAGGTCGAAAATTATGGAGGAGTTAAAGTGAAGTTAGAAGGTGATGTGGACTCCTAAAATCAAGGAAATGACATGTGCTCAAATAAAACCGAATTTCTGGCATTAAATGAAAGTTGTTTACTTGGAAATTCGAATTTGTGAAGTTAATGCTCATTTGGGAGAATTTGGGAGAATATTTGGTGGATATTTTTGTGGAAAATTGTCCCCACATGGGTTACCACCTATATACACATGTCATTCCATCATAAAATTCGAATTTGGCACATAATGGAAGAAGAAAATGATGTCCACTTGCCAGAATCCGATTTTTACACTTGGCAATGGAGCTCCACATATCAAATTCGAATTTTCCTTGTGATCTCCTCCCTCTCACCACTTAGCATTTGGTTCTTCATTGGGATTTGCTCTCAACTTTCTATATAATGGCGCCATGGGAGAGAGTTGGAACAACCACAGTTGGGATTGTTCACTTGCAGATACAGCGTAGTCAGTGAGAGGGAGGACGCAGTCTTTGGAGGAGGAGATTCCGGATTGAGGGCTTATCAGGGGATTCAGCCCATGAGAGTTGGAAAGGGGTCAGCCCTTCCCTATTCCACCATTTTGGTAGAGTTGGAAGCCATCTTTTGCAGTAGTCATTCAGGGCCAGCGTTTATCATTGGGACAGCGTGGTGCCTCAAGGGAGGTCAGCCATTTTCGAAAAGCTCTCTGGGCTTTTCTGGGTATTGGGTGGAGAGGCCATTCCCAAAGTTTCATAATTTTCTGAACTAGGAAGCAGCCCCGAAGATTCAGTTTATTCCAGCAGTAGCAGCAACACCAGCAGCTTGGAGATTACGCTATCATTGAGGGAGAAACCATTCCATGATATATTTTGAGAGTATTTCCACACTTGTCTAGTGCAAGCCAAGGTGCTATCATTCTGATCACCTTTGTACTCATTTTATCTTTCAGTATTTAATAAAATGGCTCAGCGTTCTCCATATTGTGTTTTGTTCATGTGATGTCTCTCTAGTTGTTGTAGTTTCTTGTTTATGTGCTTTATATTGTTGTTTATTTCTATCTGGAATATTACACTTGTAGTTTGATCAGAGGATCAAAGAGAATTGAATCGTTGTTTATTTGGCAGATTTCCAAGGAGGGAAATCAGTTGTCAAAGGGAGCAGAAGGTACTTGTTTCGCCAAGGGCCTTAGATCCAGTACTCTAGCAAAGAGAAAGGGAATTTCCGACACATTTCTGAGCATATGGCTCCTCATGGACTACGTGATTGGGACAAATTGGATGGCCTTTCCAACTTTTCAGTTTGGAAGGCAAGGATCCTGATAGTCCTTGAGGCATATAATCTTAGATACCATGCAGAGCAAACTCTAGCCACGCCGACCGATTTGGATTTGCTTCGGAAGCATAAGGAAGTTGCTGGGCATGCCAAGCGGCTGATCATGGACGGATTTAAGGACCATATTGTACCACACTTAGCTAAGAAAAAGACAGCTAATGAGATGTGGAAGGCCTTAATATCCCGATATGAGAGAAAATCTGTCCAAAGGAAGATGTTGTTGGAGACACAGATGAGGTCATTCATGATGACCAAGGGAGAAGACATGGAGCATTTTCTCTTCAGATTGCAGTCAACTAAAGATCAGTTAACTGCAACAGGAGCTAAGGTGGAAGACGATGTGATAGTCAGGACTGCCCTCAATGTAGTCACAGATGAGTGGGAAACCTTTGTCCAAAGTATCTTGGGCAGAGCGGACCTCCTAGATTGGGACATCTTGTGGTCAATTTTGCGTCAAGAAGAACTCTGCAGATTCACCAAGAAGCAGCATAACTCTAGATTGAACAAAGTGAAGAATGAAGATGAAGAAAATGCAGCCTTGGCATCAAAGAGGCAGCAGGGAAAGAAGAAGAAGAATCTATCAAAATCAAGTGCTTCCAATGTGGTGAAATGGGACATTTTGCCAACAATTGTCCTCAGAAGAAAAAGGGCAAGGAAGCTTCTTCCTCCAAGGATGATGTGGCAGATGATGGGTCAGAAGATGATATAGCCATGAGCGCTCATGAACCACGAAAGTGGGGCAACATGGATATGTAGAGGAGCTACATAGTATGAGGCAGGATACTTGAGAAGCTCATTTCTTGGATCACATGCGAGCTATGGCAGCCTTAAGACAGTAGCAGGACAAGTGTAGCAGTGGGTGCATAGATCACAGATGAAGCAAAGGTAGATCTGAAGTCTGGGAGGAGCAGCGCAGAGTAGAGAAGCAGCAACATAGAGGTAGCAACAACACAGAGGCTGATGTGACTTCAGGAGCAAAGCAGAGCTGCTTACGTAGTGCAGAGCTATAGCAGCGCAGAAGGCTTCAGAGGGACAGCGTAGTGCAGTAGCAGCATAAGAGATTTCAACACAAGGAGCTGATGTGACTTCAATAGTGCAGAGGGAGTCTTCTTACGTGATGCAGAGATGTAGCTGTGCATCATCCTTCAGATGCCAGTACAAATCTGTAGCCTATGGGGCTTCAATGATGAGGATGCAGCCCATCTGAATTGTCTATCAAAGATTGGGCAGAAGGTTCAGTTGTTTCTCTCAACAACTGGAGTTGCAGTGCAACAGATCAGCAGTGGCAGTGCTATGAGCAGCACAGATGAAGCATATTGAGAGGGAGTTGCAGTACAGAGGTTGTAGTGGCAGTGGCAGAGTCATGGGCAGCAGTATAGAATGGAAGCAGCAGAGCAGAGTTGAGTGGCAGCAGGCCAAACATCAGCAGCACAGAACTAGTCCCCAAAGTCTTGTAATGCATAGTGTGATGTATTGCTAGAGCACACCCTTGATGCTAAGAGGGAGTGTTGAGATTTTTTGTATTTGGGGTAGCATCAGTTGTGCTCTAGCTCCCAGATTTTGTGGAGGGACTAGAGTACACTTGATCTACAAGACCCAAAAATTGATCTGGGAAATTTCATCTGGTTTAAGAGATATTAAATTAATTAATTATTTTAATGTATTTCCTAAGTTAAAACTTAGGGAACTTAAACAATTAAAGTGAATTTAATTAAACATGTGATGAAATTTTCTTAAGTCACATAGATCAAGGTTTCTTTTAATCTTAGCCATTGATTCAAGATCTGATCATGGTCGTTGGTTTCCCAACGAGAAAAGTATAAACAAAAAGCTTGAGGTAATTTGTAAAGACACATAAAAGCAGAGCATTGAATCTAAGCTGAGATTCTAGGGTGGGTTTGCTAAGAATTCTCAAAAGTGTTTTAGCTGCAGAGAGGAGAATTTAGGCCAAGGAGATGATCTGATCCAAGGGTCTAGAATCAGCAAGAAGAAAATATCATCTCAGAGAGGCAGTGCAAAAAAGTAGGAGAGAAGCAGCAGGAAGGGCAGCCACTGTGCTACGCAAGTGCTACACAGTCCCTCAAGGACAACATAATTTTCAGCAGGAAGCCCTCAGGGATTACAAAGAGACCCTAAGGGGCAGTGTAAGGCCTGCGTCACCCAGTCTGGGGTAACGCATCCCTTTCCGGAGCAGCGCTGAGGGACGTAGAAGCTTCAGAGGCTGACGCAAAGGCTTTTCGGGACAACACTGGGGTTTCTAGGCCCTAATCTTGGCTAAGTTCTGTAAATCCTGTTTGAGGGTGTGGATCAGTCATTATTTTGGCCTTAGAACAGCCAGTGAGTTGTAGATCTATTATTTCTCTGTCAGGTTTTCCAGATTTGGAACCCAGATTTATTGTATTCAGAAAATTCTTAATAATAAAACCCTCCAGCAGCCATACACATGTCATTCGATCATAAAATTCGAATTTCGCACATAATGGAAGAAGAAAATGATGTCCACTTGCCAGAATCCGATTTTTACACTTGCCAATGGAGCTCCACATCTCAAATTTGAATTTGCCTTGTGATCTCCTCCCTCTCACCACTTGGCATTTGGTTCTTCATTGGGATTTGCTCCCAACTTTCTATATAATGGAGCCATAGGCTCTCATATTGTATCATGTAAGACGAGCTATTGGGCTTCACGACGCGTTGTTGGATTGTACACGTACTTGAAATATAATACAAAAGTCTTTGGGGTAACTTGTGATGTTGTTCTTTTCCTTGCATATATGGTAAATTCTTGACTTGTTGTTATGCTTTTATTTATTTTCTCATGCTATTGTTTCCTTCATGCTTGTTTCAAGTTATGTTAATATGCAACTATCTCATATTAGCATAAGAGCTACTTGATCGCTTTAAGCTAAGAAATCTTCTATTTGATGTCAAATATATCTATAGGAGTTCTTTCCATTGCTTTTATTTAATTTCATGTGGATTTAATATGTTGTGGGGAGATTGTGTAGAAGGATCCGTCTTTTGTCAAGATTTTCAATCGTGAGGGGAAGTTCTCGGAGGAACCAACTCATTCTTGAAAGTATCCAAGGAGAACCTGCATGTGTTGATTTCCAAAGTCTAATCTATATTTTATTTTGTCTTGCAGAGGTTCTTTTAAGTTTCTCAAAGCTCTTATTTCTTGCATCAAAAAATCAAACTTAAAATAATTTACTTTTCAAGTATTGCTCTTCATTTCTTTAATATCTGGCTATTCCAAAGGGCCAAGCTATGGCTAGTCAAAGAGAAGAGCTTGCTCAAACTCTTTGGCCTAGCTTCTAGTAGATTATTTTTGTACTATTACTTTGTGATTTTTAAGCTAACATTTGTTGTTGTAGAGTTTCTCTAACTTGTTTCCTTGCAGCTACTTGCAGGGTTCATTTTCATAAAACAACTTACAAGTTTGCATGCAGGACCTTGGGGCTCCAACTTCTAGATTATTTCCTTCTCTTGGCCGTATAACTCAAAGAGGCCTTTCCTTTCTTTTTCTTCCTCGAAAAATCTGCATTTTGTTGAGCTTTTGTGAGCCTCAAATTGCAGAAATTTTCAGCAAAGAAAGATCTATGGCTCAAGCCAACATTGTGAAGACTTTCTTTGAATTTTAAAGAAGACTTCATAGTTTTCTCCCTATTGTAATAATTAATAAAATTCTTGGTTTTTGGAGCGTGGGTTTTACCCATTGGTATTCCTATCTCTCCACTTTTTTGGAAAGACTTTGTGGCTTGATCTTTGATATTTTTCACTTGCATGCACATCATTTAATTGGGGAATTAACACAACCATGCATTACACTCATCTTGCATGCACCTAAAAGTAATTTGCTTCAGACTTCTAGTCTTTTTACTTTCATAAGCATGTTCAAACATTTGCATACATGCACTTTTAACTTGAATCTAATTTGTCATGAATTTTGTTCCAAAACGATTTATGCTTCACTTTTTTACATCTTCCATGCAATAAGTATTTGGGCAAAATTTCTCCATAAAATAACATTCTACTTCATAACATGCAAGTACATCTCAAATTTGAAAGTTAATTTTCATTAATTTACTTACATGCCCCAAGCAATCACTAAAATTTTACCTCCAACATAAGTTGGTTGACGTTTTTAGGGACCCTCTACTCCTCTACTGACTCCTCACTCTGGGATTCATATCTTTGAGTGAGGGTGAGGTCTCAGGATTAAAGAGTTGAATTGTAACATTGCTCTAGAACTAATTAATAAAATAAATCAAGACCATTTTTCATCACATTTAACTTACTTGCAAATTCTTGAATTTTGCTTTCTTGATGTTTCAGAGTCTCACATGAAATATAATTTCCCTTTTACAAGAAGCATTTCCTTTCATGCAAGTATGGTAATCTCTTTTGCAACAAGTTTAGCTTAATTTTATTGTACTTTGACATTATCTACTTTAGAAAGCCCCATTTCATGTTTAATGCTCATCATGTTCATGGATGGTTGGTGAATCTCATTTCCTTTCAAGTACTCTTATTTTATGTTGCAAAGCTAAATGCATTTTGGTCTAACTTTCAAGTCTTTTTATTATCTGGTTTATATTTAGATCATGAATTGTTTCCTTGTGAACAAGATAGCTTCATGTGTTTTGATTCATAAATTTGTTTATCTTGAGAGAATTTCTGATATCTTGTGCTAACAGTCTTTTGTTTCCATTTCAGGATTATTGTGTTCTCATCTCTTTGAGCATTTCTTTTACTTTTGAGCACATTATTTGTAAAGGCACTGGTTAAATGGTTTGTCATTATTTCAAAGTTGTACATAAATGCTCATAGATCTTTAAAAGTAATCCAATTTCACTCTAACAATTCTCCTAAAAACTCAAAAATCTCTCACTTAGCTTTTCTTTTAGGGACAACCCCTCATAGCTAACTTAGGAGATAGCTTAAATGGAGAGAGTCAGGATAGGTGACAGCCCCTTCTCTGAATTCCTTGCCACCAACCACACCTTGTGGGGTTGAAGGCTTTTTCCACTAACTTGTAGATAGGTGTAGGCGGCAAGGAGAGTTAACAAATCCGAAAGACATTTATCTACAAATATGATCAGTCGAAGAGCTCAGCAGAACAGAAAGGAGGTCCATTGCTCAGCGTGAGCAGCAGTTCCAATCCCCAGAGAGCAGTACAGTCCCTTGGCCAAAGAAGCCGTAATTTTTGAGGAAATTTTTTTTTTTGAGACAGCGATAGAAAAACTTGATTTCTCCAGATCAAGGAATTCTAGAGGTAGAGGGAACAACCCCATATTTTTTTTTGCAGAGATCTCTAGCTAGACGCAGTGATTTTGCAGCAATTTGCTGAGCAGAATCAACGTCAGGAGGAAAGAGAAATAACACAATGTAATATTCCCGATTAGCAGCAGCTAATTGGCAATATTAATTTTGCTCAGATTTTCCATTTCTAATGTTTAGTCATGAAATAAAGGGGTTGATGGGACCCATAACCCAAACATAGGATAAAATAACTCCTTAAAGTCACTTAGATAAATTCGGATTTCAGCATGGGGCCCAGGGGAGCCAAGTGACAGCGCAGGGAGAGGGACAGCGTGGAGGCAACATGGGCCAGGCAACACAGTGGCAGCATGGGCTAGGACAACGCAGTCTAGTGGGGACAGCGTGGCCATGAGAGGACAATGTAGTTGAGTGGGGCCCAAGGTAGAGCTAGGCTCTCAAGCATAAAAGGAGGGAGAGGCTAACCATTCAGTCATTCTATTATGCATCTTCTGATTTTCTGTCTATCAAACATTGAGCACGCTTATGCTGTTTAGCGAAGTCTACAAGTGTTGTTCAGCACGCGAGTGTCTTCGAGCAGAGATCCCAACCTCGGCCTCGGGGGACTTTGAGTGCCCGCTCAGGTGAGGAGACCCACCATTAATTTTCAGAGCAGAGCACGAAGTACCTTTCAGCAAGAGCACGTAGTCACTAAGGCAGCACAATCACACTCAGGGATTACGCAGTCTTGGAAGGAGGCGGTACTAGGAGAGAAGGGAGATCAGGGATTTCAGCCCGAGAGTAGTGTGAAGGGATCAACTCTTCACAAATCATATTTTGCAGTAAGAGGTGTTAGTGTCAGTATTTGCATCCTGCCATTAGTGATCAAAATCCTCTCTTCATATCATTTTAGGGGTCCCACTCAAATTTTTTTTATCATTCCACTAGGTCATGCAAAAAATTAGTCACTGATGGTAGCCCCAAGTCCAAAAATCATCACTCTTTCACAAATTTGATTACTTGCTGGCATATTTTCATACCTAGCCTAAAACCCTAATTTATCCAATCCTCTTGGCTGTGACCTTGTGGAGAGAGCCTTCTCCGGTTTGGTAGGGCTAGATACCAAACCAAAAGATTGGTCTATGGTTACCTCTGTCGGGATTTTTTTTTTCAACTTTAGAAATCTGGAGGAGTGATAACATACTAGCGTCGTTGCCGGGGAACGAGGTGACAGATCTTCCCCAGGAAAAATCATGAAAGTTTAGATCTAATTGCTGATGGTGGGCAGTGATCAAGCACACGAAGGCTAAAATCATCCACCTAGCAACTCCAAATCAGTTTCAAAATCAAATCCAAAGACTCCACTGGAGGATGAACCTTTCCAAGAAATATGAAAGGACAACATGGGAAGATTAGGTATTCAACTTGGACTTTTATTCTAGACATCATGCTCTTTATCATGAAATATTTCTTCTCTTTTCCTGAGAATGTCCAGAAAGTTTTCCAAGGTATATTATGTTTGAGAAAAGATCATGGACCTCCGTTGAATTCCGCTCCTTTGAAGGTTGTAAATACAAATTTCCCATATGCCTTTGATCTTGGTCCAGACTCTTTTTCTGAATCATATGATGACCATCTTCAAGCTGATGAGCCTAAAGAGACCAAAATTGATCCTACAGCCTCTGTACATACTCCTACACCTCGTCAAATTCCAGATAGATACAAACCACTCATCTTACCTCCTATACTCCATGCTTTTCCTGAAAGTCATTACCTATATCTGTCGAGGTTTGATGGTGAATGTGACAACATAACTACAGAGAAACAGATGCAAAATTTTGAGACTTTCCTCGACCTTTTTGAAGTTGACGAAGAGGATGTCAATATCAAGCTATTTGCTCTTTCTTTGCAAGGTAAAGGCAAGAATTGGTTCAAAAACCTGTCTGCTGCGAGCATCTCAGATTTCCCGCAGTTTGTCAAAGTTTTCCTCGACAAGTGGGTGGTCAAAGAAGACCCTTTACTGATTTTAGAAAAGTATAACCAACTGAAAAGACAACTAGGGGAGATAGTACAACAGTTTTCTGCTAGATTCAATCAAGCCTATTGTTCGATACCTGCTAATATAAGACCTCCTCCTGGCTCACCTCTCTTACATTACCCGGATGCCTTTGATCTAGAAATGGAGTTTCAGCTGAGAGAAAGGAACCTTGCAACACTTGAAGAGATACAGAAAAGTGCAGTAGATGTAGAGGCTAATATGCTGATCAGAAGGGCAAGCTGAAGGAAGAAGAGAGGGAAAACATTATAGAGCACCTGCCATCTTCAGAGGTAAACCTCGACATTTTGGTAAGTCCAATAGAGGAAATGATGCAAAAGATCACCATGAGAGATGGATTTTCCATTCAAGATCACCATAACCCACTTATTGCAGAAAAAGAAGAGGTTGCTAGCCCTAACCACTTTCCTACTAATCCCAGTTACCATAGATCAGAAAATGGATTTGTAGATCGATCCGAGGAGAAACAATCTACTGATCTAATGTGTATGATTGGTGACATTAGTTATATTGATGATTTGCCTAAGTATGATCAGTATGACAAAAATTATGTTCTTCAAACAGAAGCTAATCTTGTGGGCCAATCAGCATCTGGTTTGTGGGAGGAGGAACTTCAGTTTCATCAGCTCGAATTCATGATCAGCCGAGGCATATCAGCTATGGCTATGATGAGGAAAGTCCAGAAAATTTGGAAGTAAGTGAAGGATTTTTGCCTCTTTGTTTTACTTCGTTTCAGTTAATCAGAGACAACTTTCATGAAATCATAAATCAACATTCATTAAGTTTTGATCTTGACAATCAAGAGGGCAATGAAATTCTTGATTAGAGCTCCTTACCCTTGTGTTTCTCCTCATTTGCAAAAATAAGAGAAAACTATAAGCAAGCATATAAGCGAGTGGTCAACACTATAAATGATAAACCTTCTCCTGAAATGGTTGAGGAAATCATTTGCGACATAGAATCCTCCTTCGATCCAAATTTGCAGCCACCAAATTCCATTGAATTTCAAATTGCAGATGAAAGTTTGGAAGCTGAAACATATGATCAAATGATGCAGGATGATTCTGTACCATTATCTTTTGAAGCATTTCATTTTTTAAAGGAAATTTTTCATAATGTATCTAAAGCAAAGTATGAGCAACTAGTCTCATTAGAACCAATGGAAAATAGGTTGCAACAATCTTTTCAAGTTTTTCATGACCCTATAGCTGATGTGTTGGATGATATCTGCAGTAAAAGTACTTCTCCATTAGCTAACTGTGAGCTAGAAAAGAGTGTTGATATAAACTTGATCCAACAATCGACTTCATTATCTTGGTCAGCAGGAGTCTCATTACAAAGCTCATACAAAGATTTGCAATCATATTAGGAGAGTAATGAAGAAGATTCTTGTTTTGTTCTTGATCATCAGGAAAAATTGGTTATTCACGAGTTTCAGGATCCTTTTTTCAACTTGTTGCAGTCATCAAGGGAAGAAAGCACGGATTTTGGGAAAATTTTAAAAATCAAGGTACGAAGACTACCTAGAGCAGAGCAGTAATGAATTATATGGGCTAGAAATCAATATGTATTCCTATGAAGATCCTTTTGCAGCATTCTTGAGGTCAGCCGGTGGGCTCATTCTTTGCAATTTCATTAAGATTCAATCTGATTACAACTTTTCATGGGAGTTACCTTTCAGTAGTTCTCTCTTCTTGCTCATAAGCAAGCACTTGCGGAGAATTCAACTAGCAGCAAGAATGCTTATATAGTTGCATTGGTTGTTCCATTTCATTTGATCAGGTGATGAATGGATCAGTTAGAGTAGGTTTTGTTGAATAAGATCAATTATGGGCATCTTTTTCAGTTAATTTTCAGTCATTTAAGTTTGTCTTGAGTCAGTCTATTTCATCTAAGTTATCAGTTTTCATTCATGTTATTAGTTTGAGTTTTTGACCATATTGGCACAATGGATAACGCATTGATCTGCAAAATCCAGAGTTTTGTGTTCTTGACACCTCTTTCAGAGCTATCATCCCCAATCAGGCCAATGTTAGTATCATTATTTGCATCCTGCTATCAGTGATCAAAATCCTTTTTTCATATCATTTTAGAAGTCCCACTCATAATTTTTTTATCATTCCACTAGGTCATGCAAAAACTTAGTCACTGGTGGTAGCCCCAAGTCCAAAAATCATCACTCTTTCACAACTTTGATTAATTGCTGGCATATTTTCATACTTAGACTAAAACCCTAATTTATCTAGCCCTCTTTGCTGTGACCTTGTGGAGAGAGAGCCCTCTCTGGTTTGGTAGGGCTAGATACCAAGCCAAAAGATTGGTCTGTGGTTAACTATGTTGGGCTTTCTTCTTCAGCCTTAGAAAAATGGCAGAGTGATAACACGAGGAGCCCATCATTTTCAGTTTGACAGTTCAGGGCTAGCATACTCACCTGGAATGCGTGATTTTCCCAAGGGGTTAAACTCTGGGGTCAGACTTTCCGGAATTCCCTCCTAGGTTTTTTTGGGTTTTTGGAGGAGAACTCATATCCGTAGTTTCATATTTTTCTGAGCAGGGGAACAACCCCAAAGAGCAGCTCCATTCCAGACAGAGGCAGCAATTCTGGCAGCAGCAGCAGCTCAGGGAGTTATGCAATCATGAGAGAGAGCATCCATTCACTGTGGGATTTTGAGAGTATTTTCAGCTTTCCTTGAGCAAGCCAAGGTGCCATCATTCTGATCACCTTTGTACACATTTTCATCTTTCAGATTATAATAAAATGGCTCAGCTTTTCTCCATGTTTGCAATGTTTTTCATGATGTCTCTCTATTTGTTGTAGTTATTGCTTATGTTGCTTTATATTGTTGTTTATTTCCTATTCGGAATATTACAGTGGTATCAGAGCTCATAGACATGGGTCAGCCTATGGAGCAGATCAGTCTATGACACCCAGAGGAAAGGAATACATCACTTACCGGACAAAGCGGTACAGGAGCCGAGAGCGGAGACTTGAGGCCACATTTGGAGAAGGGGACTACGTTCCATTGGTGGACGCAAAGGAGGAAGAACCTATGGCAGAAGAAAGAGATGACAGGAAGGAGTTCAGGAATCTCTTCCTGAAATTTATGCAGGAGCTCTCGAGGAGGATAGAGGAGATGGGTCAGAAGTTTGTCGCGGATAACAGACAGCGTGAAACCCCAAGGGGATTTCACATCGGTGAGGGATCTGGCACTTCCCATCACATACAAGAGCAGATCACAATGTAGCAAGTAGTCCACATACTCCCCCACGTTCCACGATGCCCAAATTCTTGACTACAAGCATCGGAACAGGAGGACTCCTAGAGTCGGAGCTGGTTCATTTGGGGGACTATTTTGCAGAGTATCAGTCTTATGGGCGAGAGTTTGGTGAAGCTCTCACTTTCCACAACTTTTTCCAGCTCAAAAAGGACAACAGATCCCACAATCAAAACAGATGTGGTGGGTACACGCAGGGAGGTGAGTTGCAACGTACCGTGGGCAGGTTTTTCTTGCCAACTTTTGACAGGTCATCTAAATGTTCAGTGAAGGCTTGGGTGGAGAAGCTGGACATTTATTTTCAGCTTAATTAGATGGCAGAGGGGGAGGCCATCAAGGTGGCAGCATTGCACCTTGAGGGAGAGGCCCATGACTAGTGGTGTTGATTTATGGTAGCATCAGATGTGCTCTAACCTTGATTTTGCATATAGGCTAAGGCACATGCATTCCATAATACCCAGAAAGGATTTTGGAAAATCCCACTTAGAGATGGCTTAATTAAATTAATTAATCGTTTTTTAATGTTTTCCTAAGTCTAAACTTAGGGAAACCGATTAATTAAAGGGTATTAATTAAACTAACTATGAATCTTCTAGATAAAGTCATGGATCAACTCTCAATTAATCTTAGCCCTTGAGTATGATTTAATCTTGGCCATTGACAAGTCCATGAAAGATTATAAAGTAGAGCTCGATGGGCACTTGGAAAACACATCAAACAGAGAAAGAATCAAGAGATCGATTTCTTCAGTCGAAGGAAGAATCGAAGTGATTCTCGATTGCAAAGAGGGGAAGGTGAAATCTTCAAGAGGAAGATTTTCTAAAGCATAGGGAGTACACGGAGAGAAGAGAGAAGGGAGCCACAACAATAGCGCAGAGATAGCCATGCAACAGTTACGTTGGGCCAACGCAGAGAAACAGAGGGAGCTTCGATTTCATTTGGAGAGGCAGCTGAGGGTTCATCCAGTATCCAGAGGACATTTCTGGAAGGGGAGAAAACTCTAGTCTCACCCAGCAGTGAGCACTGAAGCAGTCACAACAAGCAGCAGCAGCACTGATGCAGTGACAACGTGGGGGACGCCGTCACTGCGCAGAGATCACGCAGAGCCACTCAGTGTGGATGTAGGTCAGTGTCGGAACTTCGTGGTAAAGTGAGAATTGTCTCACTAGTCTATTATTATTAGAGTTCTTTAGGTGATTGATTGATGATTACAATCACACATTTGTACTCAGAATTTCTGCATAATAAAGAAACCCTCAGATTTCCTGCACCGGTTTTCCCACATTGGGTTTTTCCGAGGACAATTGTCCAAAAATAACGGTGTCTATTTGTGAATACTTGTGCTATTTATTTCATATTGATTATGTATTATGAAGTCTGCAACGTATTTTATTTTGATATTTAACACAGTGAAATGTTAAATAATTGTGAATGAATGCAATAGAAGAGATATAATCAGTAGCTACAGTAGGATTGTATATTATAGAATTTTCACATGGTATCAGAACTGTCATATCCAAAGGAAGCAGGGTCAAGGAGCAGACTGCGCAAACCAGAAGCCTCAGAAGGGACGCAGCACAGGGAAAAGAAAGCACAGATAAGTATGGAAGACTTAGATGTTTTATCCTCTAGGTTAAAAGAGGATTGTTCATGTTTGTCAAGTTCAGCATCTACAGGAATTTGGTATATTGATAGCGGGGCTTCAGCTCATATGAATGGAGTACGAGAATATTTATCGAGCTATAGGGAGGAGCATATGAACTTCCAAATCACTATGGGGAATAGCACAAAATGCACTCCAGTTGGGAGACGAACCGTAGTGTTTCAGACGGAAGCTGGAACCAATGTTAAGGTCATAGATGTACTACATGTGTCGGGGCTTGGGATGAATTTAATCTCAGTATCCCAGTTGCAGGACAAAGGGTATGACATACACTTTATCGAGAAGAAGTTATATGTCAAGCACCCAAGTTGGAAGCAAACAAGGAAGATCGGAGTTAGGAGCAACAAACTATACAAGTTGTAGCTTGAATCTCCGATGGCACTAATCAGTAGTAATCTTGAAGACAAGAAAGGGTTGAAGGAACTTTGGCATAGAAGAATGGGGCACTTGCACCATGGTGCATTGAAGATGCTTAGAGACACAGTTTTTGGGGTACCTGCTCTCAGCACAGAGCATGATGATGTATGTAGAGGATGTGTACTTGGGAAGTACGCTAAGGCAGCCTTCCACAGAAATGAGAACCGGGCAGCAAGCATATTAGGACTGATACACTCAGATATCTGTGGACCAATGTCCACTAACGCTCTCAAAGGTGGCAAATATTTTGTCACATTCATTGATGATCACTCCAGGAAGACCTGGATCTTCTTCCTGAAGACAAAAGATGAAGTCTTTGAAAAGTTCAAAGAATTCAAAGCTCTTGTTGAAAATATGACGGGGAAGAAAATCAAGACATTGCGTTTAGATAATAGTCAAGAATACATAGATGGGACTTCATAGATTTCTGCGCAAAGGAGGGCATCAGGAGGGAGTGGACTGCATCATACAATCCCAAACAGAATGGTGTGGAAGAACAGAAAAACAGGACAATTTTAGGCACAGCCAAGGCCATGTTATTCGACCTTGGATTGCCCAGATATTTATGGGTTAAAGCCTGCAACATTGTAGTGTACATCCAGAACAGGACTCCTCATAGAGCATTGAGGAAGAAGACTCCTAAAGAAGTTTTCACAGGGAAGAAACCAGAGGTGGGGCACCTTCGGATATTTGGTAGCATGGCATACTGTCATGTACCAAGCGAGAAGAGAAGCAAGCTTGATCAAACTACAGAAAGGGGGTATCTTGTAGGATACAGTGAAACCTCCAAGGCATCTAGTATCTATATTCCTATAGTGATAAGACACGATGTTAAGTTCATGGAGGATAGAGCTTTTCAGAAACCGCTTGAAATGCCGGCAAAGGATCAAACTGCAGAGGTTCCCTTGGTCCAAGAGAAGTAGGGGCACTAATGTAATATTCCTAATTAGCACCGCTAATTGGAATATTTCGTTTTTGTATAGTTTTGCCGCCAATAGTTAAATTAATAAATAAAGTGAGAAAGAGGGGGTCAACTCACTTTAATAAAATAAAGTGCTTCCTAGTAGATGAACGTTGTAACTTAAAGGGGAAAGCCTTGGGGGTCCACACACACATGAGAGAGGCCTCACGTAGGTTCCTAAGGTAACTGCGCAACTCAAGGAGGAGGTCAAGGACGCAGTTAGGGTTTTTGAGGGAGCTAGCACTATAAAAGGTGGGGGTTTCACTCCATTTGGCATTATTGATATGTTGATGATATTGAGAGCTAGACTTCTGTCTACTTCAGCACGCCGGTTGTTTAGTCGGTCTGCAGCACTGTTTAGTGCGAACTGAGTGTCTCCGGTCGGGGATCTCGCCCTTGGCCCCGGGGGACTTCGAGTGCCTGCTCGGGCAAGGTATTTCCTTCAGTTTCAGTAGGTGATTTGCAGTGGATTTTGGTGGACGTTTTGCAAAGGAGCTGGCCCCTTAAAGTGACTGCGCAGTCCAAGAGAGAGGACGTAGTTTCAGCAGGGAGGACGCAGTCAGTGTTTGTGCAGCGCTGTTGTGGGTGATTTTGTGGTGGCTTCAGCGTATTTCAGCCTTGGGGAGATTGTTGTTTCAGCCAGAGGGTTTGCAGGAGGATTTAGGCCCCTTTCCCAGCATATTTCTTGAGCTTCTGCGCTGTTCCTGGGAGAGACAGCGTTTTCATTGAGGAGGGCTTTATTGGTGGATTTTCAGAGGTGGAGCATTTGCTTCACAGTTTCTGGGTTTTGTCCGGAGGGGTGAGTACAGACAGCCTTCCGATTTTCAGCTCATTCCGGTGAGGGGATCAGCCCCTAGTTCCAGTACATTGCAGCAGCAGCTTTCTACGGCAGTTTTCTCCAGCAGCTAGGACGCAGTCTCTATTGTAGCCATTTCCTATTCTGAGAGGGTTCTTCACTTGCCTAGGGCAAGGATAGGTGCACTCATTCTGATTATCTCTTGTACCCATATATGTATTCTCAGATTAATAAAATGGCTTAGCGTTCTGGTATTTTATGTGTACTTGTTCCATATTCTAGTTCCGGCATGTTGTTCTATATAGCTGCATGTTTGTTTTGCTGTGTATTACTGTTTATTTCCCGTTGGGGATATTACAGTGGTATCAGAGCATAGTTCTGGCTCAGCCTGTGGAGCTGGCAGTCTATGACGCCCGGGGATAATCCCTACTTTGATCAGAGGAGACATAGAGACGTTGAGAGTAGGTGGGAGGACCCCTTCAGAGAGAGGGATTCTGATCAGGAGCCACCTGAAACAGATTCAGAGCAAGAGCAGCCTGCAGGGGACACAGAGCAGCGGGACCCGATGGCAGACGATGAGGGTTCGAGGAGATGGGAGACACTCCTCCAACACATGCAGGAGATGACACAGAGACTCACGGCATTAGAGGTCAGGCAGAGGGAACCCCCAGGGGTTTTCTGATCGGTGAGGGATCGGGTATGTCCCACCACGTGCCAGTGCATGATGCTATCCCCATTGTGGCATCGCATGCACCCACGCGATCCACTATGCCCACATTCTTGCCAGAAGACGCAGGGGAAGGAGTACAGAGGGGTGCACAGAGGGATGTTCCAGCACCCACGCGATCCACCATGCCTACCTTCCTGGCAGAGGACGCAGGGGCAGCAGCACAGCGAGAGCTGGAGCCGGGTCTGATGGGTGACCTTTTTACAGAGTACCAGGCGTACGGACCGGCATTCCGAGATTCTATCACATTCAGAGACTTTGTCCAGGTCCAGCATGACATTAGACCCCGTGATCATCACCGAGGGCATAGGCACCACCGTGATGACCACCGCGCAGCTAACAGATTTCATTTGCCCACGTTTGATGGCTCATCAAACAGTTCGGCAAAGTCTTGGGTGGAGAAGCTGGACATCTATTTCCAGCTTAACCAGATGTCGCAGTCAGAGGCCATTAAGGTGGCAACATTACATCTGGACGGTGAGGCCCAGGATTGGTGGTTCCATGGGATGACGACACTCGGACATTTTGCAGTGACGACATATGCCGAGTTTACCCGGAGGGTGATAGAGCGCTTTGACAGGAGGGATCCAGAGCAGCACTTTGTTGAGCTGACAAAGCTCAAACAGATTGGGAGTGCAGAGACATACATTTCAGACTTCTTGAGGGTTTCGGTGATGGTACCTGATTTATCTGCGGCTCGGATGGTTTACATGTTTGTGGAGGGGTTGTCAGAGCCACTTCGTGGCCTAGTCCGGTCGACCAGACCAGCTACCCTTCAGGATGCCATCAGCAGGACTCGGGACTTACAGGATGTCTTACCAAGGACTCGGACACCTTATCCCCAGAGACAGGCCTTCCAGCCCAAGGGGAAGGACACGAGGGTTCCGCCTCCCAAGGCGAATCCTGGACGAGGGCAGTTTGATGACGAGGCCAGGAGAGAGCTGAGGAGGAAGCGGTTGCGCTTCACTTGCCAGGAGCCATGGGCACCGGGACATAGGTGTGCTGCAGGGAAAGCACATTTCATTGAGGTCTTCTCCAAGAGCAGTGGAGAAGAGGATGAGGGGGATGACGTGGAGGCAGGAGATTGTTATGCAGCGCAGAGTACCTTACCACCTCCACCACCCGCAGCAGGTGGGGCATCATTTGCACCCACTGGGGGAGCTCTAGCCGCATTGCGGGGAGTTCCCAAGTACTTGACACTGCGCGTACGAGGGACAGTGCGCGGGCAGCGGGTTTCAGTCTTAGTTGATAGTGGGGCCACCCACAACTTCATTGATGCCCAGATGGTTGAGCGGAGAGGCATACAGACAGAGGGTTTTGATGGATTTTCCGTCTTGGTCCTAGGAGATCAGACCATGGCATGTGCTCGGTATGTCCCTGAGCTATCAGTGACGATGGGCACTTATACATTGACAGATCACTTCTTTGTGGTGGATATTCCGGACACCAACCTGATATTGGGTGTTCAGTGGCTCATTACTCTGGGGAAGGTCACGACAGATTGGAAGGCCCTAGAGATGGAGTGGGATGATCCCAAGACGGGGAGGCATGAGAAGATACGGGGATAGCACACATACCCGCCTCAGACGGTGTCAGCTCACAGGATGGAGGCGACCTTCCGCAAGGGAGACATAGAGTGGGCAGTAGAGTTGCGAGCTTCAGAGGCAGTGGATACAGGTCAGACAGTGCATCCTGAGCTACAGTCTATTCTCGACAGGTATGCAGTGGTATTCGGGGATATTCCACCAGGGCAGCCACCGGATCAGGGGTTTGAGCATACAATCGAGCTTGAGCAGGGGATACAGGCAGTGATTACCACACCGTATAGGCATCCCAAGGCCTATCGGGACGAGATAGAGCGGGCTATTCAGGAGTTGTTGGCCCTTCGTCACATTCGGCCCAGCACAAGTCCTTTTGCTTCTTCTGTAGTGCTGGTGAAGAAGAAGGATGGCACATTGCGCATGTGCATTGACTACAGGGCTCTGAATAAGAAGACCCTGAAGAACAGGTACCCCATCCCCAGGATCGATGAGCTGATGGATGAGTTGAGAGGAGCACGGTTCTTCTCGAAGATTGACTTGAGATCCGGGTACCATCAGATACGCGTGAGGGAACAGGACTTTCCTAAGACCGCTTTCAGGTGTCATTATGGGCACTTTGAGTTTCTGGTCATGCCATTCGGGCTGACCAATGCACCCGCTACCTTTCAGTCGTGCATGAACCACATTTTCAGGGGTCATCTGAGGAAGTTTGTGCTGGTCTTCTTCGATGACATACTTATATATAGCAGGACTTGGGAGGAGCATCTCCAGCATATTGAGACAGTTTTGCACATCTTGGAGGAGCAGCAGTTCTATGCCAAGCTCTCCAAGTGTGAGTTCGGGTTGACAGAGATGCTGTATCTGGGGCACATTATAGGAGTGGACGGGGTGAGAGTCCACGAGGGGAAGATTAGGGCCATCAGGGATTGGCCAGAGCCGCGGAATGTGACGGAGCTTCGGGGATTTATCGGTATTTGCACATACTACAGGAAGTTCGTCAAGGGCTTCTCTCAGCTTGCTGCACCCCTCACAGATTTGACGAGGAAGGGGGCATTCAGTTGGTCGGACACAGCACAGCGAGCTTTTGACAAGCTCAAGGAGGTGATGAGCAGTTGCCCTGTGCTGGCATTGCCAGACTTTACACAGCCTTTTGTCCTCGAGTGTGATGCATCAGGAGAGGGGATTGGTGCAGTTTTGATGCAGGGCGGTCACCCGATAGCTTTTGAGAGCCGGAAGCTCCTTCCACATGAGAGGTTGTATCCCATATACGACAAGGAGATGTTGGCCATCATGCATGCATTGGCCAAATACTGGCAGTATCTAGTGGGCAGCAGATTCAGGGTGAGGACAGATCACAACAGCCTGAGGTACTTTCTGGAGCAGAAGCAGTTGCAAGAGAGACAGCAGAAGTGGATCAGTAAGATCCAAGCCTATGACTTTGACATAGAGTATGTCAAAGGCAAGAATAACGTGGTAGCTGATGCCCTTTCTCGTAGACCGGCCACGTTATCACTTATGAGCTTGGACGCTGATTGGAGGGCCCGACTGCTGGTAGAGTACTCCAAGGACAGGTTTGCGTGTGAGGTATTGGATGGGCAGGTAGCAGATGACAGGTACAGAGTGGTCGACGAGATCATCTATTACAGGGACATGATCTTTTTGACTGAGGGGTCTCAGCTCAAGAAGAAGATACTCCAGGCTTCTCACGATTCTCCATTGGCGGGCCATCAGGGGTTCACCAAGACCTACAGGGCTATTCGGGAGAGGTTCTCATGGAAGGGCCTCAAGGAGGACGTACTCCAACATGTCAGGGAGTGCGATGTTTGCCAGAGAAACAAGGGAGAGATGAGCCATCCTGCAGGGTTGTTGCAGCCTCTTCCCATTCCAGAGGGAAAATGGGAGAGCATATCGATGGACTTCATCACAGGGTTGCCCATGGTGCAGGGCAAGGACTGCATCTTTGTCGTCGTTGACCGACTGACGAAGTATGCCCATTTTTTGGCCATATCCGCACATCACACAGCAGCGCAGGTGGCTGAGCTGTTCTTCAGGGAGATTTTCAGATTACATGGTCTACCCAAGACCATTGTCAGCGACAGGGACAGCCGTTTCATGGGCGGATTCTAGCAGGAGCTCTTCCGACTAGTGGGGACCGAGTTGACACCGAGCACTAGTTATCACCCCCAGACGGACGGGCAGACAGAGATAGTTAACAAGTGGCTGGAGGGCTACTTGCGTAACTACGTCAGTGGACAGCAGAGGGCATGGCTGAAGTGGCTGCATCTGGGCGAGTACTACTACAACACGACGCATCATATGTCTATTGGTATGTCACCTTTCTATGCTTTGTATGGATATCATTCCTTATCTTTTGTGGACATGATGTTTCGTGTTAGCAGGGCTCCGAGAGCCAAGTTATGGATCCAAGAGTGGAGTGTAAAAACTCTGGTAAACTTGATAAATATATATTATTAATGATGAAAAGATGAGATGATTACAATGAGGGATCGCCTAGGATTTAAATATAGCCTCAAGGTGTCCCTTGGCGAAGAGGCATGATCTTTGATCATGCCTTTTCAGTTAATAACCTAAGATAACTAAATCTAATTAATAAATAATAAAATATTCATAACATTGCCCCTCTCTTAAGATGCTTTGTCCTCAAAGCATATGTAATGATGGACAATGTTGACGAATGTCTGGTTTTCTCAAGCGATGAGCTCTTGCTTCCCATATTTTAAAAAGATCGTGGAGCATCTTCTCGAGATCCATCTGTTGGTGATGTGGATAGTGAAAAGATCTGATATCGACAGAGTTGGATACTGTCTTGACTTCTATTGGATGTTTGATTTTCCTATCGGAAGGCACTTTTATGGGTAGATCTTGGAATACTTTTTCATATTTCCCAGCTATTCCTTGTTCTTCTGGTGATTTTTTGTGATTCCTTTTTAGATTAAGAGGTAAGTTACCAACAATTATTGTCTGATGTAACTTCTCCTCATCATCACATGCTTCATTCTTAACAACCATATCTGCTTCATCACCGAAGGCCTCAACAACTTCTGTCGTTATATCAGTGGCTTCGGATGTGTTTGTCGCTTCACATGTTTCGTTCAATTCTGGGGATGGAACATTTTGTTGTTTATAAACATCTGTATCTTCATGGTGATGTGGGAAATCAGTTTTTTCCTGATGCTCTTCTGAGTTCCCTGAATCTGCAGAATTGTTTTGTTGATTTTGTTCCATGTTAGGAGATATTGGGGATTGTGTCTGACTTAACTGATCTATCTTATCATTTAGCTTACTGAAGAGTTCTGTCATATTGTTCTTAGTCTCCATTTGTTTTAGCCATATTTGCCTTTTTATCTGATCAATCGTCATCATTGATAAAGACATACTGAATATGTATGAGATGGGAAATATTTTTCTGCCAGTTTTTCTCCTTTTTTTTTATTTATTTATTTTTTTTAAATTAATTAATTAATTAAATATTAATTAATCAATTAAATTAATAATAATTTTTTTTTAAAATAATAATTATTATTTATTACTTTATTTGTATAATTTTATATATATAAAATATATATATATATATATATATATATATATATATATGTATATTTTATATATAAAAAAAATTGTTCAACGTTTTTAAAAAAAATTACCCGTCCAGATTTTTATTTTTTTTTATTTTTTATAAATTATATATAAGTTTTTTTACAAATTATATATATATATATATATATATATATATATATATATATATATATATATATATATATATATATATATATATATTATAAAATATATATAATTTATAAATTAGATTATAATGTGCCAAACGCTTTACGCCCACGCCCACGGCCCTTTCTGAACTTTTCGATTTTAATTTTTATTATAAACAAACTTACCACGGCTTTTACTGACAGTGGATGCGGCAGAATCGAAGGGGGTGAACCAATTTTTTCGTGTGTTGGCGGCAGAATGAATGGTTCACGATTTTTATTTTTTTTATGATTAATGACTCGTGTTCTTTTCCTAAATAAAATTCCGTGTTACCTTAATCTCATCTGAAGCTCATAAATGTGTTCTCTTACGTCGCGTCTTTTCAACGACAACTCTACCGTCACAGTTATAGACAAATGCAAATGCGACTGTTGGTTCAGTGAGAATGTCGTACAGCAAGGGTAGCAGGTGTAGGAGCAAACAGGAAAAGGATAAATGACTAGTCGATGTGGTCTGACTCGAACGATGGGTGAGAAGGCGTTGGCAGTGGTGGTGGCAACGAAGACTGCTAGCTCGATCACTGGTGGTTTGTGCGCATTGGCAACTGCGATGGTGTCTGTCGATCGTTGGTCTAGCGATTTGTTGCAAAGTTAAAATGCCGCGGAGGTGCAACAAAAAACAGTGACTCGAAACGAGGTTGACGGTACTACTGTGGATTTCGCTGATATAGCAATTCCACGGGTGATAATAATTATGGTGGAGTGTCGGTGTAGCAATGGAAAGGATGACAATGGAGTGGTTCTGACGACGAAATCGCAACGTCAACCCTGGCTCTTTTGCGTGCGTTTTTGAGTTGGTCTCAATGGTAGTTGGAGAGAGCGGTTTCGGAAAATAGCGAGGAATGTCGTTGTGGCTCTTTAATATCGATTTTAATACCTGTTACTTGAATTTAATGGGTCACTGTTCAAATCGATTTTTTTAAAGACGTAATTTTCTTGACTGCGTTGAATGTGAGGGGGAGGCCGTATGGCTGTGAGGGAATTATGAGTGTGAGAGGGTAAGCGTTGAATGTGGGAAAAGTTATGGGAAAGGTAGAGGACCAGTGTGCAGAACGGTGGGATGAGTAGGAAAGACGGGCACAATAGTGTGTGTAACGTGAGGATTCGACGGAAGATGAGAAGTGGGTAGTGAGATGTAGGGAGTATTTGTAAAAATTTTAAACAGAAATTTGTCACCTGACGCGATAAAAAATCACAACGTCACAGAGTGCAGTTACGGTCTGTAATTCCTGGGTGATCACACAGATCCCGAAGAGCGATGGCTCCGATACCAATGGAGTGTAAAAACTCTGGTAAACTTGATAAATATATATTATTAATGATGAAAAGATGAGATGATTACAATGAGGGATCGCCTAGGCTTTAAATATAGCCTCAAGGTGTCCCTTGGCGAAGAGGCATGATCTTTGATCATGCCTTTTCAGTTAATAACCTAAGATAACTAAATCTGATTAATAAATAATAAAATATTCATATGAGGAGGACGTACTCCAGCATGTCAGGGAGTGCGATGTTTGCCAGCGGAACAAGGGAGAGATGAGCCATCCTGCAGGGTTGTTGCAGCCTCTTCCCATCCCGGAAGGGAAATGGGAGAGCATATCGATGGACTTCATCACAGGGTTGCCCATGGTGCAGGGCAAGGACTGCATCTTTGTCGTCGTTGACCGGCGGCCAGAGAAATATGCCCATTCTTAGCCACTCCATCCGCACATCACACGACGGTGCGGTGGTGAGAGCATTAGCCCGAGAGATTTTCGGATTACATGAGTCTGCAGACCATTGTCGGCCCCGGCGAGACGGCCCTTCATGGGCGGATTCTGCGAGCTCTTGGGCCCAGTGGGGGCAGGACAGCCGACACTGGTCTCACCCCCAGACGGACGGGCAGACAGAGATAGTTAACAAGTGGCTGGAGGGCTACTTGCGTAACTATGTCAGTGGGCAGCAGAGGGCATGGCTGAAGTGGCTGCATCTAGGCGAGTACTGCTACAACACGACGCATCACATGTCCATTGGTATGTCACCTTTCTATGGTTTATATGGATACCATCCCTTATCTTTTGTGGACATGATGTTTGGTGCTAGCAGGGCTCCGAGAGCCAAGATATGGATCTACAAAGAAATTTTGTTATAAAAACAAGTAAACTTGATAAATATATAATGTAATGATGAAAAGATGAGACTATTACAATGAGGGATGCCACAAGTTTAAATATAGCCTCAAGGTGTCCCTTGGCGAAGAGGCATGATCTTTGGATCATGCCCTTTCAGTTAATAAACCTAATATAACTATATCTAACTAATAATTAATAAAATATTCATAACATTGCCCCTCTCTTAAGATTCTTTGTCCTCAAAGCATATGTAATGATGGACAATGTTGACGAATGTCTGGTTTTCTCAAGCGATGAGCTCTTTCTTCCCATATTTTAAAAAGATCGAGGAGCATCTTCTCGAAATCCATCTGTTGGTGATGTAGATAGTGAAAAAATCTGATATCGACAGAGTTGGATACTGGCTTGACTTCTATTGGACGTTTGATTTTCCTATTGGAAGACACTTTTATGGGTAGATCTTGGAATACTTTTTCATATTTCCCAGCTATTCCTTGTTCTTCTGGTGATTTTTTGGGATTCCTTTTTAGATTTAGAGGTAAGTTACCAACAATTATTGTCTGATGTAACTTCTCATCATCACATGCTTCATTCTTAACAACCATATCTGCTTCATCACCGAAGGCCTCAACAGCTTCTGTCGTTATATCAGTGGCTTCGGATGTGTTTGTCGCTTCATATGTTTCGTTCAATTCTGGGGATGGAACACTTTGTTGTTTATAAACAACTGTATCTTCACGGTGATGTGGGAAATCAGTTTTTTCCTGATGCTCTTCTGAGTTCCCTGAATCTGCGGAATTGTTTTGTTGATTTTGTTCCATGTTAGGAGATATTGGGGATTGTGTCTGACTTAACTGATCTGTCTTATCATTTAGCTTATTGAAGAGTTCTGTCATATTGTTCTTAGTCTCCATTTGTTTTAGCCATATTTGTCTTTTTATCTGATCAATCGTCATCATTGATAAAGACATGCGAATATGTATGAGATGGAAATATTTTACGCTTGATTTTTTTTTTTAATTAATTAATTAATTAATTAAATTAATATTATTTTTTTTAATAATAATAATTATTATTTATTTATATAAACAATAATAATTATTATTTATTACTTTATTTGTATAAATTTTATATATATATATATATATATATATATATATATATATATATATTTATATTTTATATATAAAAAAAATTGTTCAACGTTTTTAAAAAAAAATTACTAGTCAGTTTTTTTTTTTTTTTTATAAATTATATAAATTTTATATATATATATATATATATATATATATATATATATATATATATATAATTTATAAATTAGATTATAATGTGCCAAATGCTTTACGCCCACGCCCACGGCCCTTTCTGAACTTTTCGATTTTAATTTTTATTATAAACAAACTTACCACGGCTTTTACTGACAATGGATGCGGCAGAATCGAAGGGGGTGAACCAATTTTTTCGTGTGTTGGCGGCAGAATGAATGGTTCACGATTTTTTTTTTTTTATGGTTAATGACTCGTGTTCTTTTCCTAAATAAAATTCCGTGTTACCTTAATCTCATCTGAAGCTCATAAATGTGTTCTCTTACTCGTGACTCGAACGATGGGTGAGAAGGCGTTGGCAGTGGTGGTGGCAACGAAGACTGCTAGCTCGATCACTGGTGGTTTGTGTGCATTGGCAACTGCGATGGTGTCTGTCGATCGTTGGTCTAGCGATTTGTTGCAAAGGAAAAATGCCGCGGAGGTGCAACAAAAAACAGTGACTCGAAACGAGGTTGACGGTACTACTGTGGATTTCGCTGATATAGCAATTCCACGGGTGATAATAATTATGGTGGAGTGAAATCGGTGTAGCGATGAAGGGATGACAATGGAATGGTGTCTGACGACGAAATCGCAACGTCAACCCTGTCTGTTGCGTGCGTTTTGAGTTGGTCTCAATGGTAGTTGGGAAGGCGGTTTCAGAAAGACGCAGAGATATGTCGTTGTGGCTCTTTAATATCGATTTTAATACCTGTTACTTGAATTTAATGGGTCACTGTTCAAATCGATTTTTTTAAAGACGTAATTTTCTTGACTGCGTTGAATGTGAGGGGGAGGCCGTATGGCTGTGAGGGAATTATGAGTGTGAGAGGGTAAGCGTTGAATGTGGGAAAAGTTATGGGAAAGGTAGAGGACCAGTGTGCAGAACGGTGGGATGAGTAGGAAAGACGGCTGTGGTGTGTAACGTAGAGGAGTTCAGCAGAGGGTGCGAGAGGCTGGGTAGTGAGATATGTGAGGGGGGAGTATTTGTAAAAAATTTTAAACAAAGGCTGTCACCAGCACTTGATAAAAAATCTGCAATCTGAAATTGCAGTTCTGGAATTCTGTAATTCCTGGGTGATCACACAGATCCCGAAGAGCGATGGCTCCGATACCAATGGAGTGTAAAAACTCTGGTAAACTTGATAAATATATATTATTAATGATGAAAAGATGAGATGATTACAATGAGGGATCGCCTAGGCTTTAAATATAGCCTCAAGGTGTCCCTTGGCGAAGAGGCATGATCTTTGATCATGCCTTTTCAGTTAATAACCTAAGATAACTAAATCTGATTAATAAATAATAAAATATTCATATGAGGAGGACGTACTCCAGCATGTCAGGGAGTGCGATGTTTGCCAGCGGAACAAGGGAGAGATGAGCCATCCTGCAGGGTTGTTGCAGCCTCTTCCCATCCCGGAAGGGAAATGGGAGAGCATATCGATGGACTTCATCACAGGGTTGCCCATGGTGCAGGGCAAGGACTGCATCTTTGTCGTCGTTGACCGACTGACGAAGTATGCCCATTTCTTGGCCATATCCGCACATCACACAGAAGCGTAGGTGGCTGAGCTGTTCTTCAGGGAGATTTTCAGATTACATGGTCTACCCAAGACCATTGTCAGCGATAGGGACAGCCGCTTCATGGGCGGATTCTGGCAGGAGCTCTTCCGACTAGTGGGGACCGAGTTGACACCGAGCACTAGTTATCACCCCCAGACGGACGGGCAGACAGAGATAGTTAACAAGTGGCTGGAGGGCTACTTGCGTAACTACGTCAGTGGACAGCAGAGGGCATGGCTGAAGTGGCTGCATCTGGGCGAGTACTACTACAACACGACGCATCATATGTCTATTGGTATGTCACCTTTCTATGCTTTGTATGGATATCATTCCTTATCTTTTGTGGACATGATGTTTCGTGTTAGCAGGGCTCCAAGAGCCAAGTTATGGATCCAAGAGAGCCAAGATATCCTCCGAGCTCTCAAGGACAACATAGCCACAGCACAGAATCAGCAGAAGTTGTATGCTGATAAGGGTCGGGTGGAGAGACACTTCGAGGTAGGGGACTTGGTCTACCTACGACTACAACCATACCGACAGTCTTCGCTCAAGCAGAAGGGGGCGGAGAAGCTTAAGCCCCGCTTTTATGGGCCATACAGGGTGATACGCAAGATCGGGCAGGTTGCGTATGAGTTGGAGCTGCCCCAAGGCAGCAAGATTCATAACATCTTTCATGTATCATGCCTGAAAAAGGCACTGGGCCAGCAGGTGACAGTCACAGAGGAGCTACCACCCACGGATGATGAGGGGCATCTGGTGTTGCAGCCGGAGGCTATTATTGATACTAGGGAGAGGCAACTGCGGAGCAGAACGATCAGGGAGTTCTTGGTGAGATGGAAGAACTTGCCGGATGAGGATGCCACTTGGGAGGATGAGAAGATATTGCAGCATCCATCACTTCAGTTGCTTGAGGACAAGCAACGTTCTGCCGGGGGAGACTGTAATATTCCTATTTAGCACCGCTAATTGGAATATTTCATTTTTGTATAGTTTTGCCTCCAATAGTTAAATTAATAAATAAAGTGAGAAAGAGGGGGTCAACTCACTTTAATAAAATAAAGTGCTTCCTAGTAGATGAACGTTGTAACTTAAAGGGGAAAGCCTTGGGGGTCCACACACACATGAGAGAGGCCTCACGTAGGCTCTTAAGGTAACTGCGCAGGTCAAGGAGGAGGTCAAGGACGCAGTTAGGGTTTTTGAGGGAGCTAGCACTATAAAAGGTGGGGGTTTCACTCCATTTGGCATTATTGATATGTTGATGATATTGAGAGCTAGACTTCTGTCTACTTCAGCACGCTGGTTGTTTAGTCGGTCTGCAGCACTGTTTAGTGCGAACTGAGTGTCTCCGGTCGGAGATCTCGCCCTTGGCCCCGGGGGACTTCGAGTGCCTGCTCGGGCAAGGTATTTCCTTCAGTTTCAGCAGTTGATTTGCAGGAGATTTTGGTGGACGTTTTGCAGAGGAGCTGGCCTCTTAGAGTGACTGCGCAGTCCAGGAGAGAGGACGCAGTTTCAGGAGGGAGGACGCAGTCATTGTTTGTGCAGCGCTGTTGTGGGTGATTTTGTGGTGGCTTCAGCGTATTTCAGCCTTGGGGAGATTGTTGATTCAGCCGGAGGGTTTGCAGGAGGATTTAGGGCCCTTTCCCAGCATCTTTCTTGAGCTTCTGCGCTGTTCCTGGGAGAGACAGCGTTTTCATTGAGGAGGGCTTCATTGGTGGATTTTCGGAGGTGGAGCATTTGCTTCACGGTTTCTGGGTTTTGTCCGGAGTGGTGAGTACAGCCAGTCTTCCGATTTTCAGCTCATTCCGGTGAGGGGATCAGCCCCTAGTTCCAGTACATTGTAGCAGCAGCTTTCTACGGTAGTTTTCTCCAGCAGCTAGGACGCAGTCTCTATTGTAGCCATTTCCTATTCTGAGAGGGTTCTTCACTTGTCTAGTGCAAGGATAGGTGCACTCATTCTGATTATCTCTTGTACCCATATATGTATTCTCAGATTAATAAAATGGCTTAGCGTTCTGGTATTTTATGTGTACTTGTTCCATATTCTAGTTCCGGCATTTTGTTCTATATAGCTGTATGTTTGTTTTGCTGTGTATTACTGTTTATTTCCCGTTGGGGATATTACAACTAAGAAGAACAAACAGAAAGACAGACTTTAGTTACCATTACAGGGACTAACGTTTCCATAGAAGAAGATCTAGAGGATACTCAGTCTGAGGAACAGCCAAATCAGGAGGAGGAGTTGAGAGAGCAGCGTTCCACCAGTGGTCGGATCAGTAGGGAAGCTTAGCAAATACTGAGGGACGCAAAAAACTTCATTGGGGCTCCCAGGAGTGGGAAGAGGCAGCGTAGACCACATGACAGGTACCAGGCTTTGGTTGCTCAGGTAGAGGAACCCTCCAGCTTCCAGGAAGTTGTTCAGCACCAGGTATGGGTAGATGCCATGATAGAGGAGTATGCTTCTATGATGACAAATGATGTCTGGGAGGTTGTGCCTAGACCTCAGAGAAGATCAGTTGTTGGATCACGATGGATCTACAAGATCAAATACGTTGCAGATGGTAGCGTAGAGAAATATAGGGCAAGGTTCGTGGCAAAAGGGTATGCTCAGAAGGAAGGCATTGACTATGAAGAGACCTTCGCACCAGTTGCCAGATAAACCTCCATGCGGACTATCGTATCCTTAGCAGTGCAGATGGGATGGGAGATTCATCAAATGTGCCACAGGGGCCATAGGGCAGGCAGTTCACCCAGATATGCAGTCGATTTTGAACAGGTATTCCATGGTTTTTGGGGATATACCACCAGGACAACCACCGGACTGTGAAAAATACGAAATCTGGATTCCTACTGCAACAAATTTGAATTACTTCTATTATTTTTCATAATTATTTCATTACAGTGAAATATCTAAGTAATTAATGAAGCAGTCTACACAAATAATGTTGCGGAATAAATCTAAGTGTTGAAACAAACTGAACAAAATACAATGAAAAACATCCACATTTGACACAGTTATTTTTCGACCAAGTCTCTGAATAAGCAGAGAGTCGTAGCCTATATACAAAATTACAAGGCTAGAGTACATCCGATGCTACCATAAATCAATACGGACTAGGGGTTTGAGCATACCATTGAGCTAGAGTAGGGTATTTAGGCTGTGATCACCACACCCTATAGGCATCCCAAAGCCTACAAGGATGAGATTGAGAGAGCCATTCACGAGCTCTTAGCACTGGGACACATTCGGCCCAATACTAGCCCATTTGCTTTTCTGTTGTATTGGTGAAGAAGAAGGATGGCACACTGAAGATGTGCATTGACTACCGACCTCTCAACAAGAAGATGATGAAGAACCGATACCCCATTCCACGGATTAACGAGTTGATGGATGAGCTGAGGGGATCGAAATTCTTCTCCAAGATCGATCTGAGGTCGGGATACTGTCAGATTCGAGTGAGGGACCAGGATGTCCCCAAGACTTCTTTCAGATGTCATTATGGCCATTTCGAGTTTTTACTGATGCCCTTCGGGCCAACCAACCCACCGGCCACTTTTCATTCTTGTATGAACCACATCTTTCGTGGTCAGTTGAGGAAGTTCTTGCTAGTGTTCTTCGATGACATCCTTATATACAACCGCACTTGGGAGGATCACTTACATCACATTGAGGTTGTACTTCATATCTTGGAGGAGCAGCATTTCTACACTAAGCTCTCCAAGTGCGAGATTGGGTTGGCAGAGATGCTCTATTTGGGGCAGATCATTGGTGTGGACGGAGTGAGAGTCCACGAGGAGAAGATCCGAGTCATCCGAGAATGGCCGGAGCCGAAGAATGTGAGAACTTCGAGGGTTTGTAGACATCTGCACCTACTACAAGAAGTTTGTCAAGGGATTTTCCCAGCTTGTTGCACCCCTCACAGATCTCACCAAGAAGGGGGCATTCAGTTGGACTGATATAGTGCAGAGAGCCTTTGACAGGCTCATGGAGGTGATGAGTAGCTGCCTAGTGTTGGCTTTGCCAAATTTCACACAGCCCTTCATTTTGGAGTGTGATGCTTCGAGAGCAGGAAGCTATTGCCGCATGAAAGGTTGTATCCTATATACGACAAGGAGATTCTGGCCATTATGCATGCACTGGCCAAGTTCCAACAGTCTTTGGTGGGCAACAGGTTTCAGGTGAGGACTGACCACAACAGCCTCCGGTTTTTCCTTGAGCAAAAGTAGTTGCAAGAGAGGCAACAGAAGTGGGTCAGTAAGATCCAGGCTTTTGACTTTGACATTGAGTATGTCAAAGGGAAGAACAACGTGGTGGCAGCAAGGGAAGAATAAGCGTGATCTATCCAAGATCAAGTGTTTCCAGTGCGGCGAACTAGGACATTTCGCCAGCAACTTTCCTCAGAAGAAGAAAGACAAAAAAGCTTCTACCTCCAAGGCTATTGTGGCAGACGATGGCCCTGAAGATGACGTAGCCATGAGCGCTCATGTACCTCTAGAGAAGAGGTGGGGCGACATGGATCTGTAGAGCAGATACAGAGTGGCGGCGGGATCCTTGAGTAGCCCAACTCTTGGATCACATACGAGCTACGAGAGCCATAAGACACTAGCAGGACAAGTGGATCAGTGGGTGCAGAGAATCACAAATGATGCAGAGGCAGAGGTAGAAATTGAAAGGGAGCAGCGCAATGCAGATGCAGCAGCAGTGCAGAGGGGGCTGATGTGACTTCAACAACGCAGTGCAGGCTGGCTTACGTAGAGCAAAGCTGCAGCGCAGTGGCTTCAAGAGGACAGCACAGAGCAACAACCTATGGAGCTTCAGTGATGAGGATGCAGCCCAACTGTCTTGTCTGACAAAGATTGGGCAGGAGTTTTCAGTTGTTTCTCTCAACAACTGAGTTGCAGTGCAGCAGTTGGTAGCACAGTGCAGCAGATTGAGAGGGAGTTGCAGTACAGATGTAGGAGTGGCGGTGGCAGCATCATGGCCAGCAGTACGGGATAGAAGCAACAACATAGTGATGAAGGGTAGCAGGCCAAGCATCAGCGCAAAGACCCACACGAGAGATCAGTGCATAGCTTCAGGGTGAAGTAGTATTGTGGTAGAGCACTTCCCTCACTAAGAGGTAGTGTTGATATTTGTGGATTGTTGGGATAGCTTCAGAGGTGCTCTAGCTTCCAAAATTTGTGGAGGGACTAGAGTACATGAGATCTCCAAGACCCAAAAAGGGAATTGAGAAATTCCATCCAGTTTGGGAGATAATTAATTAAATAATATTTTTAATTAAGGACACTAAGTCTAACTTAGGAAAATTAAAATATTAAAGGTGATTAATTTAAACATGTGATGGAAAATTGAAATGACTTAAGTCACATGGATCAAGCTTTCTTTTAATCTTAGTCGTCGAATCAAGATTAGATCACGGTCGTTGGTTTCCCAACAAGAAAAGTATAAAGGAAAGGCTTGGGGTCAGTTGGAGAACACACACACGGAGGCAGAGCACTGAGACTAAGCTGGAATTCTAGGCGAGTTTGCTAAGAATTTCCAGAAGTGTTTTAGCTGCAGCGTGGGGTAGTATTGGCTAAGGGGATGATTTGATCCTAGAGCCAAGAGTTAGCAAGAGGCAGAGAAGCAACAACCAAGAGCAGCACAGAGGACGCAGAGGCTACACAGTAGCTGCGCAATGCAGAGAGTTTCAGCTGATACGCAGGCCCTGAAAGGACAGCGCAGAGGCAGCAGAAGGCTGTAAGGGGTTACACTGGTCCAACTAGGGCAGCGCAAGGACTGCGTCACCCAGTCTGGGGTTACGCAACCCTCTTCTGAGCAGCGCAGGGGCATTAGCCGCCTAGCATGGCTGACGCAGACAGCTTCATAGCAGCACAGGGGTTTCTAGAGGTATAAAGGGGCTGTGTTTTGTAAATCCTGTTTGTGGCTGCGAATTAGTCCAATTTTCCGTCCCCGAAACAATAGTTATTGTTGCAGATCTTATATCTCTCTGTCATGTTAACCAGTAAGGTGCCCAAATTTGTTGTACTTAGATTCTACATAATAATATAAACCCTCCAGCAGCCAGAAGACTGGTTTTCCCGCATTAGGTTTTTCCAGGGATGGTTGTCCAGAAAATCTTGTGTCACTTTGTCTGTGTGCATGTATTAAGTTTTAGATCTGTATCATTGAGTATTGTTAATGTGTTTACTTCGATGTTAAAACTCAAATTTCAGATTTTAACTTAATTAAGTAGGAGAAGTATAACCAGACTTAACAGTAGGGTTTCTGCATAAGTAATATTCAAAAATTTTCACAGGATATGGAGTAGAGATCATGCATTGGCTTTTGCCCACATGCTAAACATGTTTCTCCGAACCATATTTTTCATCGTGTGGTACATTTTCCTGTTGAATGTGGTCATTTATGCTTTTACTTTTCTTTTCAACTACTTCAACCTCTAGGGCATTGTTCCAAGCCTGACACAAGGTGGGGGCAAGGGAATGGGGAGGCTAATGTTAGTTTTTGTCGCACCGAATGTGTTCTAGCCTCGAGATTTGGCAGAGAGGTTAAAATACATGTATTCTCCAATACCTAGAAATTGTTTTTGGAAATTCCACCTAGAGATGACTTAATTAAATTAATTAGTCAGTTTTTAATATTTCCTAAGTCTAAACTTAGGGAATATGATTAATTAAAAGGAATTCATTAAGTCATGGTGAGAATCGTTGATTTTTTTGGGAAACATCGAATTTTCTCTAGCTCTGAAACATTGTGGAGGGGCTAAAACACTTGAGATTTCCATGACCCAGAAATCGTTTGGAGAAATTCCACCCAGGGCTTAACTTTTCAAATAGTTAATTATATTAATGGGGACCCTAAGTCTAACTTAGGGAAATTAAATAATTAAAGTGATTTAAACATGTGGGTGAGAATGTTCTAAGTGACGTGGATCAAGTTTTTTCTAATTTTAGCCATCGATTAGAGATTATATCACAGTCGTTGATTCGTCAGCTGGAAAAGTATTAAAGGAAGGCTTGGGGTTAGTTGGAGAACACACACAAAGAAGCAACACTTGAGCTAAGTCGAAATTCAGGGGCGCGATATGTTGAGAATTTCAGAGTCATCTTGCAGTGTAGTGAGGGGAAATTCGGAAACATGATTTTTATCCACGGCCGAGAATACAATAGCAAAGAGGCAGATCAACACCAGAGAGGCAACGCAGGTGACGTAGAGCCAACGGGGCTCACGTAGAGGGACGCAGAACTAGAGAGGGTGATGCAGTCACTCAAAGAGCTGCATTGGGGTTTCTGTGGGGCAGATCGGGTATCCATTCAGCGTTTTGATTTATGAGCTGAGAAGGCTCACGGAGAGGGTGACACAGCTCCTGGAGAAGGTGGCATAGTCTAGCTTGTGGTATCCATCGCTCAACAACAATGGGGACTGTGCAGTCACCTGTGGCATTTCTTCATCCAATTGTTAGATCCGCCATAACATCTATCTACGGATAGAGGTACTTCTGCTGAGGATTTTCTCTATTGGGTGAGCCACATTGACACCCTAGTTTGTATTCAAAAATCTTCTTAATAATAAAACCCTCAAGAGTTGTTGCGCAGGTTTTCCTGCAATGGGTTTTTCCAAGGACATTTTTCCGAAAAAAATGTGTCCTTTGTCTGAATGATTGCATATTCTTCAGTACTTGATCTGTATAATTGTGTAGGTTGTAGTGTATTTACTTCGATGTTCTCATGAATTATTCAAAAAATAACTTGTTAAGTTAAATAAACAAGTAGGAGAAGTAAATCAGATTTAATATAGTGGGATTTATGTTTAGAGGATTCAGAAATTTTCACATGGTATCAGAGCGGTTGCAGATCAGGAAGCGCTGAAGTCATCAACAGAAGACTAAAGAAAATTTGTCACAGGAAGGTAGTTGTCCCGAGAGACAGTGCAAATCCAGAGAGAGGCAAGGAAAGGTGACGCAGTCACCTGCGGGGCTCAAGCAGAGCCTGTGTCAGCAAGGAGGGGTGACGTTGTAGCTGCAGTAGTGGCAGCCCAGTGTTTGCTGGGTCAACATAGGGGTTTCGAGCCTATGCCTTTCCGGTTGCTGTGGCTGAAAGTGCAGATAATTTTTCTTCAGTAGTTGCTGCTAGGGCATTCTTTTTGTTGGTGCATAAAAGTGTCTACCAAGGCGTGGCAAAGTAGAGGGAAGCAGATCCTCAACAGACTTCTTGCCAAGAAGTCTAGATCCAGTGTTGATCAGCAGCAAAGAGTGATCAGAGAGGACTAATTCGACATCAGTTGGCAGAGGATTTCTGGGAGGGAAATCATTTTCAGAGGGAGCGGGTTCCTTAGAGGGTTTCTAGCGCCAAGAATCTCAAATCCGAGTTTTGCTAGGGCAGCAACAAAAGAGGGAGAAGTGAACCAATTCGACATCTTTCAGTTGAGTAGAAATGGCCACACATGGACTGAGGGATCAGGACAGGTTGGATGGAGCATCCAACTTTGTCATTTGGAAGGCCAGAATCCTATCGGTTATAGATGAGCATCATATCAAGCATCTCGCTGAAAGCGCGGTTGTTGTTCCTGTTGAAGTTGATCCGTTGAATAAGTATGAGGAAGCTCAAGCGAAGGCTAAGCGCTTGAACATGGACGGAGTCAAGGATCATGTGGTCCCACACATTGCTGAGAAGAACACCGCACATGAGATGTGGACTTACTTGACCATAATGTATCAAGGGACTTCTATTCAAAGGAGAATACTTCTGGAGAATCAGCTACGACTATTCCAGATGCTAAAGGGAGAAGAGATCGACCCCTTCCTCATTAGATTGAAAGCGATCCGTGATCAGCTGGTTGCCATGGGTGTCACACCTGATGAAGGTCTTATGGTAAGGACTACTCTAAATGCATTTTCTGATGAGTGGGAGAACTTTATCCAAGGCATCATGGGCAAAGCAACGCTTCCAAGTTGGGAAAACATGTGCGCAACTCTTCAACAAGAAGAGATCAAGAGGATGACCAAGGCGGGCATGAGCAGCGGAGGGATCAAAATCAAGGAGGAGGAGGAAGTTGCGGCTCTCACATCTAAGGGACAACATGGGCAACAGAGGAAGAAGAAGAGAGGCCTTTCAAAGGTCAGATGTTTTAGGTGTTGTGAATTAGGAAATTTCGCCACAACACGCCCTATGAAAAATAAGGGTAAAGAAGAGTATGATTCGAAGGTTGCCGCAGGTAAGGACAATAGTGGAGATGATGATGATGTGGCCATGAGTGCTCATGTGCCTTGGCAGAAGAGGTGGGACGACATTGATATGTAGTTCTTTTGAACTGCAATGTAGGGCAGGATCCTTGAGGTGCCCAAACTCTTGGATCACATACGAGCTACAGGAGCCCTTAATGATAGTAGCAGGATGACTGAAGTCAGTTGGTGCGAGGGATGATGGAGCAACATTGGCAAAGCTAGAACACTGAATACTGGAGCAGCGCAGAGCAAAGGCAGCAACAGTGCAGAGGTTGATGGATTTCAACCGCGTAGAGGCAGTGCTTACGCAGTGCAGAGCAGCAACAGCGCAGAGGCACCAAAGGGACAGCGCAGATTAGCAACAGAGGGTGCTTCATTATCGAGGTGCACCCAGAGTAACTTGTATGTCAGGATTTTGGGTGATGTTTTTCAGTTGCTTATTTCTTAGCAATTGAGTTGCAGTACAACAGTTAGTAGTGGCAATGCCATAGGCAGCATGATGCAGCATTTGACAGGGACTTGCAGTACAGATGAGGCAGTGTCAGTGACAGTGACATGGGTAGCGGTACAGAAGGCAACAACGCGGTGGATAAAGGGCAGCAACCAAGCATCAACAATGCAAAGGACTGATGTCGTGGATCAGGGTGATGCTTCAGGTTAAAGTGTTGCTAGAGCATATTACTCGCTAAGAGGAAGTGTTGATTTTTTTGGGTAGCATCGGATGTGCTGTAGCTCCGAAACTTTGTGGAGTGACTAGAACATATGAGATCTCCAAGACCCAGAAATCATTTGGAGAAATTTCACCCGGAGCTTAAGTTATTCAAAAAATTAATTATTTTAATGGGGACCCTAAGTCTAACTTAGGGAAATTAAATAATTAAAGTGAATTAGTTTAAACATGTGGGTGAGAATGTGCTAAGTGACGAGGATCAAGTCTTTTCTAATCTTAGCCGTTGATTAGAGATTAGACCACGACCGTTGATTCGTCAACTGGAAAAGTATTAAAGGAAGGCTTGGGGTCAGTTGGAGAACACACACAGAGTAGCAGCACTTGAGCTAAGTCGAAATTTTGGGGCGCGGTTTGCTGAGAAATTCGGAGTGAGCTTGCAGTGCAGTGAGGGGTAGTTCAGCAACAGGATTTTTATCCAAGGTAGAGAATAAAATAGCAGAGAGGCAGTGCAAGCCCAGGAGGGGTGACACAGAGCCAGCAGGGCTCATGCAGGAGGGGCGCAGAGCCAGAGAGGGTGACACAGTCACTCAAAGAGTTGCGTTGGGGTTTCTGTGGGGCAGATCAGGCATCCATCCAGCGTTTTGATTTCTGATTTGGGAAGACTCATGGAGAGGGCGACGCAACTCTTGGAGAAGGTGACACAGTCTAGCTTCTTGTAGTCATTGCTCAGCAGCGCTGGGGACTGCATAGTTACCTGTAGATTTCTTCATCGAGTTGTTGAATCCGCCATAACATTTGTCTCCGGATAGAGGTACTTCTGCCAAGGATTTTCTCTATTGGGTGAGCCACATTGGCACTCTAGTTTGTATTTAGAAATCTACTTAATAATAAAACCCTCAAGAGTTGCTGCACCGGTTTTCCTGCATTGGGTTTTTCAGGGGACATGTCCGAAAATTTTGTGTCATTTGTCTAAATGATTGCATATTCTTCAGTACATGATCTGTATAATTGTTTAGGTTGCAGTATATTTACTTTAATGTTTTCATGAATTATTCAGAAAATAACTCATTAAGTAAAATAAACAAGTAGGAGAAGTAAATCATATTTACTGCAGTAGGATTTTTGTTTAGAGGATTCATAAATTTTCACAAGAATCTTCTAGAAAAGGCTTGGATCGATTTCTAGTTAATCTTAGCCATCGATTAAGTTTTAATCATGGTCGTTGATGTCTCAGCGAAAATATTATAAGAAGAAACTTGATGGGGGTTGGAGAACACACTTGCAAAGTTCGAATTCACTAACAAATCGATTTCTTGAGTAGCAACGCTGAGTTGCTAGACAGAGAGCTAGTGAGCTCGAAGTAGTGAGAGAGCGGAAGGGATAGTAAGATCGGAGGAAGATTTTCCAGTTCTGATGAGTGCATTGCAGAGAGGCAGTGAGTGCCACAGAGAAGCAACGCAGAGCCATGTAGAGGCAGCATAGTGCTTTAGAGGAGATTTCGTATTTTATTATGGAGAAGAAGTGATTTAGTGCCAGAAGCCGGAGAGAGAGTCGAAGGCCAGGAGAATCCATTTCCCAAAGAATAGTTGGTCAGATAGCGTGAGGAGAAGAAATTCTGAGTTTGTGGGACATAGTACAACGTAGGCTGACACAGTGACTGCATAGAGGGAGCAAGGAGCAACTCAAATCGAGCTAAGGTCGGTGTCAGATTCCCTGTGGGAGTGAGTTTTTTCTCACTAGATTTACTGCCATTCATTTCTCTGTATGGATTACTAGATTTAAGCATCCATAGTTTTGTACTCATATTTGCTACTGCATAACAATAAAACCCTCAGTTGTTGCACTAGTTTTCCTGAGTTGGGTTTTTTCGGGGACTTAGTCCAAAAATAATTGTGTAATTTTGTGTGCGCATCTATTTTTCCAGTGTTTATTTTTCTTATGCAGTATTTGTTTTGTGAAGGCGGCAGTGTATTAGTTTCAATATTTACGGTAGCATACGGTAAATAGTTTGCTAAATTTATTTAAAAAATAGAAGAAACTATATCAGTTCCTGCAGTAGGACTCTGAGTAACGGAATTTTCACATTGTATCAGAGCGCAGATGAACAGCCGGAGAACTCAGTAGCGAAGATAGGAGTTTCGTTGTTCAGTGTGGACAACAAGTCGAAACGCTAGAGGCAGCGCAGTCACTTTGCCAAGAGGTCGAGTCACTTGAGGAGAATTCGATTTTTCTGAGTGAGGAACAAAATTTTTTTATCTCTCCAAATTAGGGGATTCCAGAGCTAGAGGGAGCAACCCATTATTGTTAAAATTGGACAACTAGGTCCAAACTCCATGTTGTGATGCTCAGATGAAGACACCAATATTTTTATTGGGTTCCTCTTTCGAAGAGGTGCAAGATTGATCTAAAGATCATCTTGATCCGATGAGAAAAACATTTATTTTGAATTTATTTTTAATACTTTCAAAATATGTGTAGGTCGGCCTTAAGGTATTACACCCCCAGCAAATGTGTCACACACCTTCAATGATTGATATAAAGAGAGTCAACGTTGGAGGACATTTCACTCATCTCATCCTCACACATCATCTCTCCTCTTCTGATTGGTTCGAGCTCCTTGGAGGCAGTTTTCAGTTCACACAATGGGAAAGAAGGACGAAGAGAATTCTGTTGCACCTAGGATTTCCACGCAGGTTTGACCAGCGTTGACTTTGGTCAACGCATGGTCCAAAGGAGCTAATTTTTGGCATAGACTTCGATTTCTGAAGTCCGTACATTTTGGCACAAGATACGAGGTCAAAGGTTGACTGTAGACCATGATGCATTGACTTTTACTTGCTGTTGTTGTTGTTGTTACTGTTGTTGTTGCTGTTGCTGCTGCTTCCTGCTGTTTTATGTTGACTTTTCTGGGCAGCATTGACGTTTCTGGGGTTGACTTTGAGTTGACCGTGTGGCTGTTTTTAGGGTTGTTGTGACACATGCTGGGTTGGCTGAACAAGGAGACTTTGTTGGTTGAAGCATCTTGTTGACCGCCATAACGCACCAACACATTTATTTGTTTCTGGTTTGTCTTCCGTTGATCTACTGGTATGTTCTATCAACACTTTATTTGATCGTTTATCTGATTGTTGTAGTGAAAGTAAAGTTGCATCAAGCATAGAACATCTACATAAATTTACATGGTATCAGAGCTGAGGTGAAGACAAGCTCTATTTGTAGCAATTACCTAAGAAGAAAATGGGTTCCACAAACTATGGCTTCAAAGAGGATGACAAATTGACTGGGAAGGATGACTTCCATGCTTGGAAGATGATATTGGATCTTAAATTGGAAGACCAAGATGTCATGGACTATGTGTAGGGTAAAATCCAAGAACCTACATCCACTGCTACTGCTGCTGCTAAAACAAAGTACAAGGGGGAGATCAAAGAAAAGCTGATGATGAGGGAATCCATTCATAAGAGTCTGGTGGCCTACATCTCTGAGCTAGGCACATCCAAAGAGATGTATGACAAGTTGGTCCTCATGTTCAAGGCCAATAATGAAAATCAAGTACTATTAATCAAGAATCAATTGAAGAATTCGAAGAAAGGCAGGGATGAGTCTGTCCAATCATACTTTCTAACAGTGTGGAAAAAGTCGGGAAAAAATCGCGACTTTTTCAAAAAATCCCGATTTTTTGCAGGCGCCGATAAAATTAGCAGACTTTTTCTCGATTTTTTGAAAGTTGAAAAAGTCGAGATTTTATCCTTGAAGTCCCAACTTTTTCCCGACTTTTTCCAAAAAATCGTGAGTGAGGTAATTTATTTAATAATTTTTTAAATTTTTTTTGAAAAAATCGGGATTTTTTCCAAAAAATCGGGATTTTTTCCAAAAAATCGGGATTTTTTTCCAAAAAGTCGGGATTTTTTCAAAATATGAATATTTTTGTATTTTTTTAATTTTGCCGACTTTTTCAACTTTTGGACCCTTGCCGATTTAATCCCGACTTCGACTTTTTCCACATTGCTTTCTAAAGTTGACCAAGATTAGGACAATCTACTGGCTATTGGGGAGACAATAGCTGATCGAGAGATGGTACTCACCGCACTTGGAGGGCTCCCATCCGAATGGCATGTATTCAACACTACCATTCTATATAATAATGTGATACCTGACTTTGACGAAGTACTATCGAGATGTGTACAAGAAGAGACAAGAATGAAGGAGTATGGAAATGAAGGAAATGCTGCCTATGCTACTCATTCTAGAAAGAAGAACTTTGATGGTCCAAAGAACAAAGGAAGAGCAGGGGCCCAAGGAAAGAAGGGCAAGTGTTTCACTTGTCATAGGCCAGGTCACTATGCTAGAGAATGTCCTTTCAAGAAGGATTCTCTCGATGGTGATGACAACAACAACAACCGGAGGAATGGCAATCAAAGGAACAACAGGTTCAAGGGAAAGAGGAAAGCTTCCTCCGGCAGAAATGATCAAGCTTTCAAAAGGTCAAGAAACTCCAGGTATGAGGAATCAAATGTTGTTGATAAAAGAAATGAATACATTCTTGTATCCTCCCTCTCCGTTGCATCTCCACCCGACACTATGGATGTCTAGGTTGATAGATAATGGTGCCTCAAGGTACATCACTGGGTTCAAAGAAGCACTCTCTGAAATGGTTGAGGAGGACACGAATCTGAAAATTTTCCTCGGAGATAATGCCACATATCCCGTGAAAGGGACAGGGACTGTGACCCTCCACTTGTCTCAAGGTCAAGTCCTCCACTTGCAGGATGTACTCTATGTACCTAATTTGAAGAAGAACCTTGTGTCTATATCAGCCATGGAAGACAAAGGTTTCAATGTGGCATTTACTGATGGAAAGGTGCGCATGTGGAAGAAAAGCTTCAAGGAAGCTATCACATTTGGGTCTAGAATTGATACACTCTACCAGGTTGGAGGAAGTCCACTGTGAGCAATGACATTTGATGCTATCCGACAGACTGATAATGGCACTGAATATGAGACGAATGAGTTCCAGAACTGTTGCAAAGAAGCTGGCATTAAGAGGGAGGCCACAACTATATACACTCCTGAGCAGAATGGCGTTGCTGAACGAAAGAACAGGACCATTGTGGAAGCTCCCCGTGCAATGTTATGTGACCAGGGTCTACCGAAGTTTTTGTGGGGAAAAGTTGTGAACACTGCTATGCACATACAAAACCGATGCTCATATTCTGCCTTGGACTCCAAAACTCCCGAAGAGGTTTTCATTGGTAAGAAACCTGACGTCTCACATTTTAGAGTTTTTGGATGTCCTGTTTATTTTCATGTGCCGAAAGGGGATCGTTATATGTGGATAAGGGAGCAAGACCACACAACCAAATTTGGGGTTTCCCAAGTAGTACTGCCCTAAAACCAAATGGTTAGTAAAGGAGATCCCACGGGACTAAAATCCAAGGGTAACATCCAAAAGAGGTCAAGGGGACAAAAGAAAAAGCTAAGCCCACTCTTTCCACTAAATCCCCCCATTAATCCATGCCCAAAAGTGTCCATGATAAGTAAACCCAATAACTCAGTTAGCAAATGAAAAGACATACCTTTGGATTCGAGGGGCCCACCTTCAAACGTACAATCAATACAGATGGGTGAGGGACCAAATGGCTGGCTCAAGTGGTGGAGAAATGAAACAACGAGCTAGTTGAGGGCTACAAGGGGCTACTGGTTGCCAACTAAGGACCATCATGGAGAAAAAATATTTCTCCGAGGGATATCACCTACGAAGTAGTGGGTAACACAACCTACATTCGAGACTAACTTTAAAACAATTGAGAGAAATGAATCACTTAGAATAAGCATTTTAACTAATATTTACCAAGAGTTTGCATGTCACTTGGTTAGTTGTTGCATTTCATATAGGATAGTTCTCGGCAATGATGTAGATGGCTCGGCAAGAAGACTGCTGCAAATCGGCTACGGCAAAAGTTGTCACTGAACCCATTGAAGCACAAGTTGAAGATCTGAATGATCCTCACACCAATCCCTGAAGCTTTGCGAAACTTCTGAAAGAAGTCTTCTCAAGAGAGTTGGGTTTTTGTCCAACACTCACAAATCACCCAAGGGTTTCTGTCTTGGGGCTACGGCTGAAGTAGAGAACCACAATCTCACACCTCTCATACAATAAAATAACATGATCCCAAAGATATCCCTCAATGGCCTCCTCCCTTTCTTTTATATAACTCTTGGAGCCTTCTAGAGCATTATTTTATTATTATTTTATTCATGGAGCACTTTTCCCTCTTATTAAAATATTCCTTTTTAATGTAGAAAAGGGTAAATCAACTACCACGCCTCCTCCGATCACTGAAACCCATGTCCAACTGTCCCACCATGTAGGTATCCTCGTCCCGGTTCCAATGAGCTATTACACTAAGATGTTCCATCATGAATTCCTTCCAAAATGCCACCTTGAGCGTAATCAGCTGAGTTAAGCCCAAAAATAACTCAAATTTCCGAAAGTTGTCGGAATGCACTGGAACGAAAGCCAAACTGCTCGGATGATGGAATATATCAAGCGAATGCCTCTGAACACCATGAAAACTCCTCAAAACTCCTCCGAAAAGCTCCTGAGCCCACTGATAGCACCAATCTGTATATGTGACCTATCTGCTCCTAACTCTGGAAGTCCCTCCTAGCCCTGTCATGGGTGATACCAAAAAAGGGAATATTACAGACCTTCTACCCCAAGATTGCTTGCCCTCAAGCAATCGAAATATGTGGGCCACTCTGTTGGCCCGCCGCAACTGAGACCCAATGCCCAGATCCCATACAAACCTTTGGGTGCTGCTATGCACCTGTGTCAAACCACTCGGAATAGACCCCTCAATGTCGGGATCCCAAACTGATCTCTCACTGTACCAGCCAACAAACAATCCTCCCGGATCCCATCGCCACCATAGCCAATCATCGCCCAAGTCCCACGGCTCGGACTGCGCACTGCCTCTGGCTATAACTGATGCTCTAAGAGGTGAAGACCATGACTCCTGCTGCGCTATATCTGTGACTGTGTAAGCTGTCCCATCAACTGTGTACCAACTCGTCACCTCTCTCCAATCCAAGTCCTGACTCAATCCCACGCTGATCCTGCTCTCCTGAAATCGAGATGGAGTGCTGAAGAAACGATGACCTGTGCCCTCCTGCCAACTGGAATCTGTAACATCTACTATGTCTAAGGGCCCCTACTCCGCTGTGCTCCCTACGAAGAATACTGTACCATCAAGAGGGTACCAACTCATGATCTCCCGCCAGTCCATCCTGGAAGAAGAATCCAAGGTAGCAACAACTGCATATGCAACATGCCCAGAGTGTTGCCGCCAGCCCGTAATCAACTCCCATTGGTCTGCCCTGTCTGCCAACGAAAGTTGCCTGTAGAAGGAAGCCCTTCTCTCTATAATGGGCCAAAGTGGGCAGGATATGCTGCAAGCCCCATCGATGTACTCCTAGAGAGTGCTACTCACTGAAAATACTACAGCTATGCTGACTGGGTGTACATCTATCTACACCTCATCCTTGTATCGACCCACAGATGGATGCTCCACCATCTCCAACAGCTCCTCCCACTCTTGACCAGGAATGTCATGCTCCTGCTGTCTACTAGCCCCCTACAAAACTATCCCATCAACCTCCAACACCTCTAGAGGACATGGATCTGCAACTACTATCACCGTACTCGGTGTCTGTGCATCTGACTACTCCACCTCAATGGTTGACCCCAATGTTAGTCGCATATCCATCATAGACTCGATGTGGGCGCCCATCTGGCTCTCCCCCAAAGGAATATCATGCACGATGTGCATAGTGTTCTCCTCTGCTAACTCAGGCTCCATCATATGCTGCTCTAGCTGAATCATCATAAGTGACTCATCACCCAGAGTATCTCCCGTAGAGTCCCCTGACTGCTCACCCTGCACATGAGAACACAACTCTGTTCTACTGTCATCATCTCTACGTGACTGCTCTCGCTCCCCAGAAGCGTCCTCAACTGATCCTATGGACTCATATAAAGAAGAGTCCTCACCCTGGCATACAAAAGGAATGTCCTCTTGTTCTACCTCCGCCACATCATCTGCATCACTCAAGCATGAGTGATCAGGTCCCCAAGGTTCTTTGCGTATGAAGCAAAGTCCCTTCCTCCTCAGCTCATTTCTGCTTCCAGATCCACCAAACTGGAGCAGCTCCTCCCTGGTCAACTATCTCCTGAATAGCCCAATATTCTGCTCAACCAGCCCTTGGGCTAGCCCGTAAGCAGCAGGTGAGACCAACTGCTCTCTCCTCCAAATGCTCAACAATCGAGTCTGCAACTCTCGGCCAATAGTCTCATGGTCTCTCATACATGACGACAAGATGGACTGCATGTGTGCTATGATAGTATCAGGATGATGTCTCCTAATGCTGAAGAAGCATTGGAACATCTGTAGGATCAAGTCATCACACTCAAGGTCAAACATGATGACATAAGTCTCGAATGTGGCCATACTCCATAACATCTCAAGCTTCTTCCCGAAGGTAGAGCCTGCGCTGTTGTCCAAATCCTGAAAAGCCTCTACAATCAATCCCATAATCTTACTCATAACATCATCATTGTATGGAGCTATAGGTGCGGTCAACTTCATGATGTTACAGAGACAAGCTGCAACTGGAAGTGTGACCCCTTCACAAGGTTCCTCCAAGAATTTGGGCTGTATAAGAGCAAGCATAGCTGGTTTTAGAGCCCAAATCAGTTTCTTCCCTTCTTCTTGGCTTATTTTGGACAGAAGTTCATTAAGTTCATCAAGTTTGGACAAAACTCTCCATGTCATCTTCATGTGTTTCAAATCTGTCCCAAGTGCAAGGATTTTGTGACCAATCCCCAATTTTTCCTGCAAATCTTTTGGCTATCCTTTTTTAAGGATGGCATAAATTCCTCTTGATAAGGGTCTGCTGTTTGGCTTTGTTTTCTAGTCTTCTGATGCATGGTGGTTTAAGGAACCAACTTCTATTTTTATTTTTCATCAATCTTTTTAGGAATCCCTCTATGGTTCAACCAATGGTGTGGTCACTTTTTTTCTAAGTGTGTATTGGGTGTAATTTCTTTGAGAAGTATGTTCAAGCTGTTAGGTAGCAAAATTGTTGTAGGTGACTAACATTATTTATTCCCAAAATCATTTACAGCATGTAATATCCCAAAAGGGAAAATAGACAGCAATACAAGCATACGACAATATAGAAAATGCCGAAAATAGAACATAAAGCAAATACACATAAAAACGCCGGAAATGCTAAGCCATTTTATTAATCTGAGAATATAATGAGATACAATGGATAATCAGAATAAATGCACCTATCCTTGCTCAAGGCAAGTGAAGAATCCTCTCAGAAAAACAGGAAATGGCTGCTACAAGAACTGCATCCCAGCTGCTGGAAAAAACTGCCGTAAACTGCTGCTGCTGGAATGAACTGAAGCTAGGGGCTGATCCCCTTGCCGGAATGAGCTGAAAATCGGCAGACCACCTGAACTCACCACCCCGGACAAAACCCAGAAACCATATACAAAATGGACCACCTCCGAAAAGCACCCCCAGAAACCCTCCTCCTAGAAAAATGCTGTCCCTCCAGGACCAACGCAGACACCAACTGAAATAGACTGAAATGGGGCCACAACTCCTCAGGAAACTCACCAAATGATAAACGCTGAACCTCCACACCGGAATAGGCCTGAATCTCCTGCAGAAATCTCTACCACTGAACAGCTCCAACTCAAACTGCGTCCTCCCTCCAAGGACTGCGCAGTCACCCAATGAAGCTCAGCTCCTCAGAAAAACTACCAACAAAACACCTGCAAATCTCTTGCTAAATACTGAAGAAAAACCTTGCCCGAGCAGGCACTCGAAGTCCCCCGGGGCCAAGGGTGAGATCTCCAACCGGAGACACTCAGTCGCACTAAACAGTGTTGCAGACCAACTAAACAGCCAGCATGCTCAAGTAGACAGAAGTCTAGCTCAACATCATAAACAATATCAATAATGCCCAAATGAGATAGCTCTCCCTCCTTTTATAACGCTGGCCCTCCTCAAAACCCTACGTGGTCCCTCTCTCTCCCACGTTCTCCTCATGGGCCTGCGCAGAAGCTTCTAGAGGCTACGTGAGCCTCCTCTCATATGTGGTGTGGACCCCCAAGGCTCCCCCCTTAAGTTATAACATTGCATCTACTAGGTAAACACTTTATTTTATTTAAGTGAGTTAGCCCCCCTTTTCTCACTTTTATTTATTAATTAACTATAGGCGGCAAAACTATACAAAAATCAAATATTCCAATTAGCGGTGCTAATTAGGAATATTACACAGCATTCCACACATACCCAACAGACTTCAAAATAATTTCATACTACTCAGAAAATAATATTCAGCTGATAATATTGAGACAACATAGACTACACTTCTCTACATTCGAAAAATGAATAAACTGTAATATTCCTAATTAGCCGTGGCTAATTGGAATATTCGATTTTGCTCAATTTTGCCGTCTATAGTTTATTAATAAATAAAAACTGAGTGGAGAGGGTCTAACTCACTTAGTGGAATAAAACACACTCCCTAGTAGCACAACGTTGTGACTCAAAGGGAGCCAAGGGGGGCCAAGCACCACGTAGAGAGGGGGCCCACGTATGCTCTAGAAGCTATTGCGCAGATGAGGATGAGCACGTGGCAAGAGAGAGAGGCTACGTTGAGGAGATAGGCTTTAGGGTTTTGGAGGAAGGCCAATGTTATAAAAGAGGGAGGAGCCTCATCATTTCATTCATTGGTTGTTGATGATATTGAGCCAGTCATTTCGACTTCTTGAGCACGCTGGCTGTTTAGCCTGCTTGCAGCACTGTTTAGTGCATTGAGTGTCTCCGGTCAGAGATCTCGCCCTTAGCCCCGGGGGACTTCGAGTGCCTGCTCGAGCAAGGTTATTTCTTCAGCATTTTGTGGGAGGTTTTGGTGTTTGGGTTTGCTGTGGAGCTGAGCATTTATAGAGACTGCGCAGTCACTGAGAGGGAGGACGCAGTCCATCTACGAGGTGTTCCGGATCGGGATTTTTGCAGGAGATTTGAGCCGAGATTTTGAGCAGAGGATCAGCCTTTGCCTTTGGGAGGATTTTGGTGGAGTTTGAGGCGGTATTTCAATCATCCCTATTTAGCCTCTGCACAGAGCCTTGGAGGCCAGCATAATTCCCCAAGGGGGTTTTTTTCGGAGGTCGGCCATTTCTGATATGGTTTCTGGGTTTTGTCGGGATTGGTGAGTAGAGGAGGATTACAAATTTTCAGCTCATTCTGGCAAGGGGAATAGCCCCTAGTCATCAGTTCATTTCAGTGGTAGCAGCTACACAGCAATTTTCCAGCAGCTGGGACGCAATTCAGAGAGCAGCCATTTCCGGTGTATACTGAGAGTATTTCTTCACTTGCCTTGAGCAAGTTTAGGTGCCATCACTCTGATCACCTATTGTACTTCATTATATTTCTCAGTTTAATAAAATGGCTTAGCATTCTCTCTCTATATTTCTGGATGAGTTGCCATACATTCTTTCTATGCTATTGTATGTCTGTTGCACTGTTATATATATATATATATATATATATATAGTTGGGCATTCTAGTTCTATACCACTTGGTGTGTTTGTCTCATACTCTTAGACAGAGTTTGGAAAGGGCCAGGTAGCCTCCAGATTTCGTCCTCTTTCAGAGGCGACATATCTGGTAAACGCCCTCCCAGTCCATATTTGGTTGGAGTTGTGTCGTGTTTTAGAGATATCCCTGAAACGAGATATTACAGTGGTATCAGAGCATAGTTTTGGCTCAGTCTGTGGAGCTAGTTGTCTATGACACCGGGGAAGAGACCATATATTTGTTACAGAGGCAGGAAGTACAAAGATCGTGAGCGTAGGTTGGAGAACACCTACGGAGAGGGAGACTGTGTTCAGGAGGTGGACACAGAGCAAGAGGAGCCTGTGTTAGATTCAGAGCAGAGAGAGCCGATGGCAGATGACACTGAGGCCAAACAGTTTGGGGAGGCACTCCTCAAATCGGTGCAGGATCTAGCGAGGCAGATTGAGGTGATGGGTCAGAGATTCACCGTTGTAGAGGCTAGACAGCGTGAGACCCCACGGGTATTCCAGGTAGGTGAGGGATCAGGTACATCCCGCCATTTGCCAGAGCAGGGTGCTGCTCAACGTGATACTCCTCAGCCGATGGCTTCACGTGCACCTACACGTTCTACCATGCCCACTTTCTTGGGAGCAGACACAGGGGCGGGAGCCCAGCAAGAGGCAGAGCCCGGACACATGGGCGAATATTTTGCAAAGTATCAGGCCTATGGGCAGGAGTTCAGGGATGCTCTCTCATTCTGAGATTTTGTTCAGCTCCAGCGGGACAATAGACCCCGCGACCATCATAGAGGCCACCGACATTATCATGATGGTGATACCCACCGCACATCTAGCAGATTCCATTTGCCTACGTTTGATGGCTCATCAAACAGTTCAGCAAAGTCTTGGGTGGAGAAGCTGGACATCTATTTCCAGCTTAACCAGATGTCGGAGACGGAGGCCATCAAGGTGGCAAAATTACATTTGGATGGTGAGGCCCGGGACTAGTGGTTCCATGGGATGGTTACACTCGCACATTCTACAGTGACGACATATGCCGAGTTTACCAGGAGGTTGATGGAGCGATTTGACCGGAGGGATCCGGAACAGCACTTTGTTGAGCTGACGAGGCTCAAGCACACTGGGAGCCCAGAGACATACATTGCAGATTTCTTGAGGGTTTCAGTGATGGTGCCAGATCTATCCGCAGCACGGATGATCTATATGTTTGTGGAGGGGTTAGCAGAGCCACTTCGGGGTCTAGTTAGATCTACTAGACCAGCTACACTCCAGGATGCTATTAGCAGAACCAAGGATTTACAGGATGCATTGCCCAGGACTCGGACACCTTACCCCCAGAGACAGGGCTTCCAGCTCAAGGGGAAGGATGTGAAGATTCCGCCTCCCAAGGGGAATCCAGGACGAGCCCAGACAGATGATGATGCCAGGAGGGAGTTGAAGAAGAAGTGGATGTGCTTTACATGTCAGGAGCCGTGGGCACCAAGGCATAGGTGTGCTGCTGGCAAAGCACACTTCATTGAGGTCTTCTCCGAGGATAGTGGGGAAGAGGATGAGGAGGATGACGAGGAGGCAGGAAATAGGCAGACAGCCCAGGATCAGTTGTCACCTCCACCTCCAGGTACAAGAGGTGCAGCTTTTGCACACACAGGAGGGACCCTTGCAGCGTTGCGAGGAGTTCCCAAGTACTTGACGCTACGCGTACGAGGGACAGTACGTGGCCAGCGAGTGTCAGTTTTGGTTGACAGTGGGGCAACTCACAACTTCATTGATGCACAGATGGTCGAGTGGAGAGGTATACCGACCGAGAGCTTTGACAGATTTTCAGTCTTGGTCCCAGGAGCCCAGACAATGCAGGGTGCCCGGTATGTTCCAGAGTTGGCAGTGACGATGGGTACCTACACCGTGACCGATCACTTTTTCATGGTCACAATACTAGATACCAATGTGGTATAGGGTGTTCAGTGGTTGATTACTCTGGGGAAGGTCACCACAGATTGGGAGGCCTTAGAGATGGAGTGGGATGATAAGAAGACCGAGAAGCACGAGAAGATCCGTGGGATGCACACTTACCCACCTCAAACGGTTTCGGCACACCGGATGGAGGCAGATTTCCGGAAGGGAGACATAGAGTGGGCGGTTGAGTTGCGGGCATCAGAGGCAGGGACCACCGGTCAGGTAGTTCATCCTGATATACAAGCCATCCTTGACAGGTATGATGCAGTGTTTGGGGATATACCACCAGGTCGGCCGCCGGATCGAGGATTTGAGCACACCATTGAGCTTGAGCTGGGCATTCAGGAAGTGATTACTACCCCCGATAGGCATCCCAAAGCCTATTGGGATGAGATTGAGCAGGCCATCCAGGAGTTGCTGGCTCTTGGGCACATCAGACCGAGCATGAGTCCGTTTGCTTCTTCCGTGGTGTTGGTGAAGAAGAAAGACGACACCTTGAGGATGTGTATTGACTACAGGGCCCTGAATAAGAAGACCCTAAAGAACTGGTATCCTATACCCAGGATCGATGAGTTGATGGATGAGCTGAGAGGAGCCAAGTTCTTTTCAAAGATTCATTTGAGATCACGGTACCATCAGATTCGCGTGAGGGAACAGGACATTCCCAAGACCGCCTTCAGGTGTCATTATGGGCATTTCGAGTTTCTGGTTATGCCCTTCGGGCTAACCAATGCCCTAGCCACTTTTCAGTCTTGCATGAACCATATCTTCCGTAGTCATCTGAGCAAATTTGTATTGCTCCTTTTCGATGACATACTCATATATAGAAGGACTTGGGAGGAGCATCTCCAGCATATAGAGGCAGTATTACACATCTTGGAAGAGCAACAGTTCTATGCTAAGCTCTCCAAGTGTGAGTTTGGGATGACGGAGATGTTGTATTTGGGTCACATTATTGGAGTGGACGGAGTCAGAGTCCCAAGGAGAAGATCAGGGCCATCAGACATTGGCCGGAGCCAAAGAACGTGACGAAACTTCGAGGATTCATTGGCATATGTACTTATTACAGGAAGTTCGTCAAGAGTTTCTCACAGCTTGCTGCACCCCTTACAATTTTGACGAAGAAGGGGGCATTCAGTTGGTCGGATACAGCGCAACGAGCCTTTGAGAGGCTCAAGGAGGTGATGAGTAGCTGCCCAGTGCTTGCATTGCCAAATTTTACGCAGCCATTTGTTTTGGAGTGTGATGCGTCGGGAGAGGGGATCGGCGCAGTATTGATGCAGGGAGGACACCTAGTTCTCTGAGAGCCGAAGCCCTTCCGCACGAGGTCAGACTTATATATGATAAAGTGATTTTGGCTATTATGCATTCTTTAGCCAAATTCCAGTAATATTTGGTGGGGAATAAATTCCAGGTGAACACTGATCATAATAGTCTCTGATGCTTTCTTGAGCAGAAGAAGCTTCAGGAGAGACAGAAAAAATGGGTAAGTAAAATCCAAGCATATGACTTTGACATGGAGTATAAGCTGATGGTAAGAATAACGTGCAGCAGTATGTCTCACACAGACCACCCACGTTAGCTCATGAGCTAGGATACAAATTGAGGGCTCACCAGTGGAGTACCCGGGTTGATTGTGATTTGCATGGAGGTCTGATATTGTAGCAGATGACAGGTACAGGGTGGTCAATGAGATCATCTACTACAGGGACAAGATCTTTTTTACTGAGGGATCTCAGCTCAAGAAGAAGATACTCCAAGAATCACATGATTCACCATTGGCAGGCTATCAGGGGTTTACCAAAACCTACAGGACCATTAGAGAGAGGTTCTCATGGAAGGGCCTCAAGGAGGACGTACTCTAGCACATCAAGGAGTGCGATTTTTGTCAGAGGAACAAGGGGGAGATGAGCCATCCTGCAGGATTATTGTAGCCTCTTCCCATTCCGGAGGGGAAATGGGAGAGTATCTCGATCGACTTCATCACACGGTTGCCCATGGTGCAGGGCAAGGATTGTATCTTTGTCGTTGATCGACTAACAAAGTATGCACATTTTTTCATCATATCCACGCACTACACAGCAGCACAGGTGGCCGAGCTGTTCTTCAGGGAGGTTTTCAGGCTACATGGTCTTCCTAAGACCATCATCAGTGACAGGGACAACCGCTTCATGGGCGGATTTTGGCAGGAGTTTTTCCGGTTAGTGGGGACGGAGTTGACACCAAATACCAGTTATCACCCATAGACGGATGGACAGACGGAGATGGTTAACAAGTGGCTGGAGGGCTACTTGCGTAACTATGTCAGTGGGCAGCAGTGAGCATGGCTGAAGTGGTTGCATCTGGGGGAGTACTACTATAACATGACACATCACATGTCCATTGGTATGTCACCATTTTATGCTTTGTATGGGTATCATTCTTTATCTTTTGCTGATGTGATGTTCGGTGCTAGCAAGGTCTGAGCCAGATTTGATGCAATAGAGTCGTGACATTCCCCAGGCTCTCAAGGATAGAAGTCAGTCAAGAAACCGAAGCATCCTAATGGAAAACACAGAGGTCGGTGGAGAGACAATTTCCAGGTAGGGACCTCGGTCTACCTACGGACATAAATGTATATCGACAGCTGCCTCACAAAAAGGGAGATGAAAAGCTCAAGCCCCGCTTTTACGGGCCATACAAGGTGATACGCAGGATTGGACACGTTGCGTATGAGTTGGAGTTGCCCCAAGGCAGCAAGATCCATAACGTTTTCCATGTATCATGCCTGAAGAAGGCATTAGGATAGCAGGTGACAGTGACAGATGAGCTACGACCCACGGATGATGAGGGCATTTGGTGTTGCAGCCAGAGGCTATTATTGATACCAAGGAGAGGCAGCTACGGAGCAGGACAGTCCGAGAATTCTTGGTGAGGTGGAAGAATTTGCCGGATGAGGATGCCACTTGGGAGAGTGAGAAGATTTTGCAGCATCCATCACTTTAGTTGCTTGAGGACAAGCAACATTTTGCCGGGGGAGACTGTAATATTGCTAATTAGCTGTGGTTAATTGGAATATTCGATTTTGCTCAATTTTTCCGTCTATAGTTTATTAATAAATAAAAAGTGAGTGGAGAGGGTCTAACTCACTTAGTGGAATAAAACACACTCCCTGGTAGCACAACATTGTGACTTAAAGGGAGCCAAGGGGGGCCAAGCACCACGTAGAGAGGGGGCCCACGTATGCTCTAGAAGCTACTGCACAGATGAGGATGAGCACATGGCAAGAGAGAGAGGCTACGTTGAGGAGATAGGCTTTAGGGTTTTGGAGGAAGGCCAACGTTATAAAAGAGGGAGGAGCCTCCTCATTTCATTCATTGGTTGTTGATGATATTGAGCCGGTCATTTCGACTTCTTGAGCACGCTGGCTGTTTAGCCTGCCTGCAGCACTATTTAGTGCATTGAGTGTCTCCGGTCAGAGATCTCCCCCTTAGCCCCGGGGGACTTTCAGTGCCTGCTCGAGCAAGGTTATTTCTTCAACATTTTGTGGGAGGTTTTGGTGTTTGGGTTTGCTGCAGAGCCGAGCATTCATAGAGACTGCGCAGTCACTGAGAGGGAGGACGCAGTCCATCTAGGAGGTGTTCCAGATCGGGATTTTTGCAGGAGATTTGAGCCGAGATTTTGAGCAGAGGATTAGCCTTTGCCTTTGGGAGGATTTTGGTGGAGTTTGAGGCGGTATTTCAGTCATCGCTATTTAGCCTCTGCGCAGACCCTTGGAGGCCAGCGTAATTCCACAAGGGGATGTTTTTCAGAGGTCGGCCATTTCTGATATGGTTTCTGGGTTTTGTCGAGATTGGTGAGTAGAGGAGGATTCCAGATTTTCAGCTCATTCCGAAAAGGGGAACAACCCCTAGTCATTAGTTCATTTCAATGGTAGCAGCTACACGGCAGTTTTCCAGCAGCTGGGACGCAGTTCAGAGAGCAGCCATTTCCGGTGTATTCTGAGAGTATTTCTTCACTTGCCTTGAGCAAGTTTAGGTGCCATCACTCTGATCACCTATTGTACTTCATTATATTTCTCAGTTTAATAGAATGGCTTAGCATTCTCTCTCTATATTTCTGGATGAGTTGTCGTACATTCTTTCTATGCTATTATATGTTTGTTGCACTGTTATATATATATATATATATATATATATATATATATATATATATATATATATATATATTCAGGCATTCTAGTTCTATACCACTTGGTGTGTTTGTCTCATACTCAATGTGGAAAAAGTCGAAGTCGTGATTAAATCGGCAAGGGTCTAAAAGTTGAAAAACTCGATAAAGTCGGGAGTTTTTTGAAAAAGTCGGCAAAACTAAAAAAATACAAAATATTCATTTTTGAAAAAAATCCTGATTTTTTCAAAAAAAATTAAAAAATTATTAAAGAAACTACCTCACTCACGATTTTTTCGAAAAAGTCGGCACAAAGTCGAGATTTCAAGGATAAAATCGCGACTTTTTCAAGGATGAAAAAGTCGGCAAAAAGTCGACCGATAAAGTCGGCTCCAGGAAAAATTCAAGATTTTTTCAAAAAGTCGGGACTTTTTGCCGACTTTTTCCACACTGCTCATACTCTTAGACAGAGTCTGGAAAGGGCCAGGTAGCCTCTCTTTCAAAGGCGGCATATCTAGTAAACGCCCTCCCAGTCCATCTGTGGTTGGAGTTGTGTCGTGTTTTAGAGATATCCCCGAAATGGGATATTACATAAACAGTGAGCAATTAAAGTGGTAAAACCTGGGTTAGTGCACAGTGTTGAGTCTTCAATATGATTCTCATCCCTCAGACAATCTTCAGCATGCAACACAGAGACTAATATTCTCTTCTAACACCCACACACTTCAGCAAGAAAAAGAAATCCACACTCAATGAGTCTGCATTTCAATCTCTGCTTCACCTGCCATAAATTTGTTTTCCTTGAGGCAGAACTTGTCCATCTTAGAGCGCAAAACCCATTGGTACCAGCCCTCTAAATATTGTAGGATATTGGCACAACAAACAAGTCCAATATGAGGGAAACGTAGACTGACGGACTGATTTCTCCCCCCAGTTTTCTGAATGGGTTCCCTAAAATAACTACACCGGCAGTTTAGGCATCGTCTAGCAGGGATCAATTATATACCGGTGCCAAATAAAGCACGTCCAACAACAGATGGAAGAAAGAATAACATGTTATCCTCTTACCAACACTGATAATTCGTGGCACCACCATTACCTCCTACGTACAATGGTGAGTCCCCATCACGCACAAAAATCACAGATTTACCATGGTTCATATGATATTCCACGTGCAATCTGCAGTTACGAAATCCAACCGCCAAGTAATACGCCTCCCTAACAGTGATATGCTGTAGAGTTCCGTGACTCATCAACTCACAATGTTTCTGCAACCAATTAATCTAGCGTTGTCAATCCGCTGTTCAGCTTCTAATCACATTGCATGGCTCCCAATTTAAGAGTCGACTGCTTTGACGTGTTACTCTAGCTGGGACCTATCTTCACATGTGGCCATGACAAACATTGCCACCATGCTACGATCTCATTCCCCGGAATTCCACTTTGTGAGGCTGACGTGGGAATATTAAGTCGGATCAACCAGTTATGCACACGGGTCAGCGCGTCTGGAGAAGGCCGTCGTCGGATAGAGATTTTTCACTGTTGCGTGTTCCCACAAAAAAATAAAAAATAAAAATCGGATGCTCATGGCTAAGAATGTCCAGGCCCTCGAACTTCTACAAATCCCTCCCGAACGACCGTCGCTTCAAATCTTGGGGTGCATAAACCGATCCTTGCCGAAGTAATTTGGACAGAGGATCGACTCTCTACGGGGCTCGATCAAAATTAACGCGTGGCTTGCCGTGGAAAAATGAATATCGCTGGTAATAATTCTCCCTGATAACTAGAATCAATCCCACCCATTTATAATTTGTAAAAGAATTTGGGCCCCATAATTAAATGCCCACGCATAATCGGCCACAAACTTATCACCCGACGTCACTCAATCATACAAGACTCCGCCATGACTCCACTACGTGAGGTTTCGACGGAAAATCGTTCAACTGGATCCAAACCTACTGGCGGCTCAGATTTACTATGGCTGCCCAATTTAATGTCGCAGCTCCTACTGCGTCCCGACAACAATCTACTAGTGCTGCACATCAGCACAACTCTGCTGTACTCATGTTATCAGTACGCAGACCGCCAATGATTTCTTCAGATTGCCCAATTAGAGCACAACGCTCGAGCATCCAACGTGCTGTTTGGCCCCCAATTATGACGGCAACTATACTTGGCCGAATATTAATCCAGTATATTTAAATGAGAGAATTTCATACGCCTTCCCACAAGAGATCTTCAGCCACTCTTGATCTACATTTGACAATAGAAACTTTTCCGAAAAATTGTTCTCCTGAAACCCTTGAATCGATCTCAATAAAATTTGAAATCCTTCAATATGAAAACCCGTGGCTGAGCCAAGACCAAAGCTCTGATACCACTGTAGTATCCCAAATGGGATATTTGAACTAAAAATGCAGAAATAGACTTGAGCAACAAAATAAATGGAAATAAACACAGCCACCAATATAACACAATGGATGCCAATAAAATCACTGAGCCATTTTATTAATCCATGGTAAAAAGTACATCAGCATAAAGGAACAGCGGAACCTAAGCTTGCCAAGCAAGCGGAGCAAAACCCAAAAAGATCTCTGGCCCAACTGATGAATGACACTGGCAATGATGTAGATGGCTCGGCAAAAAGACTGCTGCAAATCGGCTGCGGCAAAAGTTGTCACTGAACCCACTGAAGCACAAGTTGAAGATCTAAATGATCATCACACCAATCCCTGAAGCTCTGTGAAACTTCTGAATGAAGTCTCCTCAAGAGAGTTGGGTTTTAGTCCAGCACTCACAAATCATCCGAGGGTTTCCATCCTGGGGCTACGACTGAAGTAGAGAACCACGGTCTCACACCTCTCATACAATAAAATAACATGATCCCAAAGATATCCCTCAATGGATTCCTCCCTTTCTTTTATATAACTTTTGGAACCTTCTAGAGTATTATTTTATTATTATTTTATTCATGGAGCACTTTTCCCTCTTATTAAAATATTCCTTTTTAATGCAGAAAAGGGTAAATCAGCTACCACACCTCCTCCGGTCGCTGAAACCCATGTCCAACCGTCCCACCATGTAGGTATCCTCGTCCCGGTTCCAATGAGCTATTACACTAAGGTGTTCCATCATGAATTCCTCCAGGAATGCCACCTTGAGTGTAATCAACTGAGTTAAGCCCAAAAATAACTCAAATTTCCGAAAGTTGTCGGAATGCACCGAAACGAAAGCCAAACTGCTCGGATGACGGAATATATCAAGCGAATGCCTCCGAACACCATGAAAACTCCTCAAAACTCCTCCGAAAAGCTCCTGAGCCCACTGATAGCACCAATCTGTATATGTGACCTGTCTGCTCCTAACTCTGGAAGTCCCTCCTAGCCCTGTCATGGGTAATACCAAAAAAAGGAATATTACACTAACAAAATGTCCAAGAGAATTTAAACTGCTAATTGAAATTGAACTGTGTAGAAGTGTAAGTTCCATAGGCTTTGTAGTTGTCATTAGAGTCCAAAAAACAAATTTTCACGTGGTTCCTTCATTATCATAGTTTATGATCCAGTCCTAAAATTGCCAAGCATGGTATGATACCCCTTGAATGCTTTGCATGTGAAAAGAATGAAATTACTATGCATACCTATTGTAGGTGCCACCAAATCTAATTACGAACAAGTGTCATTAAAAGGCTGCAAGAACTTGTGGTACTTCTATATTAGAAACTACAGGTATCCTAAAACACAACATTAAACAAATGGTCATGACTTTGATATATGACAATGTATTAAGGACTTGAGAGTAATAAAAAATTACGTTTTTTCCGATACCAACAGAAGGAAGGTCACTCAACACACCAAGATGACTAGCCAAACCAAAACCTGCATACATATATATATGATAAAACCAATGAATGAATTTGGATTAGAATAATCATAAACAAAAAGATTTTAAATTTGTGCTCCCCACAAAGTAATTCAAGAAAATATCATTCTCTCTTTGCTTTGGTTTCTTAGAATCCTAAACAAAAATCCTAGAATTACCAAGTAAACACAATAAAGGAAACAGGTCTAAGCAAGAAGGGTGAAAACCTACTCATCTGACATTGCACATTAATCATCTATCTATGCATATAATCTGAAATATTTTAGGGGACAAATAAATGCCCCTGTATACACACGCATGACACGCTATGCAACAATACAGAGAACTTAAAATACTTGCCTGATAAAAATGGTTCTTCACACACAAAAGCAATGAAGACTTTTCCATGTGTTTTTTTATACAGAAAAAACAGATAACATTGATAACATTTTGTTAATTTGACACTACGTGAGTGTTGGAGGGTTTCTATCAACCATTAACAATGAACAGTCACAAAATAATACAACATGTCCCATTGAAATCTGTTGCAAGAAAGAAATGTAGGGAAAACCTAAGCTTTGTTCAACCCTCTTTGAAATAAAAAAGGACTCCATTCCAGGTATAAGGTCTCTTGACCTTTCTAATTCCATCAGTGTTCAGGTCTGATTTGACTCATTTGATATATTTCAGATCTCAAATAGTGGAATTTTGCTTTCTTATACTAACATTTCTAGCATCCGATGAACAGAACAAAAATCAGCTATGTTTATTGACCTATTATGTGCCTTATATGTTTTTAGCTGTTTGCGTAGCAGAAACAGTACAGATCTTGCATATAAACTATAAAACAGGAAAATAAATTACTTTGATTGAATCTAAACAAACAAATAATGCTTAGTGTTAAAATGGAATTTTCCCTATGCATATACAGTGTTAAGCTACGGCACATTCATGAGTTCATTTTTTGGTTCTGGAGTTTGAGATCAGAATGAGTTTAATTTCATCAGAGATATCCAATTTGACATGGTGGGCACCATGTTCAATGCTTATATATGAGATTTCAATTCAGACTTCAGCTCTACCAGAATTAAATTATATCCTGTAATATTCCCAATTAGCAATTGCTAATTGGAAATATTAATTTTGATTACTTTTACTTTAATAAGTTAAATTAAAACTAAAGTGGGTGAAGGGGACACTCACACTTAGAATAAAAGAGTATTTCCTAAAGTCACTTGAGGATCATGATTAATTGGCAGCATGGGGCCTAGAGGCCAAGTGGCAGCGCAGGAAAAAGCGACAGCGTGGGCAGTGTGGGACCAAGCCAGCGCAGAGACAGACGGACAGCGTGGCTCCAAGGGGCAGCGCAGTTAATGGTGGGGCCTAGGTGAGAGCAAGGCTCTCCAAGCATAAAAAGGGAGAGGGTCTCTTCATTTGAATTCATTCTGATTATGCATATTTGATATTTGTCTGTTGACATTGAGCATGCTTGTTGTTTAGCAAAGTCTACACGTACTATTCAGTACACCGGGTGTCTCCGTGTGGAGATCCCAACCTCAGCCCCGGGAGACTTCGAGTGCTTGCTCAGGTGAGGAGTTCCATCTTGTTTTGCCGGAAAGGATAGCAGCATCCACAGTTGGAAGCATTCCTTGGAAGAGACAGCGCAGTCAGTGAGAGGGAGGATGCAGTCTTGGATAGAGGGGGTTCCAGATTGAGGGTTTATCACGATTCAGCCCAGAGGAGTTGGAGGGGGATCAGCCCTTCCATATTCTATCATTTTGATAGAGACGGAGGCCATAATTTGCATCAGAGCATTCAGGGTCAGCGTTTCTCCTTGGGGGGTAGCGTAGTGCCTCAAGGGAGTTATTTTCGAGGGTCAACCATTTCCAAAAAACTCTCTGGGCTTTTCTGGGTTTTGTGTAGAGAGGCCATTTCCGGAGTTTCATAATTTTCCAAGGAGGGGAACAGCCCCAAATCATCCTTCCATTCCAGCAGTAGCAGCACCAACACCAGCAGCACTGGAGATTACGCAGTCTTGAGCTAGCAGGCATTCCGGGTCATATCTTGAGAGTATTTCCATGCTTGCCCAGTGCAAGCCAAGGTGCCATCATTCTGATCACCTTTGTACTCATTTCTATCTTTCAATATTAATAAAATGGCTCAGCGTTCTCCATATTGGTTATTATTCATGTGATATCTATTTGTCTTTGTTTATGTGCTTTATATTGTTGTTTATTTCTACTTGAAATATTACATATCCAAAGAAAAGGTGGTTAAGACAGAAAAGTTTAATGGTGTTTGAAGTGGAGATTGTTACCTCTCAATTTAGCAGGGATCCTAGGAGGGGTTAAGAAGGGACTACTACTAGATCAAGTGCCAACAATGGGACAGGGACCCACTATCACCTCAATCGATGTCACCTTCTCTTTACGGACTTTCACAGATGGGAAGAGTCCCGATATAAGGAAATCACTTGGAAGATGAATCAATGATAGGATAGATAGTGATTTCTAGAGCCCATTCACAAGAGAGACTCAAATTATAGAGTTTTTTTTGCTTTAGAGGGAAGATGGGTGGCTCTCTAAGAAAGGCTCAAGGGAGACTTGTTGAGATTTTGTGTATTGGGGGTAGCATCGGATGTGCTCTAGCTCCCAAAATTTGTGGAGAGACTAGAGTACACATGATCTACAAGACCTAGAATGAGATTTGGGAAATTTCATCTGGTTTGGGAGATATTTAATTAATTAATTATTTTAATGTATTTCCTAAGTCTAAACTTAGGAAAATTAAATAATTAAATTAAACATTTGATGAAATTATCTTAAATCACATGGATCAAGCTTTCTTTTAATCTTAGCCATTGATTCAAGATCTGATCATGGTCGTTGGTTTCCCAACAAGAAAAGTATAAAGGAAAAGTTTGGGGTCATTTGTAAATACACACAGAGGCAAAGCACTGAAGCTAAGCAAAGATTCTAGGGCAGGGTTTGCTAAGAATTCTCATAAGTGTTTCAGCTGCAGTGAGGGGAGTTTAGGCAAAGGGAATGGTTTGATCCCAGTGTCTAGAATCGGGAAGAGATAGAAAGCAGTTTCCAGAGGCAGCGCAGAGAAGCAGGAGCAGCAGCAGCAGAGAGGGCAGTAGTTGTGCAGCACAAAGGAAGCTTCAACTACGCAGGTGCGGTGCAGTCATTTCGAGGACAACGTTAGGCAGCTAGAGACCCTCAGAGGTTACGCAAAGACCCTCAGGGGCAGCGTAGGGACTCGGTCACCCAGTCTGGGGTTACACAGCCCTTTCCAGGCCAGCGCAGATGGACGCAGAGGCAGCAAAGGCTGACGCAGAGGCTTCAGGGGCAGCGCTGGGGTTTCTAGGGCCTAAATTTGGCTGAGTCCTATAAATCTTGTTTGAGGATGTGGATTAGTCAATATTTTGGCTTCAAAACAGTCGGTGAGTTGCAGATCTATATTTTCTCTGTCAGGTTTTCTAGATCTGGAACCTAGGTTTGTTGTATCCAAAAATACTCTTAATAATAAAACCCTCCGGCAGCCAGAGACCGTTTTTCCCGCATTGGGTTTTTCTGGGGACTATTGTCCAGAAAACCATTGTGTCACTTTGTCTATGTGTGCATGTACTTTTTCTAGATCTGAATTGGTGAAAGTCTGTTATGTGTCTTGCTTCGATATTTATCTAAATTTTCAGCTTAATAACTTAAGTAGGAGGAGCATAAACAGATCTAACAGTAGATTTCTGCATAACATTCAAAAAATTTTGCATGATATCAAAGCAATTGCAGATCTAGGAGGGTCACCAACAGAAGACAGAAGGATTTTTGCAGTAGGAAGTGCAGTAGCAGCAACAAAAGGGCAGATCTAAAGGGACAGCGCAGTTTCAGAGAGAGCAGAGTTACACAGAGGGCAGGGTGACGCAGCCTTACGTTGTCTCTCAGCAGGCCCACGCACTTATTGCACACAGTTAGTGCAGAGGCAGCACTGGGATTGTCTGAAGCCAACTAGGGTGACGCAGATCTGAAGCTGTTGGATCCAGAAGTACCTGAAGCAGAGCTGCAGAACTTCAAAAGGTGCTGGTGGGGTTAAATTTATGAAGTTTTCAGAATTTTAGCCTAAGCACTAGTGACAAAGAGCAGGAGGAGATCAGCTTCTCAGAGAGTTTCTAGCCAAAGAAACTTGTAGATCGATCTGAGGATCGAAGAGAGTTGAATCATTATTTGATTTGGCAAGATTTCTAAGAAGGAAAATCAGTTGTAAGAGGGAGCAGAAGGTGCCTGTTACACCAAGGACCTTAGCTCCAGATCTCTAGCATAGAGAAAAGGAGCTCCAACAGATTTCTGAGCAAATGGCTCCTCGTGGACTGCATGATTAGGATAGATTGGATCGCCTATTCAACTTTTCAGTTTGGAAGGCTAGAATCCTGATAGTCCTAGAAGCATATCATCTAAGAGACCATGCAGAACAAGTTTTGGTGATGCTGACCAATGCAGATCTCTTGAGGAAGCATAATGAAGCTGCGAGACATGCCAAGCGGTTTATAATGGATGGAATTAAGAACCATATTGTCCCACATATAGCTGAGAATAAAACAGCTAATGAAATGTGGAAGGCCTTAACATCCCTATATGAGGGAAAATCTGTCTAGAGGAAGATGCTTCTGGAGACTCAGATGCGGTCATTCATAATGACCAAGGGGGGAGACATGGAACATTTTCTCTTCAGATTACAGTCAATCAGAGGCCAGTTGACTGCCACTGGTGCAAAGGTGGAGGATGATGTGATGGTCAAGATTGCTCTCAATGTGGTAACAGATGAGTGGAAAACCTTTGTCCAAAGTACCTCGAGTAGAGCGGACCTGACTGGGACAACTTCTGGGCAATCATGCATCAAGAAGAACTCCGCAAAATCATCAAGAAGCAGTGCAGCACGGGATCGATTAAGGTGAAGAAGGAAGATGAAGAAGATGCAGCCTTGGCATCAAAGAGACAAAAAGGAAAGAAGAGGAAGCATCTATCAAAGATCAAGTGCTTCTAGTGTGGAAAACTAGGACATTTCGCCAAAAATTGTCCTTAGAAGAAAAAGAACAATGAAGCTTCTTCTTCCAAGGCTATTGTGGCGATCTATGGGTCAAAAGATGATGTAGCCATGAGAGCTCATAAACCACGAAAATGGCGTGACATGGTTCTGTTGTAATATCCCGTTTCAGGGATATCTCTAAAACACAGCAAACTCCAACCAGAGATGGACTGGGAGGGCATTTACCGGATATGCCGCCTCTGAAAAGAGGACGAAATCTGGAGGCTACCTGGCCCTTTCCAGACTCTGTCTAAGAGTGTGAGATAAACACACCAAGTGGTATAGAACTAGAATGCTTGGAAATATATAAAGATAACAGTGCTGCAGACATACAATAGCAGGATATACGACAAATCATCCAGAAACATAGAGAGAGAATGCTAAGCCATTTTATTTAACTAAGAAATATAATGAAGTACAATAGGTGATCAGAGTGATGGCACCTAAACTTGCTCAAGGCAACTGAAGAAATACTCTCAGAATACACAGGAAATGGCTGCTCTCTGAACTGCGTCCCAGCTGCTGGAAAACTGCCATGTAGCTGCTACTGCTAAAATGATCTGAAGACTAGGGGCTGCTCCCCTTGCCGGAATGAGCTGAAAATCTGGAATCCTCCTCTACTCACCAATCTCGGCAAAACCCAGAAACCATATCAGAAATGGCCGACCCTGAAAAAACACCCCCTTGGGGAATTACGCTGGCCTCCAAGGCTCTGCGTAGAGGCTAAATGAGAATGACTGAAATACCGCCACAAACTCCACCAAAATCCTCCCAAAGGCAAAGGCTAATCCTTTGCTCAAAATCTCGGCTCAAATCTCCTGCAAAAACCCTGATCCGGAATACCTCCTAGATGGACTGCGTCCTCCCTCTCAATGACTGCGCAGTCTCTATGAATGCTCAGCTCCGCAACAAACCCAAACACCAAAACCTCCTGCAAGATGCTGAAGAAATAACCTTGCCCGAGCAGGCACTCGAAGTCCCCCGGGGCTAAGGGCGAGATCTCTGACCGGAGACACTCAATGCACTAAACATTGCTGCAGACAAGCTAAACAGCCAGCGTGCTCAAGAAGTCGAAACGACCAGCTCAATATCATCAACAACAGAATGAATCAAATGAGAAGGCTCCTCCCTCTTTTATAACGTTGGCCTTCCTCCAACCCTAAGGCCCATCTCCTCAATGTAGCCTCTCTCTCTTGCCACGTGATCATCCTCATCTGCGCAGTAGCTTCTAGAGCATACGTGGGCCCCCTCTCTACGTGGTGCTTGGCCCCACTTGGCTCCCCTTTAAGTCACAAATTTGTGCTACTAGGGAGGGTGTTTTATTCCACCTAAGTGAGTTAGACCCTCTTCACTCACTTTTTATTTATTAATAAACTATAGACGGCAAAACTGAACAAAATCGAATACTCCAATTAGTTGTCGCTAATTAGGAATATTACGGTCTCCCCCGGACAAATGTTGCTTGTCCTCAAGCAACTGAAGTGATGGATGCTGCAAAATCTTCTCACTCTCCCAAGTGGCATCCTCATCCGGCAAATTCTTCCACCTTACCAAGAATTCCCGGACTGTCCTGCTCCGTAGCTGCCTCTCCCTGGTATCAATAATAGCCTCTAGCTGCAACACCAAATGCCCCTCATCATCCGTGGGTGGTAGCTCCTCTGTCATTGTCACCTGCTGCCCCAGCGCCTTCTTCAGGCATGATATGTGAAAAACGTTGTGGATCTTGCTGCCTTGGGGCAGCTCCAACTCATATGCAACCTGCCCAATCCTGCATATCACCCTATATGGCCCATAAAAGCGGGGCTTGAGCTTCTCAGCTCCCTTCTGCTTCAGCGACGACTATCAGCATGGCTGTAACCGTAGGTAGACCAAATCCCCTAACTCAAACTGTCTCTCCACTCGACCTCTGTCGGCATACAACTTTTGTTGGTTTTGTGCTGTAGCCATATTATCCTTGAGAGATCGGAGAATGTCCTAACTCTCTTGGATCCAAATCTTGGCTCTAGGAGCCTTGCTAGCACCGAACATCATATCAGCAAAAGATAAGGAATGATACCCATACAAAGCATAAAATGGTGACATACAAATGGACATGTGATGTGTCGTGTTATAGCAGTACTCCCCCAGATGCAACCACTTCAACCATGCTCGTTTCTGCCCACTGACATAGTTACGCAAGTAGCCCTCCAGCCACTTGTTAACTATCTCCGTCTATCCATCCGTCTGTGGGTGATAACTGGTACTCGGTGTCAACTCCGTCCCCACTAACCAGAAGAGCTCCTGCCAAAATCCGCCCATGAAGCGGCTGTCCCTGTCACTGGTGATGGTCTTAGCAAGACCCATGCAGCCTGAAAAACTCTCTGAAGAATAGCTCGGCCACCTGTGCTGCTGTGTAATACGCGGATATGGCGAAAAAGTGCGCATATTTTGTCAGCCGATCAACGACGACAAAGATACAATCCTTGCCCTGCACCATGGGCAACCCTGTGATGAGTCCATCGAGACACTCTCCCATTTCCCTTTCGGAAGGGGAAGAGGCTGCAATCATCCTGCGAGATGGCTCATCTCCCCCTTCTTCCTCTAACAAACATCGCACTCCCTGATGTGATGGAGTATGTCCTCCTTGAGGCCCTTCCACGAGAACCTCTCTCTAATGGCCCTGTAGGTTTTGGTAAACCCCTGATGGCCTGCCAATGGAGAATCATGTGATGCCTGGAGTATCTTCTTCTTAAGCTGAGATCCCTCAATCAAGAAGATCTTGTCCCTGTAGTAGATGATCTCATCGACCACCAGGTACCTATCATCCGCCACCTGTCCGTCCAAAACCTCACACGCAAATCTGTCCTTGGAGTACTCCACTAATAGTCGAGCCCTCCAATCTGTATCCAAGCTCATAAGAGATAACGTGGCTGGTCTACATGAAAGGGCATCTGCTACCACGTTATTCTTAGCCTTGACATACTCAATGTCAAAGTCATATGCTTGGATCTTACTGATCCACTTCTGCTGCCTCCCCTATAGCTGCTTCTGCTCCAAAAAGAACCTGAGGCTGTTGTGATCAGTCCTCACCCTAAACCTGTTCCCTACCAAATACTGTCGGAATTTGGCCAAGGCATGCATAATGGCCAACATCTCCTTGTCGTATATAGAATACAACCTCTCGTGCGGAAGGAGCTTCCGACTCTCAAAGGCTATAGGGTGTCCCCCCTGCATCAATACTATGTCAATCCCCTCTCCCGACGCATCACACTCCAAGACAAATGGCTGCGTAAAATCCGGCAATGCAAGCACTGGGCAGCTACTCATAACCTCCTTGAGCCTGACAAAAGGTCGCTGTGCTGTATCCGACCAACTGAATGTCCCCCTCTTCGTCAAATCTGTAAGGGGTGCAGCAAGCTGTGAGAAACTCTTGACGAACTTCCTGTAATAAGTGCATATGCCAAGGAATCCTCGAAGTTCCGTCACGTTCCTCGGCTCTAGCCAATACCTGATCGCCCTGATTTTCTCCTCATGGACTCTCGCTCTATCCACTCCAATAATGTGACGCAAATACAACATCTCCGTCATCCCAAACTCACACTTGGAGAGCTTAGCATAGAACTGTTGCTCTTCCAAGATATGTAGTACTACCTTTATATGTTGGAGATGCTCCTCCCAAGTCCTGCTATATATGAGTATGTCATCGAAGAAGACCAATACAAACTTCCTCAGATGACTGCGGAAGATATAGTTCATGCAAGACTGAAAAGTGGCTGGTGCATTGGTTAGCCCAAAAAGCATAACCAAAAACTCAAAGTGCCCATAATAACACCTGAAGGCGGTCTTGGGAATGTCCTGTTCCCTCACGCGAATCTAATGGTACCCTGATCTCAAATCAATCTTCGAGAAGAACTTGGTTCCTCTCAGCTCATCCATCAACTCATCGATCCTGAGTATAGGATACCTGTTCTTCAGGGTCTTCTTGTTCAGGGCCCTCTAGTCAATGCACATCCTCAAGGTGTCGTCCTTCTTCTTCACCAACACCACAGAAGAAGCAAATGGACTCATGCTCGGTCTGATGTGCCCAAGAGCTAGCAACTCCTGGATGGCCCGCTCAATCTCATCCCAATAGGCTTTGGGATGCCTATAGCGGTAGTAATCACCGCCTGAATGCCCTACTCAAGCTCAATGGTGTGCTCGAACCCTCGGTTCGGTGGCCGACCTGGTGGTATATCCCCAAACACTGCATCATACCTATCAAGGATGGCCTGTATATCCGGATGAACTGCCCGACCTGTGGTCTCTGCCTCTGATGCCCACAACTCAACCGCCCACTCTATGTCTCCCTTCTGGAAATCTGCCTCCATCCGTTGTGCCAAAACTATTTGAGGTGGGTAAGTGTGCATCCCGCGGATCTTCTCATGCTTCCCGGTCTTCTAATCATCCCACTCCATCTCTAAGGCCTCCCAATCCGCGGTGACCTTCCCCAGAGTAATCAGCCACTGAACACCCAATACCACATTGGTATCTGGTATGTTGACCACGAAAAAGTGATCGGTCACGATGTAGGTACCCATCGTCACTGCCAACTCTGGAACATACCGGGCACACTGCATCGTTTGGGCTCTCGGGACCAAAACTGAAAATCCATCAAAGCTCTCGGTCGGTATACCTCTCCGCTCGATCATCTGTGCATCAATGAAGTTGTGGGTTGCCCCACTGTCAACCAAAACTGACACTCGTTGGCCACGTACTGTCCCTCGTACGCGCAGCGTCAAATACTTGGGAACTCCTCGCAAGGCTGCAAGGGTCCCTCCTATGGGTGCAAAAGCTGCACCTCCTGTCCCTGGAGGTGGAGGTGGCAACTAATCCTGGGCCATCTGACTATCAGCAAAAGATAAGGAATGATACCCATACAAAGCATAAAATGGTGACACACCAATGGACGTGTGATGTGTTGTGTTATAGCAGTGCTCCCCTAGATGCAACCACTTCAGCCATGCTCGCTGCTGCCCACTGACATAGTTACGCAAGTAGCCCTCTAGCCACTTGTTAACTATCTCCGTCTGTCCATCCGTCTGTGGGTGATAACTGGTACTCGGTGTCAACTCCATCCCCACTAACTGGAAGAGCTCCTGCCAAAATCCGCCCATGAAGCGGCTGTCCCTGTCACTGATGATGGTCTTAGGAAGACCATGCAGCCTGAAAACCTCCCTGAAGAACAGCTCGGCCACATGTGCTGTTGTGTAATGCGCGGATATGGCGAAAAAGTGCGCATATTTTGTCAGCCGATCAACGACAACAAAGAAACAATCCTTGCCCTGCACCATGGGCAACCCTGTGATGAAGTCCATCGAGAGACTCTCCCATTTCCCTTCCGGAATGGGAAGAGGCTGCAACAATCCTACGGGATGGCTCATCTCCCCCTTGTTCCTCTAACAAACATCGCACTCCCTGATGTGCTGGAGTACGTCTTCCTTGAGGCCCTTCCACAAGAACCTCTCTCTAATGGCCCTGTAGGTTTTGGTAAACCCCTGATGGCCTGCCAATGGAGAATCATGTGATGCTTGGAGTATCTTCTTCTTAAGTTGAGATCCCTCAGTCAAGAAGATCCTGTCCCTGTAGTAGATGATCTCATCGACCACCCGGTACCTGTCATCCGCCACCTGTCCATCCAAAACCTCACATGCAAATCTATCCTTGGAGTACTCCACTAATAGTCGAGCCTTCCAATCTGTATCCAAGCTCATAAGAGATAACGTGGCTGGTCTACGTGAAAGGGCATTTGCTACCACGTTATTCTTACCCTTGACATACTCAATGTCAAAGTCATATGCTTGGATCTTACTGATCCACTTCTGCTGCCTCTCCTGTAGCTGCTTCTGCTCCAAAAAGAACCTAAGGCTGTTGTGATCAGTCCTCACCCTGAACCTGTTCCCTACCAAATACTGCCGGAATTTGGCCAAGGCATGCATAATGGCCAACATCTCCTTGTCGTATATAGAATACAACCTCTCGTGCAGAAGGAGCTTCCAGCTCTCAAAGGCTATAGGGTGTCCCCCCTGCATCAATACTGCGCCGATGCCCTCTCCCGACGCATCACAATCCAAGACAAATGGCTGCGTAAAATCCGGCAATGCAAGCACTGGGCAGCTACTCATCACCTCCTTGAGCCTGACAAAAGCTCGCTGTGCTGTATCCAACCAACTGAATGCCCCTTTCTTCGTCAAATCTGTAAGGGGTGCAGCAAGCAGTGAGAAACTCTTGACGAGCTTCCTGTAATAAGTGCATATGCCAATGAATCCTCGAAGTTCCATCACGTTCCTCGGCTCCGGCCAATCCCTGATGGCCCTGATTTTCTCCTCATGGACTCTCGCTCCGTCCACTCTAATAATGTGACCCAAATACAACATCTTCGTCATCCCAAACTCACACTTAGAGAGCTTAGCATAGCACTGTTGCTCTTCCAAGATATGTAGTACTGCCTCTATATGCTGGAGATGCTCCTCCCAAGTCCTGCTATATATGAGTATGTCATCGAAGAAGACCAATACAAACTTCCTCAGATGACTCAAAGTGCCCATAATGACACCTGAAGGCGGTCTTGGGAATGTCCTGTTCCCTCATGCGAATCTGATGGTACCCTGATCTCAAATCAATCTTCGAGAAGAACTTGGCTCCTCTCATCTCATCCATCAACTCATCGATCCTAGGTATAGGATACCTGTTCTTCAGGGTCTTCTTGTTCAAGGCCCTGTAGTCACTGCACATCCTCAAGGTGTCGTCCTTCTTCTTCACCAACACCACGAAAGAAGCAAACGGACTCGTGCTCGGTCTGATGTGCCCAAGAGCCAGCAACTCCTGGATGGCCCGCTCAATCTCATCCCGATAGGCTTTGAGATGCCTATAGGGGGTAGTAATCACCGCCTGAATGCCCTGCTCAAGCTTAATGGTGTGCTCGAACCCTCGGTCTGGTGGCCGACCTAGTGGTATATCCCCAAACACTGCATCATACCTGTCAAGAATGGCCTGTATATCCGGATGAACTGCCCAACCTGTGGTCTCTACCTCTTATGCCCGCAACTCAACCGCCCACTCTATGTCTCCCTTCTAGAAATTTGCCTCCATCCGGTGTGCTGAAACTGTCTGAGGAGGGTAAGTGTGCATCCCGCGGATCTTCTCATGCTTACCGGTCTTCTTATCATCCCACTCCATCTCTAAGGCCTCCCAATCCGTGGTGACCTTCCCCAGAGTAATCAACCACTGAACACCCAATACCACATTGGTATCTGGTATGTTGACCACGAAAAAGTGATCGGTCGCAATGTAGGTACCCATCGTCACTGCCAACTCTGGAACATATCGGGCACACTGCATCGTCCGGGCTCCTGGGACCAAAACTGAAAATCCGTCAAAGCTCTTGGTCGGTATACCTCTCCGCTTGACCATCTGTGCATCAATGAAGTTGTGGGTTGCCCCACTGTCAACCAAAACTGACACTCGCTGGCCACGTACTGTCCCTCGTACGCGCAGCGTCAAATACTTGGGAACTCCTCGCAAGGCTGCAAGGGTCCCTCCTGTGGGTGCAAAAGCTGCACCTCCTGTCCCTGGAGGTGGAGGTGGCAACTGATCCTGGGCCATCTGACTATCTCCTACCTCCTCATCCTCCTCCTCATCCTCTTCCCCGCTATCATCAGAGAAGACCTCAATGAAGTGTGCTTTGCCAGCAGCACATCTATGCGCTGGTGCCCACGACTCCTGACAAGTGAAGCACAGCCGCTTCTTCCTCAACTCCCTCCTAGCATCATCATCTATCTGTGCCCGTCCCGGATTCCCCTTTGGAGGCGGAATCCTCACATCCTTCCCCTTGGGACGGAAACCCTGTCTCTGGGGATAAGATGTTCGAGTCCTAGGCAATGCATACTGTAAGTCTCAGGTCCTGCTAATAGCATCTTGAAGTGTAGCTAATCTGGTAGATCTGACTAGACCCCGAAGTGGCTCCTCTAACCCCTCCACAAACATATAGATCATTCGTGTTGCGGATAGATCTGGCACCATCACTGGAACCCTCAAGAAGTTTGCAATGTATGTCTCTGGGCTCCCAATCTGCTTGAGCCTCGTCAGCTCTACAAAGCGATGTTCCGGATCTCTCCAGTCAAATTGCTCCATCAATCTCTTGGTAAACTCGGCATACGTCGTCACTGTAGAGTGTCCGAGTGTGACCATCCCATGGAACCACCAGTCCTGGGCCTCACCATCCAAATGTAATGTCGCCACCTTGATGGCCTCCGTCTCCGACATCTGGTTAAGCTGGAAATAGATGTCCAGCTTCTCAACCCAAGACTTTGCCGAACTGTTTGATGACCCATCAAATGTAGGCAAATGGAATCTGCTAGATGTGTGGTGGCTATCTCCATCATGATAATGTCGGTGCCCTCCATGATAATCCCTGAACTCCTGCCCATATGCCTGACACTCTGCAAAATACTCGCTCATGTGTCCAGGCTCTGCCTGTTGCTGGTCTCCTGCCCCTGTGTCTGCTCCCAAGAAAGTGGGCATGGTAGAGCGTGTAGGTGCACCTGAAGCCATCGGCTGAGGAGTATCACGCTGAGCAGCACCATGCTCCGGCAAATGGTGGGATGTACCTGATCCCTCTCCTACCTGGAATACCCGTGGGGTCTCACGCTCTCTAGCCTCTACAGCAGTGAATCTCTGACCCATCACCTCAACCTGCCTCGCTAAATCCTGCACCGATTTGAGGAGTGCCTCTCCAAACTGTTTGGCCTCCGTGTCATCTGCCATCGGCTCTCTCTGCTCTGAATCTAACACAGGCTCCTCCTGCTCTACGTCTGTCACAGGCTCATCCTGCTCTGTGTCCACCACCCGAACACAATCTCCCTCTCCGTAGGTGTTCTCCAACCTACACTCATGATCTCTGTACTTCCTGCCTCTGTAACAAATATATGGTCTCTTCCCCGGTGTCATAGACAACTAGCTCCACAGCCTGAGCCAGAACTATGCTCTGATACCACTGTAATATCCCGTTTCAGGGATATCTCTAAAACACGGCAAACTCCAACCAGAGATGGACTGGGAGGGCATTTACCGGATATGCCGCCTCTGAAAAGAGGACGAAATCCGGAGGTTACCTGGCCCTTTCCAGACTCTGTCTAAGAGTGTGAGATAAACACACCCAGTGGTATAGAACTAGAATGCCCGGAAATATATAAAGATAACACTGTAGCAGACATACAATAGCATAGAAAGAATATACGACAAATCATCCATAAATATAGAGAGAGAATGCTAAGCCATTTTATTAAACTGAGAAATATAATGAAGTACAATAGGTGATTAGAGTGATGGCACCTAAACTTGCTCAAGGCAAGTGAAGAAATACTCTCAAAATACACAGGAAATGGCTGCTCTCTGAACTACGTCCCAGCGGCTAGAAAACAGCCGTGTAGCTACTACTGCTGAAATGATCTGAAGACTAGGGGCTGCTCCCCTTTCCGGAATGAGCTGAATATCTGGAATCCTCCTCTACTCACCAATCTTGGCAAAACCCAGAAAGCATATCAAAAATGGCCGACCCCCGAAAAATACCCCCTTAGGGAATTACGCTGGCCTCCAAGGCTCTGCGCAGAGGCTAAATGATAATGACTGAAATACCGCCTCAAACTCCACCAAAATCCTCCCAAAGGCAAAGGTTGATCCTCTGCTCAAAATCTCGGCTCAAATCTCTTGCAAAAACCCTGATGCGGAACACCTCCTAGATGGACTGCGTCCTCCCTCTCAGTGACTGCGCAATCTCTATGAATGCTCAGCTCCGCAACAAACCCAAACACCAAAACCTCCTGCAAGATGCTGAAGAAATAACCTTGCCGAAGTAGGCACTCGAAGTCCCCCGGGGCTAAGGGCGAAATCTCCGACCGGAGACACTCAATGCACTAAACAGTGCTACAGACAGGCTAAACAGCCAGCGTGCTCAAGAAGTCGAAACGACCAGCTCAATATCATCAACAACAAAATGAATCAAATGAAAAGGCTCCTCCCTCTTTTATAACGTTGGCCTTCCTCCAACCCTAAGGCCCATCTCCTCAACGTAGCCTCTCTCTCTTGCCATGTGTTCATCCTCATCTGCGCAGTAGCTTCTAGAGCATACGTGGGCCCCCTCTCTACGTGGTGCTTGGCCCCCCTTGGCTCCCCTTTAAGTTACAACGTTGTGCTACTAGGGAGGGTGTTTTATTCAACTTAAGTGAGTTAGACCCTCTTCACTCACTTTTTATTTATTAATAAACTATAGACGGCAAAACTGAACAAAATCGAATATTCCAATTAGCTGTCGCTAATTAGGAATATTACATTTGTAGAGCAGCTACAGAATGAAGGCGGGATCCTTGAGCAGCTCATCTCTTGGATCACATCCGAGCTACGTGAGCCTTAAGACAGTAGCAGGACAAGTAGAGTAGTGGGTGCATATATCACAGATGAAGCAGAGGAAGATTTGAAGGCTGGAAGGAGCAATGCAATGTAGATGCAGCAGTAGCGTAGGGGTTGATGTGACTTCAGCAGCGCAGAGCAGATCTGCTTATGTAGAGCAGGGGCTTCAGGAGGACAGCGTAGTGCAGCAACAGCGTGAGAGATTTCAGCACAAGGGGATGATGTGACTTCAATAGTGTAGAGGGAGACTACTTATGCAGTGAAGAGTTGTAGTTGTGCATCATTCTCCAAATGACAGCACAGATCAGTAGTTGATGGAGCTTCAGTGATGAGGATGCAACCCAACTGACTTGTCTGTCAAAGATTGGGTAGGAGATTCAGTTGCTTCTCTCAGCAACTGAAGTTGCAGTGCAGCAGTTAGCAGTGGTAGTGCTATGGGCAGCACGGATGCAACAGATTGAGAGGGAGTTGCAATAAATATGTGGCAGTGGCGGTGACAGCGTCATGGGCAGCAGTTCAAAATGGCAACAATAGTGCAGAGTTGAGTGGCAGCAGACCAAGCATCAACAATACAGAAACCAGTGCCCAAAATATTTTGATACATGGTGTGATATATTGCTAGAGCACACTCCGTGCTAAGAGGGAGTGTTGAAATTTTGTGTATTGGGGGTAGCATCGGATGTGCTCTAGCTCCCAAAAATTGTGGAGAGACTAGAGTAAACATGATATACAAGACCCAGAAAGGGATTTGGGAAATTTCATCTGATTTGGGAGATATTTAATTAATTAATTATTTTAATGTATTTCCTAAGTCTAAACTTAGGAAAATTAAATAATTAAAGTTCATTAAGTTAAACATGCGATGAAATTGTCTTAAGTCACACGAATCAAGATTTATTTTAATCTTAGCCATTGATTCAAGATCTGATCATGGCCATTGGTTTCCCAACGAGAAAAGTATAAAGGAGAGGCTTGGGGTCATTTGTAAAGACACACAGAGGCAGAGCACTAAAGCTAAGTTGAGATTCTAGGGCAGAGTTTGCTAAGAATTCTCAAAAGTGTTTCAGCTGCAGTGAGGGGAGTTTAGACAAAGGGGATGGTCTGATCCCAGTGTCTAGAATCAGCAAGAGACAGAGAGCAACTTCCAGAGGCAGTGCAGAGAAGCAGAAACAGCGGCAACAGAGAGGGCAGCAGTTGCGTAGCACAGAGGCAGCTTCAACTACGTAGGTGTTGCGTAGTCACTCCTAGGACATTGTTAGGCAACTAGAGATCAAGGGTTACGCAGAGACCCTCAAGGGCAGCGTAGGGACTACGTCACCCAGTCTAGGGTTAAGTGGCCCTTTCCAAGCCAGCGTAGAGGGATGCAGAGGCTACAGAGGCTGATGCAGGGGCTTCAACAGTAGCACTGGGGTTTCTAGGGCCTAGATTTGGCTGAGTCCTGTAAATCCCATTTGAGGGTGTGGATTAGTCAATATTTTGGCTTCATAACAGCCGATGAGTTGCAAATCTATATTTTCTCTGTCGGGTTTTCCAGATCTGGAACCCATATTTGTTGTATTCAGAAATACTCTTAATAATAAAACCCTCTAGCAACCAAAGACCAATTTTCCCACATTAGGTTTTTCCGGGGACAATTGTCCAGAAAACCATTGTGTCACTTTGTCTACGTGTGCATGTAATTTTTCTAAATCTGAATTGGTGAAAGTTTGTTATGTGTTTTGCTTCGATATTAATATGAATTTTCAGTTTAATAACTTAATTAAGTAGGAGGAGCATAACCAGATCTAATAGTAGGCTTTTGCATAAGTAACATTCAGAAATTTTCACAGTTAGGCCTACGGTAATGAGGATGTGCTTGGCTATAATGACCCTCCCTAGACCTAAGAGACCCTATAAGAGATCAAGTTAACCTTGAGGGATTTTGAGATTAGACACTATGCAAAGGTACTAGCCCCACTAAGATAACTTGTAAAATACTCCAAGCTAGACCTAGGGTTTATTGATTTTTTCCTTTCTTTCAATGATCACACAAGGCCAAACAAGGAGAATGATGAGGGTCTTGGGAATGGTAAACTTCCTTTGAGTTATCTTAATGATGAGACCCTTGATATCCTACCATAACCTAGGAGGAAACTAGGCACGTATGGTCTTATGGCTAGGGCTCGATATATCTCTCAATCCAACCGCAGGAATAACCTCAAATTTTGGAGGACCTCCAAAGGACGCATCAACGCATCTACCTGCCAATTCGGTTCAAAATTGGATGGCTACAAAATAATTCGCTTGATTCCCTATGAGACCTACTAGGAGTAGGGTAGAGTTTCAAAGAAAGAGGTAGAAAAAGAAGGTTTTAAGGTGATCATAAAGGGTTACGAATCAGGATCAATGCCTAGCCTATTGGGACAAATGGAGTCAAAATGATTTCGAATTTTCGAAATTCTTATTCGATTAAGGAGTCCTATTGCAACTTCGCATAGCCCTAAGAGGCAACAAGTAGCTCATAAAAGGAATTTATACTTCTTTTTGCACAATTCAATGACTTGTCAAGGTGATGATGAAGAAAATGCATCGCTAGGAACCTTCATTCGCAATACCAAGACATATCACATATCCAATACTTCATAAATCCAAATTTTCATAAATATGCATTACATTTAGGGCATATTTCAAATTAATGAAAGAAATTGCATACATTATTCATGTGAAAAAAGACCAAAATAGCATCAATATAGCATTTACAAGGTAGAGCATGTGAAAATTCCTAGATCTGACAATCTTAGGAATCCTACTACAACTATCTGAGTTTACTTCTCCTATTATGTAAATTACATTTACAGAATCAATTCAGAATACATCATGAATTATTGAAGTAAACTACTGAAGCAGCCTACACTTAATTAAATATGATTCAAAAACAAGGAAACTGGGCAAGAAATCAATCACACATAGGATCTCTTCTCCCTCTTTTGCTGTTGCCCCAGCAAAACTCAGATCTAAGTTTCTTGGCGCTAGAAACCCTCTAAGGAACCACATGTTGATATTTTTTGTATTTGGGGTAGCATCAATTGTGCTCTAGCTCCCAAATTTTGTGGAGGGACTAGAGTACACTTGATCTACAAAACCCAGAAAAGGGTTTGGTAAATTTCATCTGGTTTAGGAGATATTAAATTAATTAATTATTTTAATGTATTTCCTAAGTAAAACTTAGGGAACTTAAATAATTAAAGTGAATTTAATTAAACATGTGATGAAATTGTCTTAAGTCACACGGAGCAAGCTTTTTTTTAATCTTAGCCATTGATTCAAGATCTGATCATAGTCGTTGGTTTCCCAACGAGAAAAGTATAAAGGAAAGGCTTCAGGTCATTTGTAAAGACACACAGTGGCAGAGCACCGAAGCTAAGTTGAGATTCTAGGATGGGTTTTCTAAGAAATCTCAGAAGCGTTTCAGCCGCAGAGGGGAATTTAGACCAAGGGGATGATCTGATCCCAGGGTCTACAATCAACAAGAGGGAGAGATCATCTCGGAGAGGCAGCGCGGAGAAGCAGGAGAGCAGCAACTTGTGCTACGCAGGTGTTGCGCAGTCCCTCAAGGACAGTGTGTTTTGCTGCAGGAAACCCTCAAGGGTTACGCAGAGACCCTAAGGGGCAGCGTAGGGACTGCGTCACCCAGTCCGGGGTAACGCAGCCCTTTCCGGATTAGCGTTGAGGGTGAGAGGGGCTTCAGAGGCTGACGCAGAGGCTTCAAGGGTAGCACTGGGGTTTCTAGGCCCTAATTTTGGATGAGTTCTGTAAATCTCGTTTGAGGGTGTGGATCAGTTATTATTTTGGCCCTAGATCAGCCAGTGAGTTGTAGATCTATTATTTCTCTGTCGAGTTTTCCAGATCTGGAACCCAAGCTTGTTATATTTAGAAAATTCTTAATAATAAAACCCTCCAACAGCCAAAAGGCTAGTTTTCCCGCATTGGGTTTTTCCGAGGACTATTTGTCCAGAAATAACTGTCACTTTGTATATGTGTGCATGAACTTGTTCTAGATCTGGATTGGTGGAGATCTGTTATGTGTTTTGCTTCGATTTTAACTTGAATTTATTCAGTTAATAACTTGTCTAAGTAGCAGGAGCATAACCAGATTAACAGTAAATAATTTCTTCATAAAGTGTAAAGATTCAGAAATTTCCACATGGTATTAGAGCAATTGCAGATCTAGGAGGGTCTTCAACAAGAATCTGAAGGTTCTAGCTGCAAGAAGCAGCTAGAAAAGCAGCAGAAATGTAGATCTAAAGGGACAACAGTTTTCAGAGGCAGATTCACGCAGAGGGAAGGGTGACGCTGTCTAACGCTGTCTCCTGGCAAGCCCACGCAATTACTATGCAGAGGCAACTCAGATACAATGTTGGACTAGTCTGAAGCTAGCCAGTGTGATGCAAATCTAAATTTGTCAAATACAAAAAAGGCTGAAGATTAGCTGCAGAAATTTAGAAGGTGCTTGTGGGGTTAAATTTCTGAAATTTTCAGATTTTTAGCCTTAGCACAAGTGACAAAGAGCGGGAGGAGATCAGCTTCTCAGAGAGTTTCTAGCTAAAGAAGCTAAAGAAACTTGAAGTTTGATCAAAGGATCAAAGAGAGCTGAATCATAGTTGATTTGGCAGATTTCCAAAGAGGGAAATCAATTGTCAAAGGGAGCAGAAGGTGACTATTTCACCAAGGGCCTTAGATCCATTTCTCTAGCAAAGAGAAAAGGAAGTTCCTGCACATTCTGAGTAGATGGCTCCTCATGGACTTTGTGATCGGGACAGGCTGGATGGCTTCTCAAAATTTTCAGTTTGGAAGGCAAGGATCCTGATAGTCCTTGAGGCATACAATCTTTTAGAGACTATGCAGAGCAAACTTTGGCCACACCGACAGATCCGAATCTCCTTCGGAAGCATAAGGAGGCTGTTGGGCATGCCAAGCAACTGATTATAGACGGAATCAAGGACCATATTGTACCACACTTAGTTGAGAAGAAGACAACTAATGAGATGTGGAAGGCCTTGATCTCCCTATATGAGGGAAAGTCTGTCCAAAGAAAGATGTTGTTGGAGACACATATGAGGTCATTCATGATGGCCAAGGGAGAAGACATGGAACATTTCCTCTTCAGACTGCAGTCGATCAGAGATCAGTTGATTGCAACTGGTGCTAAGGTGGAAGACGCTGTGATGGTTAGGACTGCCCTCAAATGGAGTCATGCATGAGTGGGAAACCTTTGTCCAAAGTATCTTGCACAGAGCAGACCTCCCAAATTGGGACAGCTTGTGGTCAAGCGTCAAGAAGAACTCCATAGATTCACCAAGAAGCAGTATAGCTCTAGATTGAGCAAAGTGAAGAAGGAAGATGAGGAAGATGTAGCCTTGGCATCGAAGAAGCATCCAAAGAAGAAGAGGGATCTCTCAAAGATCAAGTGCTTCCAGAGTGGTCAAATGGAACATTTTGCCAGCAATTGCCCTCAGAAGAAAAATGACAAGGAATCCTCTTCTTCCAAAGTTGTTGTGGCAGATGATGGGTCAGAAGATGATGCAGCCATGAGCGTTAATGAACCACAAAAGTGGGATGACATGGATATGTAGAGGAGCTACATAGAAGTAGGGCGGGATCCTTGAGCAGCTCATCTCTTGGATCACAAGCGAGCTACAATAGCCTTCTGACAGTAGCGGGATAAGTAGAGCAGTGGGTCCATAGATCACAAATGAAGCAGAGGCAGATTTGAAGACTAAGCGGAGCAGCGCAGAGCAGAGTTGCTTACACAATGCAGAGCTGCAACAGCGCAGAAGGCTTCAGAGGGACAGCGCAGTGCAACAACAGCGTGAGAGGTTTCAGCACAAGGAGCTGATGTGACTTCAGTAGTGCAGAGGGAGTTTGCTTACTCAGTGCACAGTTGTAACTGTGTATCATCCTTTAGATGCCAGCACAGATCTATAGCCTATGGAGCTTCAGTGATGAGGATGCATCCCATCTGACTTGTCTGTCAAAGATTGGGCAGGAGATTCAGTTGTTTCTCTCAACAACTGAAGTTGCAGTGCAGCAGATCAGTAGTAGCAATGCTATGAGCAGCACAGATGCAATATATTGAGAGGGAGTTGCACTACAGAGGTTGCAGTGGCAGTGGCAGAGTCATGGGCAGCAGTACAAAATGGCAGCAGCAATGCAGAGTTGAGTGGCAGCAGGCCAAACATCAGCAGCACAGAACCAATGCCCAAAATCTTGTAATGCATACTGTGATGTATTGCTAGAGCACACCCTTGATGCTAAGAGGGAGTGTTGAGATTTTGTGTATTTGGGGTAGCATCAGTTGTGCTCTACCTCCCAAATTTTGTGGAGGGACTAGAGTACACTTGATCTACAAGACTCAAAAAAGGATTTCGGAAACTTCATCTGGTTTAGGAGATATTAAATTAATTAATCATTTTACAGTATTTCCTAAGTAAAAACTTAGGGAACTTAAATAATTAAAGTGAATTTAATTAAACATATGATGAAATTGCCTTAAGTCACACAGATCAAGCTTTCTTTTAATCTTAGCCATTGATTCAAGATCTGATCATGGCCATTGGTTTCCCAACGAGAAAAGTATAAAGGAAAGGCTTCGGGTCATTTGTAAAGACATACAGAGGCATAACACTGAAGCTAAGCTGAGATTCTATGGTGGGTTTTCTAAGAAATCTCATAAGTGTTTCAGCTGCAGAGAGGGGAATTTAGATCAAGGGGATGATCTGATCCTAGGGTCTAGAATCAGCAAAAGGCAGAGATTAGCTCAGAGAGACAGCACAAAGAAGCAAGAGGGTAGCAGCAGGAGGGAAGCAACTTGTGCTACACAGGTACTACGCAGTCCCTCAAGGAAGGTCTAGAATCAGCAAGAGGCAGAGATCAGCTCAGAGAAACAGCACAAAGAAGCAAGAGGGTAGCAGCAGGAGGGAAGCAACTTGTGCTACACAGGTGCTACATAGTCCCTCAAGGATAGCGTGATTTGCTGCAGGAAACCCTCAGGGGTTACGCATAGACCCTAAGGGACAACGTAGGGACTGCGACACCTAGTCTGGGGTAATGCAGCGCTTTCCGAAGCAACGCTAAGGGTCAGAGGGGCTTCAGAGGCTGACGCAGAGGCTTCAGGGGCAACGTTGGGGTTTCTAGGCCCTAATTTTGGCTGAGTTCTGTAAATCCCATTTGAGGGTGTGGATCAGTCATTATTTTGGCCCTAGATCAACCAGTGAGCTGTATATCTATTATTTCTCTGTCGGGTTTTCCAGATCGGGAACCCAGGCTTGTTGTATTCAGAAAATTCTTAATAATAAAACCCTCCAGTAGCCAGAAGATCGGTTTTCCCGCATTGGGTTTTTCCCGGGACTATTTTTCCAGAAATAACTGTCACTCTGTCTATGTGTGCATGAACTTGTTCTAGATATGGATTGGTGGAGATCTGTTATGTGTTTTGCTTCGATTTTAACTTGAATTTATTCAGTTAATAACTTGTCTAAGTAGGAGGAGCATAACCAGATTAACAGTAAATAATTTTTTCATAAAGTCTAAAGATTTAGAAATTTGCACACCACGCTCCTTTTGAAAAATGATCTCCCTCTCGGAAATCCTCTGCTAATTGATGTCGAATTAGCCCTGTCCAATCACTCTTCGTTGTTGATCAACACTAGATCTAGAATTCTTGGCGAGAAGTCTTATGAGGAACTGGTTCCCTCTATGTTGGAGAAGTAAATCCCCTCTGCGGACAGAGGCAATCCCTACTAGCCCAGATTGGGTCTAGCAACAACCGAGTCACGCTAAGACGCAAGTTCCTAATTGCAAAAGACCAAGATGCGACAAGAGGCCTACCTTAAGTCCTACGCTGCTGTCGTTTGTGGAGAAGATGGCACTTCCGTCCCTTGCTTTGGCAGATCACAATTCTCCCGCTCGATGCGATCGAACACCTGCCCGTACAAGAAGAAACAACAAACAAACAAGCATAAAACATAATACATGCAATTACGTATCAATCAGAGAAGATACAACTCATAACATAAAACATGAACATCTGAGTGGAACCATAATCGAAGTCGTTTATTATTAATCAGAACAAAGAAAGATACAACTTGAGCTCTGACGTTGGATCTTCCTTCGGCGAGTCGACAGAGGAGTACGTCTCGGTAAAGCTCGTCGGGAAAAGGACAAGTCTCTCTCGCTTCGACTGTCTGACAATAATTTCCTTATAATTGATTCAGCTCTATTCAGGCTAGCTTGCAAAGGGAAAATGACAAGCTTATATAGATGGTGGAAGGGGAATTGGGATCCCTACAATGGTGGGATTAGCCCTATCCTCAAGGAAGCTTCCATGATAGGTGGAAAACCACTTCCCCTACATGGAGATCCGTAGGCAAACCTCCCAAATCATTTTAGAGACTCGTTCAGGAGTTGGTTGGAATCAAACTTCCGCCATTTATTTTGAAAAAACACTCCTTATTAAGCCTGGCGCAGGTGATACACTGGGACAGAGCGCCAGTTGGCACGCCCTCTTAGGTGGATTTCCCCCATTGGCGCAAGAGCTAAACTGGCTAGTCGCGCCAAGGCTAAAAAGGCTATTTTTAGGGCTTTTCACAGGAAATTGTCTTCAGGGGAATGATTTTCTTTGTCAAGGGGGATGCCATGAAAGAGGTTTCAAGTCATGTCACTGCTCACAGGTCACGGAATAAGCCCTCCAATGTGCGGGACGGGGGATTGCAGGGACGGTGACAAATTACTGTGTAACACTCTACTTTGTCATAGCCCCACTAGGCATTGTTCTGCACCGCCATAAACAATGCCCCACTAGCAACTCCTGAAGAAAACAAATTGCTCTTCCAGCCTCAACAACCGGAAAGACGGAGGCTCAAACCTCTGCGTTGGCCCATCGAACACTATGTTGCCTCTGCTGCAGCTACAACATCACCCTAGCTTGCTAACGCAGGATCTGCGTGAGCCCCTTTGGTGACTACATCAGAGCCTGCGTCACCCTTCCTTGCCTCTTCCTAGATCTGTGTTGTCACTCGAGACAAATGCCTTCCTGCAGCAAAATTTTCTCTTCGTCTCTTTGTTGATGGCTTTAGCTCTACCTGATCTACAATAGCTCTGATACCATGTGAAAATTTCTGAATCTAAACCAGAAACCCTAACACAGTAAATCTGATTTATTCTCCTACTTGTTTTCTTTAATTAACTAGTTATTTTCTGAATAATTTAGGAAAACATCAAAGTAAATACACCGCAGCCTACACAATTATACATATCAAGTGCTGAAAAATAAGTAAAGCCCACAAACAAAGGACAAATAAGTAAAGCCCACAGACAAAGGACAAATATATTTTTCGGACAAATGTCCCCGGAAAACCCAATGCGGGAAAACCAGTGCAACAGTAATGAGGGTTTATATTATTAAGTAGTAGTCTTCTGAGTACATCTATTAAGGACAAGGAAAAAAACTATTTTATTAGCGATTACAAATGAGAAAAAGAGCCTCTAAGAAGGCTGCCCATAAGGAGGTCCTTTTACAAAGATAGAGCTTGGAAAAAGCTAGATCTCCTCCTCAAAGATCACAAACAAAAACTCATGGGAAAACCTTCAAAACATAAATTTTACAAGGCTCCAAGGCCCACGGCAAAGATCATGTTGCTGCTGTCCTAAAGGTGCTTACAGCCTCCCTAAAATTGATTTTGAGGTAATGGAAGGCTTTGCATGCAAGGAGGATCAATAGTTTTTCGCCATCTCTTCCCCAAGCTCCTTGTTGTTCACACTCAAGCTTACGGGCTGCGAAAGAAAATCAAACGTTAGATCGAAATAAACAATATCTAAAGTACAAATTAATATACAAAGTCACTAGCCCAAAAAATGAGCGAACCCCCATTCTTACCTAGTCTAGAAAACGCTCTTGAAGTAGAAAATATGACTTTAAAACGCTCTACAAAGGGAAATTTTTAGAATTTAAAATTTGAAGTAGATGATCAAATAGCTAGAGAATGAAAAAACTCCCTCTTGGTCTTCCTTTTGATGAACGACTTGGGGTTGAAAATTGTTGAGTCTTGGATTGCTATGAATCTAGGAGTGAGTTGGTCTATGTGAGACTTCTTCCACGCCCGAATGGATTTCCTGCACACAACAAAAATAGATCTTCCTTGCACACTTGAACAAATATCAGTTTAAAAAAGGACTAGAGCATCATAATGAATAAGATAAACCAAACATTCCTCCGAAAATGACTTGGCAAGCTTATTTCTAAAATACTACTCTAAATCAATGATGCATGCAAGATAGCTTGCATGTATCAATCCAAGCTAGATGGAAAATATAAACTAATACTGATCAAACATGTAAACAAATTCAAACAAAATAGCAATAGTATGGAAAGAAATCACCTCATAATGCCAAGAGAACATTCGCTAAATAGCTCCAAAGTCTTGATTTTATGGATATACAAAAATGGCTGAGTTTCCTCAAGCCCAATAGTTCATAACATGATATAATACAATAGCCCACGGCTTTGTTATATAGAGATTTGGGAGCAATTTCTGAGGACAAATGCATGTGAGAAGTGAACTTGGAGCAAATCCCAAGTAAAGGTAAGCCAAGTTCCATATGGAGAAGACTGAGACACCCAGAGCAAAATCGAATTTCTTTGTGCACACCAAGGGAAATCGAATTCCCATATGATCCAGTGAACTCATCCATAAGACAAACGAAGTCCCGTGCTACACCAAGTCCACCACTGCAAACTCGAAACAACTGAAACCATACCTGTAGATGACCATAGTGATCTTCTGCGTAGGTCCCTAATAACTGTGTGTTTCCTCTGAGTTACTACGCAGTATAAGCTCAAGGAATAGCGTAAATCCTCTAAGTGAAGTGTTGAGTGTTGTCGCACTCCAGATAGATCGTGAGAAGAGATCCCAACTTGGTCTTCAGTCAACTAATCCTGTAGAATATTCCTTTTATGCTCAACTTCCTTTAATACATTCAATTTTCCTTGTGTGTAACTGTCGCTTTATCTCTGGAAAATTCGGTTTTAAATAAATAAATGATGAATTAATGATGCAGTGTGCTCAGTCATCCTCCACATGTCCGTTGACTCAACTATTTGACTTAGAATAATTTCCAAGTCATTTCCACGTCATTTTGTCACATGGAATAATTTATTTCTCTCTATTTTATTTAATTCTAGCCTAATTAAATGCCACAATTTCCACTAAACTTAGGAAATGTGGGTTTTGAGAGTCCAAAACTCATTATTAACCCCTCAAAGTGTGTCAAAGTCGAAAGTTGAGGGTGAGAGGTGTAATTTTGGTTACTCATACCCCATACAACTTCTCTAGACAACAGTTATTACAACCCAATTACAATTTTTATTGCAATTTTTGACCTGCGGGAAATCTAAAAAAATTAAAACATCACTACCTAATTCCACAAAATTTTTTGTTTGATCTAGTATGGTAATATACATTGACTCTAGACACTAAGATGTGTTAGGGGCTCAACTTTCAAGCCATCACCTCGGCTTTGAGGCAATGCAATGAGTGGAAAAACCTAGAAAATTATTCGCCGCTAAAAAGAAGGAATAATTAACCAAGTAAAAAATAACTCTTCAAGGTGTACTCGCTTGTTGATCGAGTCCCAACATCCTAGGCCTCTTACAGACTCAATACTGACTCAAATTCATCATTACTAGCATCACTTATTACAATTTCCCGTAGGGCGTGGAATCTGGGTACAAGAGAAAGATGATGAGAAATAGAAGTAGAGTTCAAAAACTCTGTTGAACTGATGATATCTGATGGTACAAATGTCTTATGGTTCATCCTTGGGAATGGAGTCTTCTCATTATCATCAGGTGCCACTCCAATGGTCAACAAACACAGAGCAGCAGCCAAGGAAGCTTCAGTGATGAGATGCACCCCAACTTGTCTGTCAAAGATTGGGCAAGAGTCCTTCAATTGCTTACTTCTCAGCAACTGAGTTGCAGTGCAACAGCTAGCAGTGGCAGTGCTATGGGCAACGTGATGCAGCAATTTGAGAGGAAGTTGCAGTACATATGTGGCAGTGTCAGTGGCAGTGACATGGGTAGCAATACAGAAAGCAGCAGCGCAGTGGATGGAGGTATATCTCACATTTTCTCTGAATACCGAGGTTTTCTCGGTTGGGTTTGTTGAGTTTATGGAACCCTAGATGTACTCAGAAACTACTGCTTAATAATAATATACCCTCATAACTACTACACCGGTTTTCCCGCATTGGGTTTTTCGAGGGACATTTGTCTGAAAAATCTATGTCTCACTTTGTCATATGAGCGTGCTATTCAGTAAATGATCTGTATGTGTAGGTTGTTAATTGTATTTACTTCGATGTAAATTCTGAATATTTAGATTAATAACTTGTATATTTAATCAAGTAGGAGAAGTAAATCGAGATTTAACAGTAGGATTTCTTAGTTAAGAAATTTTCACATTGCGTTGTTACTCCTGCTCTATGTTGCTACTCCTGCTCTGCATTGTTACTCTTGCTCTGCACTGTTACTCCTGCTCTGCGCTGTCATTGGCCAGAAATGTTGCTGCTACTCCGAATGAAATGTTGCTACGTCTTGCTATGCTGCTCAGAAAATTCCGATATTTTAGCCACATACTTTGCTCAAGAAACCCACAATAACCCACGAAGGAATTGGCCAAATATTGACCTCTGAATTTTAACCCAATTTTCCCTTAGCTCCTCTAGTTGTTGGCTGAGTTGGGATCCTTGTTTTGCCTCTTAATTCTACCCAAAAAATTCTGCCAAACTAGTCATGGCCTCTCCTCAATAAACTCAGAAAGAGTTTGTCCTAGTTTTGACCTCGGAAATTGGCCCTCTTGGGCTTGGCTCACCCAGCTGCTGGGAAATTCGGTCCTCCTATAAATTATGCTGCTGGAGGCTGTAAATTATGCTGCTAGAGGCCACCAAAATGCCTGAAAATCCCCTGTTAGGAAGCTCTAAGCCCCCCCTACCAAGTGTCCTCCCAAAATCTCTACTCACTCCCCTAGCCCCTAGAGTGATCCCTTCACTGATTGCGCAGCCTTTGCACTGTTGTAGATGCCACTGCATTGTTGAAGAGTTGACTGCGCTGTGGATGAAGTCCCTGCTGCTGAAATGCTCCTCCAAAATGATAAGACTCCTCTCCTGAGCAGGCACTCAAGATCCCCCGAGGCAGAGGTTGAGATCTTCGCCTGAAAATCTCGTGTGCTAAACAGCACTGCAGACTTGGCACCCAGCACAAGCGTGCTCTCTGTCAAAGACAAAGTCGAAATGGATGATTGAAAAATGAATCCCCAAAATGAGTAGCTTGCTTCTTTTTAACTAAGCCTATCTAACGTTCCCTTGGGCCCCACCTCAAAACTGCGCTGCCTCTAGCTCATACCAATGAGTTGCGCTGCCACATGTGGGATGCAATCTCTCCTCATTGGGGCCCCAACCTCCACTTCAGCCGCAATATTTTCCTTGGCCTAATGTTTTGATCTTTTCCTAAGACTAATAGTGGGCCCCAAACCCACATCCTCATGGTCAAAATGTAATAGTTAGCAAAATATCAAAAATTAATATTCTAATTAGCGGAATTGCTAATCAGGAATATTACATCTTCACATTTCATAGGGACTACCCCCCATAGCCTACTGTAGGGAGACAACTAGAATGGAGAGGGCAGGGAACAGAGTGACAGCCCCCGCCCTGTTCGTTGTCACATCTGGCCTGTACAATTTGAGCGACAACAGGTCCTTAAGGCAAGATGCCTGTTTTTTGACTTAAGAGGACAGATGAGTTTGCTAACTTCATAGTGTGTGTTCCATTTAGCTCTCCTATAAGCAACAAGACTTTGCTTGGTTAGTGTTGTATCACGGGATCATATCCAAGGGCTTGTTTGGCCAAAAGTGGGGCTTCAGATTGTCTTTTCCCTATTTGTCACCATTTGGAGATAATGGGGCACATCCTCTGGTAGTGTCAGTTTGCTCAAAGTTGCTGAAGGTATTTGCAAAATTGCAAGATCAGTATTCAAATTTGTTTTAGGCAGGGTTTATTGGCATGCTGCCTTGCTTGGTGATTGTTAGTCCCTGGCTCATTCCGCCTTCATGACGATTTGGTATGGCTTGAAGATTTCAACCTTGCAAATTCTTTGAAAATCAAGTCTAAATCTGTTTTTGAGTATGAAGTGAGCTCACTGCCTGTTTTTTGTAACTATGTAGCTTGATGAGGTATACCATCAGCTCCTAACTAAGGGTGCACTATTGATCACAAATGCTCAATCCCCCTAGAGTATTCTGCTTTTATTTGTTCTAGAAGCATTATAGAAGTGGTTATAATGTCCAACGTATATTCTCTTCCTCTTTTGCTTTAAAATTTGTAACTTTTTTCTGTAGATACAAGACATATTCTTCCAAAACAAAAAATGCATTAACATAAAGCAGCAGAGAAAGAATTTCAAGAAAGGAAAAAGTTGCCCTTTAATCAATCAAATAAGTAAACTTCTCAGATATTATTTTTCTAGCCAACAGAAAATGCCAAATATGGCATACGTAGGGATTTGCTAAATTTGTGAAAAAAAATTAACAATGACTACCCATGCAATTGTTCGAAAGCTACAACATGATAAGGCATCTACTTCAAGCAGGAGGCTTACCTCTGGGATGCAGTATTCCATTCCCATCAACCATAAGTAACTGTTAATATCAACAACAAATTTAAGTGTCTGAACTAAACTCATCACCCAAAGTAAAGGCCATTGCCACAAAAATCTAATTGCTTTATGAACACAGAAACAACAATAAGCTTAATTACATAAACATAATATAGCATGCCGAGACATGTTCCTAGGATTTTCTATATGGATAACCTATTACTGTTTATCGATGTACATGGCGCACTATCAGCCATCATGTCCCAAACATATTGTTCAACTCAGAGCATCACTTAAAAGTATTTTCACTGTGACTTGCAATAATGTATTCAGCATACATGCATGAACTGTTGAAAAGTGTGACTAGGTCGGTCTTCATATTGACTATGTAATTATGTATTTTATGTAAAGAAGAAGACAAAGATAATAAGATACATATTTGTTGCACTTGCTTCATGGGTTTCATGAGCAAGATCTTATCTTAGGTTAATGAATGTAATGACCCATTCCCAAGTTATAAGCAAAATAATATTAGCGTGTATACGATATACGCATGTAATAGCTACACATGCATATATCGCGCACATCGCATTAGTATACGTACCTGCTAATATTTAAGATTACCTAAGTTCGAAAACAAATCGAAAATCACATTACATTTGTTTTCACCAAAATACGATAAAACATCAGTTAAAATATATATATATATATATATATATATATATATATATATATATATTTAAATGCGATTAATAAAAAGAAATAAGTAAAAATATGAAGTTAATTAAGTTAAATATAAATATACAAAAATGAAAATTGACCTTAAAGAATAATTAATTAAAATTAAAATCACCATGGATAAGACAACCGTATATGACATTTCCATAAAGACATTCATTTCTACATTAATGTAAATCAAATCTCGATGGAGTTGTGGCGGTGGAGGAATGTTATGGCGGTGGAAGAATGCGATGGCAGTGGAGGGAAATGTTATTTAAACTATGAGACATGAAGGAGAAGGGGTCTTTTGTTCTTGCATGAAATTGGAGGTTATTATCAAAGGGAGTGTTTTGGTTAAATTCTGCTTGAAAGGGATAAGTTGTTTTGATAAAATTGAAAACTGTGGAAGGGAGACTTACTGTTCTCGAAATTCTGGGCGCGGGGGCAGAGGAGGCGTCCTCTGGATTTAGGATTGAATCCTAAATTGGCTGGGAGGAACAGATTGGTTCTGAAATCTGTCCGATGCGCTGAAGAGAAGAATCACGGTTCTAGCAATTATCAACTTGTTCAGTTTTTCCAGTAATCATCAACTAAATTCTAGTTTGGATCTCACAATTCCAGGTATTCCTCTCTGCATCAGCTAGTTATTTGTTTGTGAACTTAGAATTAAGTTAAACTATGAATCTCTCATTAGATTTTATGTTTAAATCCTCTATCAATTGAATTTCTACTTAAATTAAGAAATCAGATAAGTGTTTCATTTCAAATGATGAATTGAGACCTTACACATGGTATCAGAGCGCTTGTTCAAACTTTTGGACCTGTTAGATTGATGTTAAAACCTGCTTGAGTCTTCAGTCTTAGTTATGGAAGATAGACAGATTTTAAGTTTCATGATTGTGGCCAATAACATGAATACCGAAGCTATCCCTGATGAACTTTCTTATTTTGTTCTACTATCCCCACTGTCTCTCAGTTGCTCTGAAAGGGGTCATACCTCTGTTTCTCTTGAAACAAAGATTCCTTTGCCTTTATTCTTTTCACCTGTAGGTTGTCTTTCGAGGGATCAAACAAATCTCTGCTAGAACCATTATACAATATTAGTTTTGAATGTTCAGATAAATTTAAATATCATAAACTGAAACATGTCACCCCATCACTTGCTCAATAATTCAAAAAACCATTGTGACGGACATTTTGGAAATTATCTAAAACTGAGAGCTTTGTCGTAGGTAGGTCTTTCTGGTTCATCACCAAAGATGCCCAGGTAAAATATTTTATCAAAACATAATGCGATTACTATATTACCAAAAGCAATTAGAGCTAATCCACTCCTTAAATTGACAAAAGTCATTACAATCTGGAAAATATGAATATACCATATATTTATAAAGGAGATGGTTCAAAATGAGAGTAAATACCAGATGGTGAATATATATATACAGGCATAGAAATAAAAAAGAAACCATGGACATGCAAATATAGTCAACCTAAGCCTAGGTCAACAGAAGCAGTTATTTTATATCAACTCTCACAATAAAAATAGTTTAAAAGCTGATGAGCAACTTATATATGAGACAAAGCCAATTTGGACAGTTTACATCGCTCTATAAATGATAGATTTGCACTACTTTTACATTTTGGCGTGTAGGTATTATAGGTTATACAGTTGTAGTAAATACAATATTTGGAACATTACCTAATCCTTGTATAAAGGGTAGCAACAGAGAAAAACTTTGTTAATAGTATAGAAAATCCATGCAAGTCATTCTAATGAACATTTGACTGTGCTATGCTAATCATGTTAATGCAAATGGAAGATTTTCTCTAAATAGAACATCCAGAAAAAGTAAGAAACTATGAAGAGTGGAACAGAATTGCATAATAGATTAAATGATGATAACTCAGAAATGAACATGGTAAAACGATTTTCCATTACTTACAGCTACAATAAACAGTTGCTAAACAATAACCAAAGTTACGGGCTAAAGAAGAGTATGGATGCACTATAACTGTCCACATAAAACATGATCATTTTGGTGATGGTAAGAAAAAATGTCTGCTAATATATTAATCATAAAGCCACATTTTCAGAGTTGCTGAAATAACAATAACAACATGTGCTAAATATGGGAAAATGAGGCTTAATCACACTGGGATCTCAATCTGACATGAGTCTGTTTCTACAGAAAACAGTACTTACAAGGCCCTGAAAAGAGTGCTCACCAAGTGCAGAGAGAAGATTGGTGAGTTTGGCTCTGGAATCAACAAAGGTCTGAAGTAATCGAGCTCTTGAGCGGGTGGCTTGATCAACTTTCCGCTTGTAGACATCTAAACAATCTTGCTCCAATTGAAGCAACATCCTATCTCGTTCCACATCATTTTCTCCTACTTCGTCCCATATTTGTTGTAGCTCTTGCAGTAAGGAGCTACAACTCGTTTCAACTATTAGCGGGTTCTGCATTTCAGTAGTCACTCCCTGGGACTTGTCTTTAGAAATATATCTTCAAATCTGAAGAGATCTTTGATGTTAGCACGAGCTACAAAATCCTGGCCTACTTTCCTTTGCCTTCTGTTTGGCTTCTTCGCTTAGAACAAGTTTACAGCCACTAACTACCATGTGATCTGTACTGCGGCACTGCTTCGTCGTTTTCTCCCCAATCGCTGTACTTTTCTCCTCTATATATTACATACAGCGAATGATATCATTGCCATCTGTCCAACCGCTTGCTCAATATGTTAGTTTGCGTAAGAAATTTAGTGTAGTTTATGATGATATAAATAAGAAACGGGGATAGCCATCTGTCGCAGGTATCAGTATAAAGGATTAGTTGTCAAGGTACGAACTTACCAATATCAGTATAAATGAGTGTTGTCAAAAGCTTGGATCTATTCTATTAGGATGAAGCCACGTAGGAAACCACGATAACATTTATGTGTTTTGTATAGAAATGGATATCATTGTAGCTTTAACAATGTTCAAGCTAGAATAATTGCATAATAAATAAAGAAAAAAATAATTTATGGTATATTTATATGTACCATTTAACATTGATAAATACAAGCATGAGTCATATTAAGACTGGTAGAAATTAACAGAAGTAAATGAAGAAACGATAACTATTGGATAGTGTGATAATTATTAGATGATGTGATTGTAAGTCTCGAAAAAAAAAAAAAAAGATAGTGAAAGTATTTGAATGGTAACCAATTTATAGATAAACAATACTATTTTTATTTTAGAAAAACAAAGTTATTAAAAAATATATATATATTAGTTGACCTGTATATATATGACCTTTATGAAAATGATTTTAAAGCTTAATGAAATATATATTTATAATGTTGCATAGTGTCTCTTAAATGTATTATATTAATTATATTTTATCATTCTCGTTATGGATAATGATGCTTACCCAAAAACATGAAATGACTAAGTATTTTATGGAGAAAACATATGTGCTTTAAATGGTTTAAATGTTATAAGCATTCTGGTGGGAACCATAAACTTTTACTAGCTACCACAAAGTGTGGTCTTAGTATGTTGACTCCAACACTAACCTTGGTTACTAGCACTTACCTGTCATAGGTAGAAAAGTAAACTCTAAAAGTTTAATTAATAATATTTAAGGATGTGGGCTTATGTTGAGTCTTTAAATATACAATATATAATAAATAATGAAAACAGTCCTTACACATTTGTATATATTGCAATGTTTTGAACCATAGTAGAGAGCTAGTTGCGCATTATATATATATTTATATTATATTTCATTATTATGTAAACTTTAACAAATGATATTAATTCTACATATTATATTATAACTTAAAATCCACAAATATTAAATTAATCCAGGCTCGAATATGGTATGGCATATAAGAGCTAAAACGTATGTTTCATTTACATCTACGTCGAGTGCTTGCTCGGGTGAGGTATTCTACCATCTTTTTTGCAGGAGGATTTGTGGTTGCCTTCGTTGTGGAGCAGAGCATCTAGGGACTGCACAATCTTGAGAGGGAAGACGCAGTTCATTTTGGGAGAGCTCCGGATTGGTGCCATCTTGGAGGATTCGGGCCCGAAGAAGGGGCCAAGAGGCCAGCCCTTGCCTATTGGAGATATTTGGGAGAGATTAGAGCTTCAGTCACTGAGGAGCATTCCTTGGAGGGACAGCGCAGTCTTGTAGAGGGAGGACGCGGTTCTAGTTAGGGAGAGTTATGGATTGAGGTGATTTGGGTGGATTCAGATCGGAGGATTAGGGAAGGGATCAGCCCTTACCTATTGGAGACATTTTGCAGAGGGAGAGGCCATATTTTGCAGTGTTGCCTTCAGGGTCAGCGTTTTCCCTTGAGGGATAGCGTAGTGCCTCAAAGGAGGTATTTTCCGGGGTCAGCCATTCTCAAAAAGCTCTCTGGGATTTTATGGGTTTTGGGAGAGGAGGCCATTCCAAGGTTTTCAGCATTTTCCGAGTTGGGGAACAGCCCTAAAGAATCATTCCATTCCAGCAGTTGCAGCAACACGGCAGCATTTTCCAACAGCTTGGAGATAACGCAGTTGATAGAGGGAGCAGCCATTCCATACATTGTTCTGAGAATATTTCTACACTTGCCCTGAGCAAGTCGAGGTGCTATCATTCTGATCGCCTTTGTACTTTCCTTATTTCTCAGTATTAATAAAATGGCTCAGCGTTCTCCATATTGTGCATTTTGTCTCGTGATTTATCTTTAGCTACTGTGTGCCTGGTTGTGTGCTTTATATTACTGTTTATTTCACTTCGGGATATTACAGTGGTATCAGAGCTCATAGACCTGGCTCAGCCTGTGGAGCAAGTTGTCTATGACACCAGGAGAGAAGCCGTATATTTGCTACAGGGGTAGGAAGTACCGTGACAGAGAACGTAGGTTAAAAATCACCTACGGAGAGGGTGACTGCGTTCCAGTTGTGGACGCAAAACAGGAGGAACCGATGGCAGATGATAGTGATGTGAAGAAGTTTGGGGAAATGCTCCTCAAGTCAGTACATGATCTGTCGAGGCAGATTGAGTTGATGGGACAGAGATTCACTACTGTAGAGGCTAGACAGCATGAAACCCCAAGGGGTTTCCAAATTGGTGAGGGATCAGGCACATCCACCATTTGCAGGAGCACGATGCCACTCAGCACATGGCATCACATGCACCCACACGTTCCACCATGCCCACTTTTCTGGCTGTAGACACCGGGGCAGGAGCATAGCAGGAGCCGGAGCACGGCCACATGGGTGATTACTTTGCTGAGTATCAGGCATACAGGCAGGAGTTCAGGGATGCCCTTTCATTTCGAAATTTTGTCCAACTCCAGCGGGACAGCAGACCCTGCGACCATCACAGGGGACACCGGCATTATCACGAGGGAGACACTCAGCCTACGATGAGCAGGTTCCATTTGCCTATGTTTGATGGCTCATCAAACAGTTCAGCAAAGGCTTGGGTGGAGAAGCTGGACATATACTTCCAGCTCAACCAGATGGCAGAGACGAAGGCCATCAAGGTGGCAGCGTTGCACTTGGATGGCGAGCCCCAGGAATGGTGGTTCCATGGGATGATTACACTCGGGCATTCGACAGTGACCACATATGCCGAGTTCACTTGGAGGTTGATAGAGAGGTTTGATCAGAGGGATCCGGAGGAGTACTTTGTTGAGTTGACGAGGCTCAAACAGACCGAGAGGCCGGATACATATATCTTAGACTTCCTGAGACTTTCGGTGATGGTGCCAGATCTATCCGCGGCACAGATGATTTACATGTTCATTAAGGGGCTGGCAGAGCCGCTTCGGGGGTTGGTCAGATCCACTAGATCAACCACACTCCATGACACAGTTGGCAGGACCCGGGACTTGCAGGATGCCTTACCCTAGACCAGGACGCCTTACCCCCAAAGACAAGCTTTCCAACCTAAGGGGAAGGATGTGAGGATTCCTCCTCCAAAGGGGAATCAGGGTAGGGTACTGTTGGATGATGATGCCAGGAGAGAGTTGAAGAAGAAGAGGTTGTGTTTCACCTATCAGGAGCCGTGGGCACCAGGACACAAATGTGCTGCTAGCAAAGCACATTTTATCGAGGTCTTCTCCGAGAGCAGCGGGGAAGAGGATGAGTATGATGACGTGGAGGAAAAATTCGAAAGAGGGCTACAAAACCAATCAAATATTAGATAGATAAAATTACAAAATATTGCACAACAATTTACAAAGAGCTAAGCCAAAGAGTTCGAGTAAACTCTCCTCTTTGCTTAGTCATATTCAAGCTCTTAGATAGCAAATGAAAGCAATGAAGTATAATGTTTTAAAAGATATTCAAAGTTAGAAGTATTTGGCTTGTATACAAGCTATGTCTCAAAACCCCTGCAAAACCACTTTGTAAGATAAGACTATGAAGGTTCAAAGAACAAATGAGAGCTCCTTTGAGAATGTATCAAGAGTGGGTTGGTCTTTCCAAAGACTTCTCCCAACACTTGATTCTTTGATCCCAACAAGATATTCCCTCTACAAACTTCAATCAATAATTAGTTCCATATAGATCTAGCAATAAACAATGATAAGAAACTCTAGAGATTTATTTGAAACCAACTAGAGCATCTATACTTAGAGCATACTCTTAAATCAAATATCAATGTAAGATAGCTCTACATTAACAAATCTACAAGAGCATATGGAAACAAATTAGATCAAAGCATGAGTAAAAGGAATTATACCAATGATCAACAATTCATCACACTCCAAAAGGTGGAACACCTCATGAATGAAACCCCAAAGTCTTTATTGATATTTCTGAAAGTGTACAAGACAACAGCATTTCCGCAAGCACAATAGCTAGTAAACAATGATTACAATATGAGAGCCCATGGCTCCATTATATAGAAAGTTGGGAGCAAATCCCAATGAAGAACCATATGCCAAGTGGTGAGAGGGAGGAGATCTCAAAGCAAATTCGAATTTGGTAAGTGGAGCTCCAATGCCAAGTGTAAAAATCGAATTCTGGCAAGTGGACATCATTTTCTTCTTCCCTTATGTGCCAAATTCGAATTTGATGATGGAATGACATGTGTATATGGTTGATAACTCATGTGGGGACAATTTCCCACAAAAATCTCCACCAAATATTCTCCCAAGTCCTCCCAAATATGCACTAACTTCACAAATTCGAATTTCCAAGTAAGCAACTCTCATTTAATGCCGGAAATTCAATTTTATTTGAGCACATGTCTTTTCCTTGATTTTAGGAGTCCATGTCACCTTGGGACTTCACTTTAACTCCTCCATAATTTTCCACCTCATTTCCACCTCATTTAGCATGTGTGGATATTTATTTTTCTCCATTTATTTAATTTCTGGCTTAATTAATTGCCAGATTTCCCACTAAACTTAGAAAAAGCGCGTTTTGAGGGTTCAAAACATATTTTTAACCCCTCAAAGTGTGCCATAGTAGAAAGTTGAGCGTGAGAGGTGTAATTTTGATTACTCATACCCCATACAACTTCTCTAGATAACACTTATTACAATTCAATTACAATTTTTATTGCAATTTTCGACTTGCGAGAAATCTAAAAAATTAAAAAATCACTACCTAGACCTAACCAAATTCCACGAAATTTTTTGTGTGATCTAGTATGGTAATATACATTGACTCTAGACACTAGGAGTCACCCAAGGCCTCACCATCAAGCCATACTCCGGCTTTGGGGTAAAATTGAAGGAAAAAACTCAATTAATTATTAACTCCTAGTAGGGAGATGATAATTAACCAAGTAAAAAAAAACCTCCTAGAGTAATACTCACTTGTTGGCAAGGTCCCAGGCTACCTAGGCCTGTTACAGACTCAATACTGACTCAAAACTCATCATTACTAGCATCACTTATTACAATTCCCTGTAGGGTGTGGAATCTAGGTACAAGAGAAAATGATAAGTAGAAGTAGAGTTTAAAAACTCTATTGAACTGATGATATCTGATGATATCTGATGGTACAAATGTCTTCTGGTTCATCCTTGGGCATGGAGTCTTCTCATCATCATCCGGTGCCACTCCAGTGGTCAACAATGTCAAAGAAGGTTTTGTCCTCCTATGGGAAGTATCACTTGTTTTTCCTACCACAAACTTGGACATATTGCAGCATATTGTAAGACAAAGCAAATACAGTCCAACCAGCAAAGGATGCAGCAAAATGAGAAGAACCCCTCAAGCAAGCAAATGGAAAAGACAATCTTTCACCAGGTACACAAATCATTTCCATGGCTACTGTTATGCATGCAATAATTTTGGACATAAATCTGTTGATTGTAAATTGTGTTCAAAAAGGGGAATAAAATATTATACATCAGCTCAAACATACCTTGGCAAAGTAAGATGTTATGTATGCCTCAAGCTTTGTCACAAAGCAAAGGACTGTAAACTGCCATATACATTAAAGAACTCCAGACAGATGATGAAATCAAATCCAATCAAACAAAACTATGAATCAAAAAGGAGTGCAGACATTATGATGAACCCCAATAAAGTATCGAAGGAAAAGAGAAAGGGGGAGCCTATTATCTCAATAACATAATGAAAACATCATAGTCTCAAGGGGAGCTGTTCTAGGAAACAAAGCTAATATCCAACCAGTGATAAATATGAAGCAACATCTTAGGGGGAGAGCAGTTCATATGTAGTCCCGACAAAAGTAGTCTAAGAAGAGCTCCATGAAATGAGAACAACTATGAGATCAGGAAGGGATAGGAAATTCCTCTAACAGAGAACTATAGAGGAAGAGGATCAACTGAAGTATTAAATAGCTGATAGATTGATGGATGAAAAGAAGACAGCAAGAAGCCTTGGTGGTAGAGAGAACATCAGCCATGAACATGTAAGCTAAGGAAATTCAGCACATTAAGTGATGATCACATTGTGCATCACACTGCTATAATTAACAATGAATCACTTAAAGAAGAATGAGTAAGAAAAGTGCCTATCATCATTATGTCATTACATCATCTATGAAAAGTCCCTTGAAGGAATGCAGTTAAGTGAGTGATTAATCTCTGAGTGATCAGCCCATGAAGATTCATAGTATAGAAATTGAAGATGTCTTCCTAAAAGATCATTATGTCAGAGCAGTTGAATTGTATATAAAGCAGCAATGATTCTGGAGCAGTCATAGAAAAGAAAATGCAGTGACATTCTTTTAAACCAGAATGACAAAATAAGCAAAAGTTCAATAATGCCAAGATCAGATTCAATATATTGATGATTGTTGTTGTGAACAGTGGAAAGCTCAATAGTAGAATTTATGAAGGACAAACTGTGTTAACTTCGCAATTGAAAGCTCAAAAGTCTATTATTGATCTATCAAAAACATACTTCAGCATAAAGGATTTGTTGGTAACTCACCTTTAAAGAGAGAGTGATCACTGACATACATACCCCATTATGTCATAAATAAAACTGCATGGTTGATAAGTGAGACTGACCAATACATTGAAGGGTTTGTTTTTAAAAGTACGTTGTACAAGCAGTAAAGTCATTTGATCTCTTAAATTGAAAGATATCATCTAATCTCACAATAAGTTGTAAACTCTAACTTGATTCATTGATCTCATCAGTAACAAGGACCTGCAGCCATTAAGTGTAATATCACTATCAGCATCCTAGCTCATACCATCACCAACAGGCAGGAAAGGTAAACCCCAGCTATAAAAGACATATTGGCATCATCATCATAATTGAACAGGTGTTGTACTGCAGATGTGTATTGCAGAGGAAGACATATTCCATCTACAATCTTCCTCAATAGATATGGTTTTCTGATGAAGATAAGACTAGAGACTGAAGTATATTTGAAGCCTTCTCAGTATTTTAGTTTTGATCCAATCATGCATCTCTGATTAGATAAGGCTGGTACAATGTGTTCTATGAAGTGTCTTTATCTTCACTTTCAGCTCTATACAAGTGAAAAAGGTCTATGCTTTGGGATTGTATCAATTTACAGTGTTTATTCAAGTTCAATAATCCTCAAATTGTTCTCTCAACAACTCTTGTACACCAGTTTGGAGCAACATGGGACAAAGTAACAAGAAGAATGTCTAAACACAACTCAGAGAGAGGAAATGCAAAGATAGAATCCACACTGAGAGATGTGCAACCCTTTGCCATTGATGTCAAAGGGGGAGGAAAAGCAAGCAAAAGAAGATAGGCAGAGGAAGACTTGGAGGAAGCATTGGATTATTGGTGGATGTGTTGCCATCAATGCCAAAGGGGGAGACTGTTGGAAATGTTGTCATTGATGGCAAAGGAGATGACAAAGGACGAGCACCTGAAACAGCGAAAAGGCAGCAGAGAGGAAGCAGAGGAAACAAAAAGAGACAAGCAGTAAATTGGAGCAGAGGAAGCAGTGAATTGAAGCAGAGACAAGCAGTGAATTGAAGTAGAGACCTGTAGAGAGCTATGCAGAATAGAAGAGGAACAAGGCCACTGTCATTGAAAATCTGGCCACCCACGAAGTTGTAAGTGAGTACTCTGAAACTGATCACAAATATATATATTGCTGAGGAGATTGTTTATAAGTTCTGTGTGCATAACATGTATTCTTGGTTGAACTTATGTATGGAATAATTGAGTTCTGTGGGCAATTGATGTAAACTCTGTGAAAACGAGTTTTGTGGGTCGTTGAAGAAAACGACCTCCCGTCAATGCTGTATTCTGAATTATGTCTGTGTTGGCTGAGTTAAATTCTATATGAAGAAAAATTGAATTCCTGTGGCAGATATGAATTTTGCATGCATAGACTGCTTGGATTAATTGTGGAAGCGTGAGTTAGTATTCAGGTTTGCGATTTTGTACATAATTGGGATCCATTCTAGCATAGGAGGTTTTACATGTACTTTGAGGGGAATGAGGACTTGCAGACCTGGGAGGAGTTCTGAATTCAATTTCAGGAATTTGGTATATGGCTATATTGTTTTGGAAACCCAGGGGATGTCGTGGGGGTTTCTGGTTGTTACCCCGAAAGGTTATATGAATACCTATTAGTGTCGGGTTTAACCAAACGCCCGAGGTCTATTTATGTTCTTAACGCCTGGTATATATGTTGCTATTTGTATTTTATGCTATGGCGAACCTTGCATGAGTTGAGTTGTATGCTGGGCACATATTAAACTAATACTTGGTCCTCAAATGTTAGAATCAAATTAAGGGTTGTTAAGGAAATTGCATTGGAGAAGGCGGAACCAAGGGATGGAACCTTGAGCAAGAGGAGCGGAACAGTGAGGTTGTAATGGAACCCTGAATGCTGAACAATGAAATCGGAGAACAAAGAAACCGTGGTTATCGCACAATTTAAAGGTGGTAAATTGTTTTGCCAAAAAAAAACGCGATTACAGTCGCTGGCTGACACGACTCCAAGAGTGGTATTTAGATACCACTTACATCGCGCAAATTTGGAGGATTAATTCCCAGACGTTGAAAAAACGCGATATGCATTACAGTCGTTCGATCTAGAGTGGATGAGATCCAGTGGTGTGTGTAATACGAACCTATGCGGAGGTTAATAAAGGGCAATCAACGGCGGAAAATCATAAGTCGGAACGCGATGAGGTATGGGCCCTTGGATCTGTTCAGCCAATAATTAATGAGGTAAACGGGGTACGTTAGTTGTGGGACCGAAACATTCATATATGTTGATGTTAGCGCTGGGACGTAAAACTAAGGCCCAAGATTCATTATAATGCTTCACAAGGATCGAATCGGGGAATTATATATATATATATATATATATATATATATATATATATATATATGTGTGTGTGTGTGTGTGTGTTAATATATATATTGGTTGGTACGAGATAATAGAACCATAGGCATGAAAGGGTATGAAGTTAGTTGATAGTGTTGTGGCGGCATATATATATATGCGCATGTAATGTGCTAACCAAAGTTGTGTTTTGGACTTACGATATAACATATGAAGGGTAAACCTTGAGCATATATATATTGGGTTTTATAAAGTCCAAAAATTGAGTCGAACTCTGTTGGGGTGAAACTTTCGTTTAACGGGTTATTACAGGTTGATTTCATATATGTATGTTGGTTTGGTGTATAAAAGGCGAATGTTGATTCGAAAGGGAGGTCAAGCTGAAGTATGAAATGTCAATGGGTACTTATATGACAATCAAGTAATGAAATGACTTCCGTTAATAAAGTTATAAGGAGGGTTGTGATATAGTTTCTGAAATTGAATTAAAGCATTGGGTTGAGTATTATTAGAAGGGCGAAGATGAACCTCATAGGAAACACGTGAAACAGGCCAGAACCTTAATCTATGGTAATTGATTGGGTTTCAAGTTACGACATGGTGAAGTGTTTATGTTATTCAATGGTTCAATAATAAAGTTCGAATATTAAAAAAGAACCTCCATAACGATGAGAACAAAAGGATATTTCGTTGGGTCATTGAGTTCTTCCAATATTAATTCGAATATCATATAATGAGTTATCAATAAAAGTTCAAACGTTGAATGAAATTCACACAAAAAGTGAATAGCGAAGACTTGGGTATTATGTTAACGCAAAGGTCGGAGATATTGTGGGCCCACAGAGTTATTTTATAAACAGGTTGTATACAAGGTCACATATTGGCATTCAACTCTACATAACGTAAAAGCCAGTGAAATTGGTGGATGGTAAATAAAAGTAAAATCTGGGTTTAAGTTATAGAATCGAGTATATGCCTAGACTCATATAACAATTTGGTCGGAATATTCAAATATTGATTTGATATATTATATGTTGGGATTTGATTATGGTTTTAACCACCGGCCTAATTAATGAAAAGCTTCCACATGTGAAGTTTTGGTGTTGGTTTTAAACCTTTGGCAAAAAATAGTGAAGGTAACCTTCTTTGAGGATTAAAAGTAAGGGTTCCAGAAGGGATCATTGAGAATGCCAGATTTAAAATTATTTGGGGCTAAACTTGTAAAGCAGTTATATGTACAACAGATACCAAAGAAGCAAACATCGTGATTTTATCACGATTTTTTCAACTCAATGATTTTATCGGCGATTTTTTCCCGATTTTTTGAAAAAATCGCCGATCGCCAAAAAATCGCGATTGTTTGGAAAAAATCGCGATTGTTTTGGTAAAAATCGTGGGCCCATCAAACAACAACCCTATAAGTTCAAAAATCGATTTTTTTGTTTTGCCATTTTTGCAGCCCTCTCATTTTCCTGACACACCCTGTTGGCAGTTAATGGAATGTTAAATTCTTAAAGTAATACTTTTACTTAAATTTTTAACATTACCATGAAATGACTCAGGATGTTTAAGAGTGGTTTCGACCTCATTGGATTTCATATGGAGAAACTAAAATTTTAGATTTCACTCAAAATTCAGCAGACTTAATGGTTTTCAGGGTTTCATGGTTTGGGGATTTGCATTGTTTCCATTTGATTCTATTATGTGTAAGGGTATGAGATTGGCATTTGATCAAGAGTATGAAGTCCTTTAAGAACTTTGATGTTGGTGGCATTGATTGTTGAACTTTGTTGATGTTGGTGGTATTGATTGTTGAACTCCCCTACTGTGGCCTTAACAAGAATGTACCCTTCACTCAAAGGAAAACAACTGGTTAGGCATGTTAATCTTTTTCTACCGCATTTTAAGCTTGAGGAGATGAACCCTTCACTCAAACCAAAATCATTGGTTAGGCATGTTAAACTTTTTCAATTTCTATCATGTTATAAGGTTGAGAAATCCAAGTCTGAAGACTTTGAGCTAGATGATGTTTATGTATCTCTTGTTGATGATCCCATTTCTAGTAGCGATGAATCAATGATGAGTTTCATGAGGAGGAGGAGGAGGAGCAACAACAGGAGGAGGAGGTGACACCACCTACCCCTGCTACCGGTAGAGGACGTGGTCTGCCTACTTTAGCTCCTGGTGCTTCAGGATCTGGAGCACAATAGAGTCTATTGCCAACCCCGCCAGCTTCTTCGTCTAGAGGGAAAGTTGTTACATTTTCTCGCAAGAGGGGTAGAGGAAATCAGTAGTATAGGTTATTTGGTGCATTCCTTTGTATATAACATCATGACTCATGATATGAGATACATTATTATATTTTTTGTTGATATTTTGAGGTTGAGTTGAGACTCAGGACTTAGTATTCAGGACATGATTCACTATTATGTGTGATGTAGCACTAGACATGATATTACACATCTTATATATTATTATTTTTTTCATATTTATGTGTCAATGCATTTATTTTATGTTGTGGGTGCTTTAGATATTAAAAAAATTGAAAAAAAATTAATATTTTTGTATGTGCCGATTTTTTCCCGATTTTTACTGATTTTTTCCCGATTTTTACGATTTTTTCCGATTTTTTCCCCTTGCCGATTTAATCTCGATCGCGATGTTTGCTTCTTTGGCAGATACACAATTGCAAGAAAACTGGAGAATATGTAGAACTGAAAAAGACAGTGAACAAAGTATGCAGAACAGTTACATGACAACAGCAGATACACAATTGCAAAAAACAGCAGAGGTATGCAGAGCAGTTACATGACAACAGCAGAAAAGACAAAACCAGCAAGCCAAGGGCCAGAAAATGGCTGAGTGAAATTGATGTATGTAACTGATAATATGAATGTAAATGTTTAATTGATTTCATATTGTTTGTGATGCATTGGCAAGTCTCCGGTAGGAAAACAAAACTCCACTGTAAAACTGAAATGTATACACATTGTTATATTTTTTCTGAATGAGCTGGACAAAGAAATGAGAAGGCAGAAGGCAAAGAGTCATGGCTATTCACTTCGAATTCCTGTAGAATGCAAATAGCCATGAAGTTATTTTGTATAAAACAGGTAATATCCATGTGTAGCATGTTACGAAAATAGAGAGGGAGAAGAAGAGAGTGTGCAGCAGAATTGAAGAGAGTTGAAGATTGTGAGAAAGCTGCAGAATGGAAGAAAGCAGAAGAATATAAGAAAGCTGCAAGAGGTTAGAGATTGCAGAAATGATGCAGAGAGGTTAGAGAATGCAGAAATGATGCAGAGAGGTTAGAGAATGCAGAATGGAGGCAGAGAAGATAAGAAGAAGGAGGCGTTGAAAGAGAAACAGTGAAGAGTCAGAGATGATATAAGACAGATAAGAGAGCTGAAGGACAACAGTGAAGAAGATACAGAACAGAGCTGATATCCAAGGTAAATCAGCAAGTGTTTTTTTCTTATGAAAGAGTGAGGAAGTTGGAGCTTCCCTATCAAGTTGTAGCTTGATAGATGTCAGTTGTAGCTCACTGAGGTTGGAGCCTTCTGTAGGTTGGTGCCTGCAGAAAATTGATGGGAGTTGGAGCTTCCTTGCAAGTTGTAGCTTGCAGAACTAAGATAGGAGCCTCCTGTAGGTTGGAGCCTACAGAAAATCAGTGGTGAGAGGGAGTTGGAGCTTGCCTTTGCATCACAACAATAATAAGATGTGGTTTTCTCCCGTTATTAGTTTCCACTTATATCTGGTGTCTCTATGCATGATGTTTATGTGTTGATATGGTTTGTCTAATCAACTTATTACTTGCTGCTCTCATATTAAGTTTGCTGTTACATTATCTTAATACTTGTTGCTCACATTCTAAGATTATTCACATATTAAGTTGAACATGAAATGAAGGTGTAACTAAGTTTTAAATGCCCATGAATGTCTTTAACTGATTCACCCCCCCCGCCCTGCCCCGCCCCGCCCCGCCCCTCTCAATTTAACTAAGGGTTCAACACCTTGAGGGATAGCGTAGTGCCTCAAAGGAGGTATTTTCCGGGGCTAGCCATTCTTGAAAAGCTCTCTGGGCTTTTCTGGGTTTTGGGAGAGGAGGCCATTCCCAGATTTTCAAAATTTTCCGAGTTGGGGAACAGCCCTAAAGACTCATTCCATTCCAGCAGTTGCAGCAACACGACACCATTTTCTAGCATCTTGGAGATTACGCAGTTGATAGAGGGAGCAACCATTCCATACATTGTTCTGAGAGTATTTCTACACTTGCCCTGAGCAATTCGAGGTGCTATCATTCTGATCACCTTTGTACTTTCCTTATTTCTCAGTATTAATAAAATGGCTCAGCGTTCGCCATATTTTGTATTTTGTCTCGTGATTTATCTTTAGCTACTGTGTGCCTTGTTGTGTGCTTTATATTACTGTTTATTTCCCTTCAGGATATTACATCCATCATTTTTATGGTGGGATCACTGACCTTTTCAAACTCAGGAAAGAGAGTGGTTCCAATGGGTGATGGTTCACGCTTCCTTCTTGCAAGAGCCCTAATCAAAGGAGGAACATCGTCTCCTTCAAGAAAACTAGGGGATTTAATATAAAGTGGAGTCGGTAGAGGAATAATGAGAATATCATTAGTGAATCAATTCCTCAATGATTCGCTAGGGAGGCAGACCTGCTTCCTCCCTAGTGACGGCGCCAGAAATGTTACCACTCAAACTAGTAGAGGACCTAAAGGGGTTCGTAATAGGGCAACTGCTAGACCAAGGTCAACGGCGGAGGCTTAGCCCACTGTCACCACAGCTAAGACTCCCTTCCCTTTACGGACTTTCACCGATGGGAGGAGTCCCAGTAGTGTAGGAATCACTTGTAAAGTATATGTCAATGGATAGGTGGAAAGTGACCCTGAAAACCCTTTCCCTAAGATGGATTGAAGAGCGGAGCTTGCTTGCTCTTGAAGCAAGGGGTTTGGTCCACTAGAGGCAAAGGATGAGGGCTGGAGGATTGAGGTAGGAGTAGGCTCACAAACGAGGTTCTCAATCCCTATAATCCTTGGGAAACTTTGATTCCCAAATAGTTCTTAACAAATAATCTTTGATGAGAAGTGGGACCACATAGGGCCAAGTGGACCCAATCCAGGTTTGGGGATATAATGTAGCAACCAATGATAATCTTATCCTGGACGAGGTGAGGGGAAAGGACCAAACAAGAATATTTACTTTAAAAGGTTGAATTGATCCTGTTGAGGTCTAGCCTTGGGGATGCCTAGGCAAAATTCGATATTAGAGCTAGGGCTTGAGATTCCTGGGGATTCCACCGTTAGAATGGCCTCAAATTCGGAGGAGAGGGAGAAGACCCACCAGCACAATAGCTTGTAGGAGATCGAAATCCTTCCTTGGGTCAATTTCAGAGAAATTGATGCCCTAGGTGACCTTTGAGGGCAATACCTGGAAAAATGGTAAAAAGGTGAAAAGGATGACCACACTTTTAGGGATAAGTTCCTAAACCACTTGGGAATATGGAGTTAAGGATAAAGATGAGTAAGAACTTGGTTTCTTGATCAAGGAGACCCGGAAAGTCAGCTTCATCCAATGTTGTTAGAAAGAAAAGAAAAGTCACTGTAATATTCCTAATTAGCATTGCTAATTGGAATATTTCATTTTTGTTTAATTTTGCCGCTTTAGCTAAAAATAATAAATAAAGTGAGAAATAAGAGGGGTCATCTCACTTTATAAAATAAAGTGCTTTCCTAGTTGATTGACGTGGTAACTTAAAGGGGTGGCCTTGGGGGTCCACACGTGTATGAGGGGAGGCCTCACGCTGACCCAAGGGTAACTGCGCAGGCCAAGGAGGGTGAAGGACGCAGTTAAGGTTTTGGAGGGAGTTTAGCACTATAAAAGGAGGGGTTTCCACTTCATTTGGCATGGTTGATTTGATATTGATATTGAGAGCTAGACTTCTGTCTACATCAGCACGCCGGTTGTTTAGTCGGTCTGCAGCACTGTTTAGTGCAACCGAGTGTCTCCGTGCGGAGATCTCACCCTTAGCCTCGGGGGACTTCGAGTGCCTGCCCTGGTAAGGTTATTTTCTGAGCATCATCCTTCATTTTCAGTGGTTACTTGCAGTAGTTTCTGGTGGAGATCTGGCAGAGGAGATACCCCCTTCGTGAGGCTGCGCAGATCCAGGGAGATAGGACGCAGATCCAGAGGGATAGGACGCAGATCTGGATAGGGAGGACTCAGATCCAGCAGATCCAGGCAGAGAGGACGCAGATCTGGGCAGAGAGGACTCAGATCCAGCAGATCCAGGCAGAGAGGACGCAGATCTGGATAGGGAGGACGCAGATCCAGCAGAAGGGACTCAGATCTGGATAGGGAGGACGCAGATCCAGCAGATCCAGCTACGGAGGACGCAGATCTAGAGAGAGAGGACGCAGATCTGATAGGGAGGACGCAGATCCAGCTAGGGAGGACGCAGATCTGATGAGCAGGGTTACTGTGTGGGGTTTTGGCAGCGTTTCATGGTTTTTGGCATCATTTTGGAAGCTAGATCTTTGTTGGAGGGTGATCCTTGGATTGGCCAACCAATCCAAGTATATTTCTGATCTGATACTGAAGTTTGCTTCAAAAATTCTGAATCATTCTTCAGATCTGCTGCAGTAAGACTCAGATCTGCTCCGGCATTTTCATGTATTGCCGAAATCCCCAAGGGGAAAGTAATAAAGAGCCCTTTGGGCATTTTGTCTCATTATAGATCTCTGTTTTCATGTATTTATCAGTTCCAGATCTATAATATAATAAATATAAGCTTCAGCCTCCTGGAGAAACGCTGAAGGGTTTCTGGATCAATCTTTGTCTTGCGGCACCTCTATTTTGAGGGGTTTTCCTATATAAATTGCTGTTTAACCTTGATGAATGCATATGCCGTGTTCCCAAACCCATTCTCTGATCATCCATACTGTTATACATCTTATTCCTTCAGAAAAGACGTAGCCCTTGCTTCAGTAAAATTCTGCATACTCAAAGTCTTGGGAAATCAGGGTTTCTATTGACTAGTCGGGAAGGAGGAACTGTTTAACATATCAAAACGCCTTTGTTTGAGCTGAAATTCGACATGGAAGTCCCTCTTGACCTATTATAACATATTCCAGAACCTTGACCCGTCATTTTACGCAGATTTCCTTATTCACTCATTTTAGGGCCAAAATCCTCACTTTTCCCCACCTTTTTGCCCTTAGAAGCTGAGTAAAGGTTGTTGCTGCTATTTATTTGGGTTGCTGAACATTTTCAGAGATATTATATTATAGCTGAAGCCATCATACCTGAAGAATGCGTTTTTATGGCATGATCTGCTGAAAATTCCATTTTGGGATATTACAGTCACTTTCAAGTATTTATACTTCCAAGCAAACGATGCAAGCTTATCGAGATAAATAATCTCTAGGACATTTCATCCATATAACATTGGCCCATACATTCAATTAGCTAAATATGCTCAATTCTACACTTTAACCATGCAACAACTAGCCCTAATTTTCGCAATATGCAGCAACAAGAATAACGACAATAAAAAATACTCACAATGTTATAGAGTATATCAAACCAGAATTCCGTTGCAAGACAAAGCTCCAAGACAAGAGAAATAGACCAAATCCATACATCAAAGTTCATCCATCTCCAAAAAAGTCCTCCAAGGGAAAAAATGTGAAATTATTTATGATTAGAGAGATCCCAGTTCAAGTGATGATACAAATGAATTACTGCCCCTCTCTGCAAAAGATCTCTTGATCGAAGTTTCTCCCTGAGCACTTCTCACTAAATAAATCGATCTCTTGATCCTTACTTCACCAAATGTGTTTTCCAAATGACCCTTCAAGCCATTCTTATAGTCTTCACGTTGAAACTTCAATGGCCCAGATTAGATCTCTAATCAATGGCTAAAATTAACTTTTCACTTGATCTGCCTTTTCTAGAACATTCACACCCATATTCTATTAATTCAATTTAATTATTTTATTTTCCTAAGTTTAGACTTAGGGTCCCTTTAAAAATAATTAATTATTTTAATAAAATACAATTCGGGTGGAATTTCCCCAAACGATTTTTAAGATATCTAGAATACATGTGTCTAAGCCTCTCTGCAAATTTTGAGACATGGAGCACATATGATGTTACCCAAAATCAGCACTCCCTCTTAGCGAGGAATGTGCTCTAGCAATACACCCTCTTTGTACTGTTGTGACTCTGTAACATCTCCCTGTGCGTTGTTGATGTCTGACACTAGCTTCCCATCAACTCTACGCAAACGCTGCAGCTGTATTGTTGCTGACACTGCCATTGTCAACACTGCATCTGTAGTGAAACTCCCTCTCAATTCTACAACAATGTTGTTGTTGACTCTACCACTACCAACTGTTACTGCACTGCATCACAGTTGCTTACTACAACTGAAAAAACATCCAAAATTGGACAAGTATGATGCATCTCGGTGATGAAGACCTGACTGCTACTACTCTCTGTGCTGTCCCTCTGAAGTTGTTGTGTCGCTACTGGCTTTTGCACTGTGTGAAAATTTCTAAATACAGTAATACAGAAATCCTACTGTAGTATCTTGGTTTACTTCTCCTACTTGTGATTAAATTATACAAGTTATTTTCAGAAAATATTCAGAAAATACCGAAGTAAACACAACTAACAGCCTACACACATACAAATCATTTACTGAATATTAAGCTCATTCAACAAAGTGACACACAGATTTTTCGGACAAATGTCCTCGGAAAAAACCCAATGCGGGAAAACTGGTGCAGGAGATATGAGGGTTTATTATTATTAAGTAGAATCTGAGTACAACAAATTTGGGCAAGTTACTGGTTAACCCGACAAAGAAAAAAAAAATAGATCTGCAGCTAATCTGCTGCTATGGAGACTGAAACTTTGACTGATCCACACCCTCAAACGGGATTTACAAGACTCAGCCAAATTTTTCCTCTAGAAACCCCAGCGCTGCCCCTAAAGCCCCTGCGTCATCCCTACTAACTTCTGTGCTGGCCTGGAGAGGATTGCGTAACCCAAAACTAGGTGACGCAGTCCCTACGCTGCCTTGGATGGCTTATGCGTAACCCTGCAGGGCCTCCTACTGCTCAGTGCTACCCCTTCTGGGCCTCCATAGCAGCTAAAGCCCTCTGCACTGCGTAGCTGCTGTTGTTGCCCCTGCTCCTCTGCACTGCTCCTGATTGCTGCTCCTCTGCCTCTGGCTGACTCTTGGCTCTGGGATCACACTCTTGGCTCTGGGATCAGATCATCCCCTCAGCCAATACTACCCCTCGCTGAAAAAAACTCTTCTCAGAATTCTTAGCAAACCCGCCCTAGAATTCCAGCTTAGTCTCTCAGCTCTGCCTCCGTGTGTGTCTCCAACTGACCCTCAAGGCTTTCTCTTATACTTTTTCGTTGAGACATCAATGACCATGATTTTATCTCTTATCGACGGCTCAGATTAAAAGACAACTTGATCTGTGTCACTTAGAACATTTCATCACATGTGCTTAATTAATTCACTTTAATTTTTCTAATTCCCTAAGTTAGACTTAGGGTCCTCATTAAAAAAAAAAATATTTTAATATCTCACACATAAGATGAAATTTCTCCAAACGCTTTATGGGTTTTGGAGGTGATGTGTTTCTTAGCCCCTCCACAAAGTTTCATGGCTAGAACACACTCGATGCTACCCCAATACACAAAATATCAACACTCCCTCTTATCATGGAGTGTGCTCTAGCAATACACCCACACCATGTATCACAAGATCTTGGCATTGGTCTCTGCGCTGCTGATGCTTGGCCTGCTGCCCTCCATCCACTGCGCTGCTTCTCTCTGTACTGCTGCCCATGTCACTGCGACTAACACTGCCACATATGTACTGCAGCTCCCTCTCAAATTGCTGCATCATGCTGCCCATAGCACTGCCACTGCTAACTGCTGCACTGCAACTCAGTTGCTGAGAAGTAAGCAACTGAAAGACTCCTACCCACCATTGACAGACAAGTCTGTAATATTCCTAATTAGCAACAGCTAATTGGAATATTCGATTTTTGTATAGTTTTGCCGACTATAGTTTATTAATAAATAAAAGTCAGAAGAGGGGTCTAACTCACTTAAGTAAAATAAAGTATCTCCCTAGTAGCACAACGTTATAACTTATGGGGAGCCATGGGGGTCCAACACCACGTAGAGGAGGGGGCCCGCGTAGCCTCTAGGAGCTTCTGCGTAGATTGAGGAGGAGCACGTGGAGGAGAGGGAGACCACATTAGAGTTTTGGAGAGAGGCCAGCATTATAAAAGGTGGGAGAGCCTTCTCATTTGGCATCCTTGTTGTTGATGATATTGGAGCTAGACATTTTGTCTTCTTGAGCACGCTCGCTGTTTAGCCTGTCTGCAGCACTGTTTATTGCGTTCAGTGTCTCCAGTCGGAGATCTCGCCCTTAGCCCCGGGGGACTTCGAGTGCCTGCTAGGGCAAGGTTTTTCCTTCAGTCTTTAGCGGGAGATTGGTTGGTTGTTTGGCTGAGGAGTTGGGCTTCTCTTGTGACTGCGCAGTCTTTGGGAGAGAGGACGCAATTCTAGTTGGAGGTGTTCCGTTGCGGGATTTTCTGCAGGAGTTTTAGTTGATATCCGGTGTGGAGGATCAGTCTTTGCTAGGAGTAGGTTTCTTGAGGAGTTTCAGGCACTAGCACAACTATTATCATTTGGCATCTGCGCTGAGCCTTGCAGAGGCAGCGTAATTCCTTGAGGAGGGTTCTTTGGTGATTTTCGGAGGTTGACCGTTCTTGATACGGTTTCTGGGTTTTGTCCAGGGTGGTGAGTACAGGTGATCTGCAGATTTTCAGCTCATTCCGGCAAGGGGATCAGCCCCTAGTTTCATTCCATTCCAGCAGCGACAGTTTACGACAGTTTTCTAGCAGCTGGGACGCAGTGTCTTGTAGCAGCGATTTCCTGTCTTTCTGAGAGAGTTCTTCACTTGCCTTGAGCAAGAATAGGTGCTATCATTCTGATTATCCATTGTATTTCATTATATTCTCAGATTAATAAAATGGCTTAGCATTCCTGGCATTTTTATGAGTATGTGCTTTATGTTCTTATTTACGGCATTTTCTATATTGTGGTATGCTTGTATTCGTCGTCTTCTCGCTTCCGGGATATTACGTGCAGGTATCGTAGCATAGTTCTCGTGCTCGAGCTCTGTGGTCTATGACGTCGGAAGAGAGATCATACTGAGAGGTTTTGTTGAATGTTTGAGACGATAATGATGTGCGGTACCAAAGAAACTGAAAACTAGTCCAAAAAGTGGGCCAAAAATACAAAGGTCAAATTTTGAATGTTTGGAAATTAGAAGAAACCCCTTTTGAGGTTTTTCGGTTTTTGGGCAAGGATCACCTTCCCAAGTTCTAGGGCCTTTCCGAGATAGTTTTCGATGGGTAAATCGGTGAGCTCTAAGACGAGCCCACGGTATAGTTTTGGGCTTGACGGTGCCATATTTCATGAGGAGCTCTGTAGACACATAGCGAGGAGGAGCCAATGGCGAGGGTGATGATGGTGCAAAGAGATTTGAGGAGATGCTCCTCAGAAGTTAGTACAGTGATCCGTCGAGTGCGCAGGCGAGGTGATGATCGTGAGATTCCGACTGCAGCTTGAGCTAGATGCCCGGTGTCGAAACATGTCTTGCGAATTGGCGAAGGTTCGAGGCATATCCCACCATTTGTCGGAGCATGATGCCACTTACGCACATGGCATCACATGCACACGTTCTGCACCATGCCCACTTTTGCGGGTGCGGACACGGGCAGGTGGAGCACGAGCGAGGAGCCGAGGCCGGCCACATGGGTGATTGTTTCGCCGAGTATCGAGGCATATGGGCGGTGGAGTTTCGGTGTGATGCCCTTCCATTCGAGAGATTTTGTCTCATACTCCGGCGGGATAGCGCACCTCGCGACTTTCCGCAGAGGGAACGGAACTCACATGACGGGGGCTTACGGCGACACAGTGGGCAAATTCGATTTGACCGACATTTGACGAGGTCATCCAAGCGTTCGGAAAAAGTTTCGGGTGGAGAAGTTGGATACCTCCTTTCCGGCTTGACGGGGTATCGGAGGGGGAAACCATCAAAATGGTTACCTTGCACTTGGAGGATGAGGGCACGAGGATTGCGGAGTTCGAGGATACACCTATTGTGACACGGGATCTCACCCTCATTGGAGGCCTCACTCGACCGTGCTCGCTGAGACTGGGGAGTGGAGAAGGTAGAGCCTACGAGTAGAGCCATCCACTGAGGTGACGACCGGAGCCGTGTCCCGAGGGCTTTTCGGGTGGTGGCAAACGACACCGAACAGAGATGGGTGAGGTGTCGAGAGGAGATGCCTCCACCTTCGATGAGGCACTAGGAGATACAAAGGTATTGCGTATGATGGTCGCGAGCACGCGGTATCATTGGCTTTCGGGCGAGACCTTCTGGTTTTGAAAGGGAAGGCCACGTCGCATGCGGGAAGCCATTTTGTGGCGGGACAAGTGAGGCTGGAGGGCATGAGAGTGGCTTGTGCCAAGTCGGCGGGCCAAGTTGACCCGCATCGAGCGACTAGATTCCTCGATGGTGCAATCGCGAGGGAGCACGTTGGAGGGTCGGATCATTCTTCAAGCATACATGGACGTGGACTAGCAGAGCGTTGTTGGATTACCTCTTCCCATTGGAGAGAGAGAGACGGAGCCACCTAGTCGGATCTCGTACGTTGACTTGGATAGCGGTGTGAGACGACCGGAGAGTTGCCGAGGTGCAGCATCCACATGTTGAGGTTGGATGGCAAGAAGAGATTTTGAGTTGGTACCGGTGGAGTGGGTTATGGAGATGGTGGTGGACCCAAGTATAGTTCAGCGGGAGTTTTCCGGTGCGGAGCACGAGAAACGCAGTTGGCATTGGGATCTAGTGTAGGACCACCTATCATTTTCCGGGCAGGTCGATTGACTATGTCTTGGAGGGTACGGCTTGGCCTAGCGAGCTGAGCATGCACATTTGCTAGGGGAGTTTTTGTTAGCTCCGATGGCCAGACCGCCATGGGAAGACTTCCTAGGTTGTCTTGGTATGACACTTATACACGGATCACGGTGGTCAGCATACCTTGGCCGTGGAGCGTCGTGAGGAGGTGGCACTGGCGAGGGGCCACCGCGATGGCGCCTTTGTATGGGGCCAAGGATTCTTCACCTTTGTGTGGGGCCCGGCAGGACGCGGCGGAGCCGAGCGGCTGGTGGTAACACTGCTGGCGTCACAGGGAGATTCACTTCTCGGACCCCTCGAGGAGGATTTGGAGTGATGATCCATTTGTCGGCGGGTATAGTGATGCGACGGTGGAAATGATGATACCGATTGGAGGGAGTCCAACATGTAGAGGCACGGCTCTAGGACACCACATCCGAGGATGTGTGTGCCAGAGCCTCTAGCATTGAGCGTTGGACTTCCGGTGGACACGGGAGTTGCATGGTGTTGTACCGTGGTGTGTGGGATCGCATTGTGGAGTAGGAGTGTCCTACATCCCATTGAGAGCATGCGAGGAGTGACGGGTGCGCGATCACGCCTCATGGCACGGAGCCGGTACGGTGGTGCACACGGTAGCTTGGGGTATCCGCAGGTATAGCCGCAGATATGCCTCAATGTGCAGTGGCATGTCGAGGGAGAGCATGGATGATCGCGTGGCGTGCGAGGGCATACGCGTCTGCCGCACATGTGCAGGTTTGAGTGTTGCATCCGGGGAGACCTGGCTGTGACAGGGACACCAGCTTACCCTTTGGGAGTAGTTCACCCAGGGTCATGAGGGAGACATGCATCATTCTTCCCTCAGGGCATGTTGAGATCATGCATGAGCAGAGGATACTGGGTTCAGCAGAGGTAGCATTCCAGCATGCGTCTAGACTCCAGACATTGTATCGACACTTCATCGAGAGGGTGGATGGCCTATTCAATGCAGATGAGGTGGCAGAGGAAGAACAGGAGGGCCTTCCTCTTGTATGCCAGGGTGAGGACTCTTCTTCATATGAGTCCATAGGATCAGTTGAGGTCGCTTCTGGGGAGGGTGAGCAGTCACGCAGGGATGGAGACAGTGGACCAGAGTTGCATTCCAGTATACAGGGTGAGCAGTCAGGGGACTCTATGGGAGATGCTCTAGGCGATGAGACACTTGTGACGATCCAGTCAGAGCTATATGTGATGGAGCCTGAGTCAGTAGAGGAGGATGCTATGCACATCACGCATGATAGTCCTTTGGGGGAGAGCCAGATGGAGGCTCACATCGAGTCGGTGATGGGAATGTGGCTAACCATGGGGTCAGCCATTGAGGAGGAGCAGTCAGATGCATTGACACTGAGTACAATGACGACAGTTGCAGATCCATATCCTCTAGAGATGTTGGAGGTTGATGGGATTGTTATGCAGGGGGCTAGTATACAGCAAGAGCTGTTGGATATGGTGGAGCATTCATCTTTTGGCCAACACATTGATGAGATACAGATAGATGTACATACAGTCGGTCGAGCTGCAGTACTTTCAGTGAGTAGTACTCTCCAGGAGTACATTGGTGGAGCTTGTAGCATATCTTGCCCACTTTGGCCCATTATAGAGAGAGGGGTTTCCTTCTACAGGCAGCTCTCATTGGCAGATAGGGCAGAGCAGTGGGAGTTGATTATGGGTTGGCGGCAACACTTCAGGCGTGTTCCATATGTCGTTGTTATTGCTACATCGGATTCTTCTTCCAGGATGGACTGGCAGGAGATCATGAGTTGGTACCCTCTAGATGGTACGGTATTCTTCGTAGGGAGCACAGTTGAGCAGGGGCCCTTGGACATAACAGAGGTTATAGATTCCAGCTGGCAAGGTGGCACAGGACATCATTTCTTTCAGCACTCCATCCCGATTTCAGGAGAGCAGGATCAGCATGGGATTGGGTCACAACTTGGATTGGAGAGAGGTGATGAGTTGGTATGCAGTTGGAGGGGTAGCATATGCAGCTACAGGTACAGCGCAGCAGGAGCCCGGGAGCATTGATGCTTGTTGGTGGTCTTCACCTCCTAGAGCATTGGTCATAGCTAGAGGCAGTGCACAGTCTGAGCCGTGGGACTTGTGCGATTATTGGCCACGGTGGCGATGGGATCCGGGAGGATTATTGGTTGGCTGGTACTGTGAGAGGTCACTTTGGGATCCTGGCATTGAGATATCCCTTTGTATCAGGGTGATGCAGAGGTCAGAGAGGTTTCAGTGGGACCCAGGCACATTTTGCAGTATCGGTGGGGAGCATCAGCTAGAGAGGAGGCTTGTTCAAGCGTTGCTTGAGGACAAGCAATTTTTGCTGGACGAGGATGCCACTTGGGAGAATGAGAGGATTTTGCAGCATCCATCACTTCAATTGCTTGAGGACAAGCAACATTTTGCCGGGGGAGATTGTAATATTCCTAATTAGCAACAACTAATTGGAATATTCAATTTTTGTATAGTTTTGCCGACTATAGTTTATTAATAAATAAAAGTGAGAAGAGGGGTCTAACTCACTTAAGTAAAATAAAGTATCTCCCTAGTAGCACAACGTTATAACTTATGGGGAGCCATGGGGGTCCAACACCACGTAGAGAAGGGGGCCCACGTAGCCTCTAGGAGCTTCTGCGCAGATTGAGGAGGAGCACGTGGAGGAGAGGGAGACCACGTTAGGGTTTTGGAGAGAGGCCAGCGTTATAAAAGGTGGGAGAGCCTTCTCATTTGGCATTCTTGTTGTTGATGATATTGGAGCTAGACATTTTGTCTTCTTGAGCACGCTGGCTGTTTAGCCTGTCTGCAGCACTGTTTAGTGCATTGAGTGTCTCCAGTCGGAGATCTCGCCCTTAGCCCCGGGGGACTTCGAGTGCCTGCTCGGGCAAGGTTTTTCCTTCAGTCTTTAGCGGGAGATTTGGTTGGTTGTTTGGCTAAGGAGCTGGCTTCTCTTGTGACTGCGCAGTCTTTGGGAGAGAGGACGCAGTTCTAGTTGGAGGTGTTCCGTTGCGGGATTTTCTGCAGGAGTTTCAGTTGATATCCGGTGTGGAGGATCAGTGTTTGCCAGGAGGAGGTTTCCTGAGGAGTTTGAGGCACTGTCACCGCTATTTTCATTTGGCATCTGCGCTGAGCCTTGCAGAGGCAGCGTAATTCCTTGAGGAGGGTTCTTTGGTGATTTTCGGAGGCTGACCGTTCTTGATACGGTTTCTGGGTTTTGTCCGGGGTGGTGAGTACAGGTGATCTGCAGATTTTCAGCTCATTCCGGCAAGGGGATCAGCCCCTAGCTTCAGTCCATTCCAGCAGCAGCAGTTTTACGGCAATTTTCTAGCAGCTGGGACGCAGTTTCTTGTAGCAGCCATTTCCTGTCTTTCTGAGAGAGTTCTTCACTTGCCTTGAGCAAGAATAGGTGCTATCATTCTGATTATCCATTGTATTTCATTATATTCTCAGATTAATAAAATGGCTTAGAATTCCCGGCATTTTTATGAGTATGTGCTTTATGTTCTATTTCTGGCATTTTCTATATTGTCGTATGCTTGTATTGCTGTCTATTTCCCTTCCGGGATATTACAAAGTCAGGCTACATCCCATCACTAAAACACCCTTGGTTGCCGCTCTACGATGTCCTCCTGAAGCCACTGCGCTGCTACAACTCTACATTGCATGAGCACTACCTCTCTGTGTTGTTGAAGTCCCATCAGCCTCTATGCTACTGCCTCTATGTTGTGATCCCTCTGCATTGCGCTGCTCCCTCTACATCATCTCAGCACTGCCCTCTGCTTCACTGTGAACTTCTGCATCCATCTACTTTTCCCGCTACCATCTTCAGGCTCTCATAGCTCGTATGTGATCCAAGAGTTGGGCTTACTGAAGGATCCTGCCAGCTCCATCTGTAGCTTCTCTACAGATCCATATCGCCCGCTCATGAGCACTCATGGCTACGTCACCATCACTCCCATTGTCCTTTGCTGTTGCAGCCTTGGAATCAGAAGCTCCTTTGTCCTTCTTCTTAGGACAAGTGCTGGCGAAGTGTCCAACTTCACCACAGTTAAAGCATCGGACCTTGGATAGGTCCCTCTTCTTCTTCCCTTGTTGCCTTCGTTCCTTTGATGCAAGGGCTGCATCATCTTCCTCTTCTTTCTTCACCCCGATAGTTCCGCCACTATTGTTGTGCCTCTTGCTGATTCTCCTGATCTCCTCCTGACTAAGGATTGCCCACATCTCCGCCCAGGATGGTAATGCTACCCTCCCCAATATGCTTTGGACAAACGTTTCCCACTCCTTGGTGACTGCATTCAGGGCAGTCCTTACCAAGATCCCTTCATCCGGAGTTGCACCCATGGCAATCAGTTGATCTCGGATAGTCTGAAGTCAAAAAATGAAGGGATCTATCTCCTCGCCCTTCTACACTAGAACAACCTCATCTAATTCTCTAAAAGCATCTTGCGTTGTACAGAGCTTTCCTGATACATCGTTTCCAAAGCGGTCCACATCTCATTTGTCGTCTTCTTTCCGGCAATGTGTGGCACAACGTGATCTTTTACTCCGTCCATAATCAAACGCTTCGCCCGCGCTTGATTTTCATTGAATTTCTTCTAAGGATCAAGATCTATAGGCTCAGCTAGGAAATTTTCCGCATGGTTCTCGATGCCGTACTCATCCAGGACTGTCAATATCCTGGCTCTCCAGATGACAAAGTTGGACACACCATCCAACCTGTCCTGACCTCTCAATCCATGAGAGGCCATCTAGCTCAAATTTGATGAAACAATACTCTTCTCCCTCTTTCTGCTACAAAACTCAACAGAAATGCTAGATCTAGGCTTCTTGGCAATCAGAAACCCTCTATAGTAGCTGCTCCCTATGTCAACTAATTTCCCTCCTGGAAATCTTCAGCCAAAACAATCGGACAGTTCTCTCTGATCACCCTCCTGAATGACTCTCAGATCTATTTGACTCAGATCTGCTGAGTGACTGTCTTCCTCCCATTCTTTGTCGACTTAGCTAGGCACAATTCTGCACCAGTAGAATTTCCACCACACCAACAACTGTTGAAGATTTGAAGCACTGCTTCCGGATCTCAGCAATACTGCTCCGCAACAGAAAAATAATTGGACTGCGTCCCTCTGAGCCTCTGCATGAGCAGATTGGCCCAAAGCAACGGCTGCGCAGCACAGGTTGCTCCTACATCCCTCTGGAGGGTGTTGCGTTCTCTGCATCACCCAGATGGGACTGCGTAGCCCTTTCTAGGACTGCATCTACCTGCTGCTAAGTTGCCCTTTCTAGATCCGCTGCTTCAGTTGCTACCCTGCAGAAAATATGTCTTCAGCTGATTTTGCTGGAGATTTAGCTTGATCTGCAATTGCTCTGATACCATGTGAAAATTTCTGAATACAACAATACATAAATCCTACTACAGTATCTTGATTTATGTAATATCCCAAATGGGAAAATAACAATAATAGCAGGCTAAAAGATATTACGGAGACAACAAAACAAAAACTGATATCAAAACACCAATGGAGCCATAAAATATTGCTGAGCCATTTTATTAATTTGCTAGAAATGAGTACAATGGAGGTGCTGGAATGAAGGCACCTGGGCTTGCTCAAGGCAAGCTAGAGAAGCCCTCTGAATCAATGCTGAAATCCCCCACTATTGGTACGATGTATGGCTATAGCTTTGTGCTGCAATTTGCCAGAAATGCTACTGCTGCTCTCGAAGAAATGCCACTAGGGCCTGCTGTGAAATTTTCAAGAGGAAAATATTTCTGCAATACTTGATTTATTTATCCTACTTATGAGATGAGTTATTTACAGATGCTTCAGTAAATTCTGAAATAAACACATTTCCAGATCTTCACTATCATTAAGAGCATAAGAACAGAAAGATAATTTACACAAGTAGCACAATAGAAAGTTAGAAACAACCACACGAACACAGTTATTTTTGGAGAATTGTCCCCAAAAAAACCCAATGTGGGAAAACCGGTGCAACAGATGAGGGTTTTATATTTATCTTCAAAAATGGAAAGTACATTTACAAGAGTCTGATGAGCAGAGAAAATTTGCAAACCACTGGCTAAATTTTCTAGACCTTCTAGACAAATTTCAGACCCTCGGGGTGACCTCCTTCACCCTCTGTGTCATCCAACGTGAGAGCTCTACGCAATCTCTCCCTGGACTGTGTGATTCTGCGTGGAGGAGGTCTTACTGCTGATCAGCTCATCCTTCCCTTCATCCTCCTGACTTCTGCTTCCCGATAACTGAGTCCTCCCTCCTCCTTCTGCTTCTACAACCCTGCCTCTACAATCTCACCCATTGAAATAGAATTCTCTTGCTTCAGAATCGATTTTCTTCGGGTACTGAGAGTGTCCTCGGCTTGATTTCCAAATGGCCCTCAAGTCTCTTCTTATAGTCTTCTCGCTGATGAATCAACGGCCAAGATTATATCGTTAATAAATGGCTCAGATTAAAAGATGACTTGATCTTCATTTTCTAGAATATTCAAACTCTGCTCTATTAATACCCTTTAATTATTTAATTTCCCTAAGTTTAAACTTAGGGTCTGCATTAAAATAATTAATTATTTTAATAAAGTCATATCCGAGTGGAATTTCCACAAACGATTTCTGGGTTCTTTAGATAATCGATTTTCAAGCCTCTCTACCAAAAATGAGACTTAGAACACTTTTCAATGCTATAGAAATCAATACTCCCTCTTAGCGAGGAAAGTGTTTAAGCAAGATACCACTGTACTTCTCTGACTCTACATCATCTGCTACGCTGATGATGCCTTGGCTGTTGCCCCTCATCTCTGCGCTGCTACTTCCTGTACTGCTGCCCTTCCACTGCAGCATCCGTACTGCAGATCCCTCTTCTTCTGAAGACCACCCTATCCTCTAATGGAAGGGGTTCTCGACCATCCCCATCTTCTCTTTGAAGTAAGTGAACTTGATCATACTTAGAGCCTTTGTGAGGATATCTACCACCTGTTCTCCTATAGGAGTGTATCGCAACTGTACTTCTCCCCTCTCGACATAGTCCCTGATAAAGTGACACCAAATGTCAATGTGCTTCGATCGGTCATGAAACACAGAATTTTCAGAGAGCCTAATGCAGCTCTGATTATCGCACATAATCCCGGTCGGTTCTATCCGCTTCTTGAGTAAGTTCAAGAGCAATTTGTGGAGCCATATGACCTCGTACGAAGCTGTAGTTGCTACCATGTACTCTGCCTCTCCTGAGCGGGCACTCAAAGTCCCCCAAGGAAGAGGTTGGGATCTCCGCTCGGAGATACCCTTGTGCTAAGCAGCACTTGCAGACTCGGCTAAACAGCTCAAGCGTGCTCAGGTCTAGATAGACAGAAATTCTGAAGATGTATGAATGAATGAAATGACTGCCCTCATCCCCTTTTTATGCTATTGAGCCTCCAACGTTCCCTTGGGCCCACTGGTGCCACGTTGTCTCACTGCCATGCTGTCCCTACGCTACTCTGCGCTGCATGTCCCCATGCTGCCACTGCGCTGCCTGTCCCCATGCTACCTCTACGTTGACTAAGCTACCACCTCTCCTGCACTGTCACTAGGATGTTGTCACTTGGCCTTATGGGCCCCACTTTGCTTTTAATTATCTGTCTTAGTGACTTTAGGAAATTGATTGTTATTCTAAGGTTGGGTAATGGGTCCCTTCACCCCTTTATTTCCTGCTGAACATTAGAAAATCAAAATTTAACAAAAATTAATATTCCAATTAATTGTCCGCTAGTTGGGAATACTACAGTCCTCCCCACCAAAACGTTGCTTGTCCTCAAGGAATTACAAGGATGGATGCTGCAGGATATTTTTCCCCTCCCAAGTGGCATCCTCATCTAGAAGGTTCCTCCATCTGATCAAATATTCCTTGACTGTCCTGCTCCTCAAGCTGTCTCTCCCGAGTGTCTAAAATGGCCTCCAGTTGCAGCACCAAATGCCCCTCATCATCTATAGGTGGGAGTTCCATAGTTGCAGTCACTTGCTGCCCAAGAGATTTCTTCAGACATGAAACGTCAAAAATGTGGTGGACCCTACTCTCGGATGGTAGCTCTAGCTCAAGCCTCATACACTACCTCCCCAACGCGTTTGATCACCCTGTATGGTCCATAGAAGCGAGGCTTGAGCTTTTCAGTGCCTTTCGGCTTCAGCATGGATTGCTTGTACGGTTGAAGGCGGAGGTAAACCAGATCATTCACCTCAAACTGCCTCTCTACGCGGCCTTTGTCTACATATAATTTTTGTTGGTTACGTGTTTTAGCCAGGATGTCCTTGAGAGCCCGGAGTATGTCTTGGCTCTCTTGGATCCAGTGTTTGGCCCTTAGGGCCTTGCTAGCTCCAACCATCACATCAACAAAAGTTAGAGCATTATAATCATACAAAGCGTAAAACAGAGACATACTAATCGACATGTGGAATGTCGTGTTGTAGCAGTACTCCCCCAGGTGAAGCCAACGTAGCCAAGCCTTCTGCTGCCCAGTGACATAGTTTCTCAAGTAGCCCTCCAGCCACTTGTTCACTATCTCTGTCTGTCCATCCATCTGTGGGTGATCACTGGTACTGGGTGTTAACTTGGTACCCACCAAATGGAATAACTCCTGCCAAAAGTCGCCCATGAACCGACTATCCCTGTCACTGACTATGGTCTTTAGAAGACCATGGAGTCTGAAAATATCTCGAAAAAATAACTCGGCCACCTATGAAGCAGTGTACCGTGCGGAGATGGCGAAGAAATGCGCATAATTTATCAGTCGATCAACAACTACAAAGATGCAATCCTTGCCCTAACAGTGCAATTGATGAAATCATGGAGATGCTCTCCCATTTCCCTCCGAATGGAAAGTGTTTGTAATATTCCTAATTAGCACCGCTAATTGGAATATTTGATTTTTGTATAGTTTTGCCGACTATAGTTTATTAATAAATAAAAGTGAGAAAGGGGGTCTAACTCACTTAAATAAAACAAAGTGTTTCCCTAGTAGGTGCAACGTTATAACTTAAGGGGGAGCCTTGGGGGTCCACACCACGTATGAGGGGAGGCTCACGTAGCCTCTAGGAGCTTCTGCGCAGTCTTATGAGGAGCACGTGGGAGAGAGAGGGACCACGTTAGGGTTTTTGAGGAGGGCCATCGTTATAAAAGGTGGGAGAGCCATCTTATTTGGCATTCTTGTTGTTGATGATATTTGAGCTAGACTTTTGTCTTCTTGAGCACACTGGCTGTTTAGCTTGTATGCAGCACTGTTTAGTGCGTTGAGTGTCTCCGATTGGAGATCTCGCCCTTAGCCCGGGGGACTTCGAGTGCCTGCTCGGGCAAGGTTTTTCCTTCAGTATTTTACGGGAGATTTGGTTGTTTGTTTTGCGGAGAAGCTGGGCTTCTTTTGGTGACTGCGCAGTCCCTGGGAGGTAGGACGCAGTTCTTGTTGGAGGTGTTCTGGTGCGGGGTTTCTGCAGGAGTTTCAGTGAGATCCAGTGTGGAGGCTCAGTCTTTACCAATTGGAGATTTTCCGGGGAGTTTGTGGCTCTGTTTCAGCATCTATCATTTGGCATCTGCGTTGGGCCTGGAGGGACAGTGTAATTCCTTGAGGAGGGTTTCCTTGGTGATTTTCGGAGGTGGTCCATTTCTGGGTTTGGTCCGGGTTGGCGAGTACAGGCGATTTGCAGATTTTCAGCCCATTCCGGCAAGGGGATCAGCCCCTAGTTTTAGTTCATTCCTGCAGCAGCAGCAGTTTACGACAGTTTCCTAGCAGCTGGGATGCAATTTCTTGTGGCAGCCATTTCCTATCTTTCTGAGAGAGTTCTTCACTTGCCTTGAGCAAGAATAGGTGCTATCATTCTGATTATCCATTGTATTTCATTATATTTTCATATTAATAAAATGTCTTAGCATTCCCGGCATTTTTATGAGTATTTGCTTTATGTTCCATTTCTGGCATTTCCATATTGTCGTATGTCATTGTCGTCTCATTTCTTCAATTTATTGCAGTAGCTTGTAGCAACCAATTGCATGGTTCAACTCCCCTTGTTCCTCCGACAAATGCACTCCCCGACATGCCAAAGTAACTGCCTCCGAGGCCCTTCCATGTAATCCTCCCTCTGAAGTGGCCCGTGTGTTTCAGTGAACCCCTGATGGCCTGGCAATGGCACAAGATTCTCTCCTGAGCCGGGAGTTACCTCGTCAAGAAGATCTAGTCGCGGTAATAGATGACCTCAAGGCTCATCCATTACCCGCACTGGCCATCCCGTCACCGCCTCCATCTAATACCTCACAAGCAAAGCGGTCCTTGTAATACTCCACCAACAACTGAGCCCTCCAATCTGCGTCAAGACTCGTGAAGGACAGTGTTTTCGGTCTCCGTGACAATGCATCAACCACCACATTGTTATTCTCCTTGACATACTCGATGTCAAAATCATAAGCCTGGATCTTGCTGACCCATTTCTGTTGTCTCTCCTACAACTGTTTCTGCTCAAGGAAGAACTGAAGACTGTTGTGGTCCTCACCCGAAATCTGTTACCCACCAGGTATACCGGAACTTGGCCAATGCATGCATGATGGCCAACATCTCCTTGTCGTATATGGGGTACAATATCTCATGCAGCAGTACCTTCCGACTCTCAAAAGCAATAGGATGGCCCCCTTGCATCAATACTGCCCCCACTCCCTCTCCTGAAGCATCACACTCCAGCACAAAGGGCTGCGTGAAATCAGGCAATGCAACCACCGGGCAAATGCTCATCACCTCCTTCAGCCTGTCAAAGGCCCTCTGCGTAGGATCTGTCCAACCAAGAGCCCCCTTCTTGGTGAGATCCGTGAGGGGTGCTGCAAGCTGTGAAAATCCCTTGACAAACTTCCAGTAGTAAGTGTAGATGCTTACAAACCCCCAGAGCTCTATCACGTTCTTCGGTTCCGGCCAATCCCAGATGGACCAGATCTTCTCCTCATGGACCCTCACTCTGTCCACTCTGATAATATGCCCCAAGTAGAGCATCTTTGTAAGCCCAAATTCGCACTTGGACAGCTTGGCATAGAAATGTTGCTCCTCCAAGATATGCAGTATAACCTCAATGTGCTATAAATGTTCCTCCCATGTGTGGTTGTAGATGAGAATGTCATCGAAAAATACCAACACGAACTTCCTCAACTGGCCACAGAACATGTGGTCATGCAAGACTGAAAAGTGGCTGGAGCATTGATCACCCCAAAGGGCATAACCAGAAACTCGAAATAGTCATAATGGCAGCAAAACGCAGTCATAGGGACATCTTGGTCCCTCACCCTGATCTGATGGTACCCTGACCTCAAATCGATCTTGGAGAAGAACTTGGCTCCCCTCAACTCATCCATCAACTCATAAATCCTGGGAATGGGGTAGCGGTTCTTCATGGTCTTTTTGTTCAGTGCCCTGTAATCTATGCACATCCGCAGTGTGCCATCCTTCTTCTTCACTAGAACCACGGAAGAAGCAAAGGGGCTAGTGCTGGGTCTGATGTGTCCTAAAGCCAAGATCTCATGTATGGCTCTCTCAATATTGTCCCTATAGGCCTTGGGGTGCCTGTAGGGAGTGGTGATCACTGCCTGGATGCCCTGCTCCAACTCGATGGTGTGGTCAAACCCCCGGTCTAGTGGCTGCCCCAGTGGTATGTCCCTGAAAACTGTGGAGTAACGATCCAGGATAGACTGCACATTAGGATACACCGGCTGACCTAAGACTTCTGTCTCTGAAATACGTAGCTCCATTGCCCACTCTATGTCTCCCTTCCGGAAATCTGCCTCCATCCAGTGTGCAGAGGCTGTCTAGGGAGGATATGTGTGCATGCCTCAGATCATCACATGCTTCCAGCTCTTCTTATCCGTCCACTCCATCTCTAGATTCTTCCGATCTGTAGTGACCTTCCCAAGTGTGATAAGCCACTATACACCCAATACCAAATTGGTATCTGGAATATTGACCACAAAAAAGTGATCCGTCACTATGTATGTCCCTATGGTCATTGCAAATGCCGAAACATACCGCATGAACTACATGCCTCTAGCACCTGGAACCAACACAGAGAAACCGTCAAAGCTCTCTGTCAATATGCGCAGCCCCTCCTCTGCACTAGTTGGGCATCGATGAAGTTGTGTGTGGCCCCGCTATCCACCAGTATTAAGACACATTGCCCCTTGACTGTGCATAGAACTCTCAGCATTAAGTACTTTGGAACTCCCCGCAAAGATGCAAGGACTCCTCCGGTAGGTGCAAACGCTACTCCTCCTACAGCTAGGGGAGGTGGTGGTGGATCATCTCCTCCTGGTGCACCGGTGCTGGCAACTCCTCATATGCCTCTTCTTCTCCCTCACTGTCGGAGAAGACCTAATGTAATGTGCCTTCCCCGTGGCACAACAATGAACCGGCGCCCATGGTTCTTGGCAAGTGAAGCACAACTTCCTTCGTCTCAAGTCTCTTCAGGTATCATCATCCAAAGGCCCTTGGCCCTGGTTCCCTCTGTTGAGATTTTGTGTAGTTGGTGTAGCATTGGGTGTGCTCTAGCCCTAAAATTTTGTGTAGGGGCTAAGACACACTTGAACTCCAAAACCCAGAAAGTGTTTGGAGAAATTTCAGCTGGTGTTCAAGTTATTAAAATAATTAATTATTTTAATGCATTTCCTAAGTCTAAACTTAGGAAAATTAAATAATTGAAGTGAATTAATTAACACATGTGCTGAAATGCTCTAAAAAACACGGATCAAGCAGTATTTTAATCTTAGTCGTCAATGAATGTTTTAATCTCGGTCGTTGATGAGATGATCGAAAAAGGTATAAGAGAAAGGCTTGAGGGTCAGTTGGGGACACACACACAGAGCCACAGTTGAGAGACTGATCTGTTATTCTAGGGCAGGGTTTGCTAAGAATTTCCGGAGGAGTTTTCTGCAGCGAGGGGTAGTATTGGCTGAGGGGATGATCTAATCCAGGAGCCAAGAGTCAGCAAGAGGCAGAGGAGCAGCTTTCAAGGATAGCACAGAGGAGCAAAGAGCAGCAGCAGCTGCGCAACGTAGAGGCTTCAATCGCTACGCAAGCCTAGGAAGGGGCAGCGCTGCAACTTCAGAGAGCTTCAGAAGTTATGCAGAGGCCTCCAGAGGTAGCGTAAGGACTGCATCACCCACTCTGGGGTTACGCAATCCCTCTCTGAGCAGTGCAATGGCACAGAGAGCCTAGCAGGGCTAACGTTGGGGCTTCAAGGGAAGCGTTGGGGTGTCTAGGGCCAGATCCAGGCTGAGTCTTGTAAATCCCATTTGAGGGTGTGGATCAGTCACACATTTGGTCTTGGAACAACAGGTTAGCTACAAATTTCTTTTATTCTCTGTAAAGTTTTCCAGATCTGGAACCCAGGTTTGTTGTACTCAGATTCTACTTAATAAAATAAACCCTCATATCTGTTGCACCAGTTTTCCCGCTTTGGGTTTTTCAGGGGACTTATGTCCAAAAATCAGTGTGTCACTTTGTTTGAATGAGCATAATATTCAATAAATGCTCTGCATGTGTAGGTTGTTAGTTGTGTTTACTTCGGTATTTTCTGAATCTAATTTCTGAAGATAACTTGTATATTTTAAATCAAGTAGGGGAAGTAAACCATGATACTACAGTAGAATTTTCACATGGTATCAAAGCGATAGCAAATCAAGCTAAATCTCTAGCAAATCAGCTGAAGAATAATTTTTCTGCAGGACAACAACAGATCCGAAAAGGGCAGCTTCGCAACAGGAGCACATAGACCCAGGAAAGGGCAGCGTTGTAGCTACATAAGGCCATCAGTCTTACGCAGAGCCTTCCCAGGCCAGCGTAAGGACTATGTCACCTAGTTTGGGGTCACGCAGTCCAGTCATTCTTCCTGTTGAAGAAAAGTCCTGCCAAGATCCGGAAGCAGTGCTTCAAATCTTCAGCAGTGCTGGTGTGGTGGAGATCTTGTCGGTGCAGAATTGTGCCTAGCTAAGTCAACAAAGAGCAGGAGGAAGACAGACAATCAACAGATCTGAGCCTAACAGATTTGAGATTCGATCAGGAGGGTGATCATAGAGTACTATCTGATTATGTTTGGGTGAAATATTCCAGGTGGGAGATCAGTTTTCAGAAGAAGCAGTTGCTAGAGGGTTTTTAGTCATCGAGAAACCCAGATCCAGAGTTTCTGTGTAGCCACAGAAAGAGGGAGAAGAGCATTGTTTCTCTCAGATCTGAGCTAGATGGCTTCTCATGGGTTGAGAGATCAGGATAGGTTGGACGGTGTGTCCAACTTTGTCATCTGGAGGGCTAGGATCCTATCAGCCCTAGATGAGTATGGCATCCAGGACCATGCAACAAGTGTTCTAGTTGTGCCTGCAGATCCTGATCCTCTGAACAAATCTAAGGAGAATCAAGTGTGGACTAAGCGTTTGATCATGGATGGAGTGAAGGATCACGTAGTACCACATATTGCCGACAAAAACACGGAAAATGACATATGGGTCGCTCTAGAAGCGATGTATCAAGGAAGCTCTGTCCAACGAAAAATGCTCCTAGAGAATCAGCTGAGGCTTTTCCAGATACAGAAGGGTGAGGAAATAGATCCTTTCCATTTCCGACTTCAGACCATCCGAGACTAACTGGTTGGCATGGGTGCAACTCCAGAGGAAGGACTCTTAGTAAGGACTGCCTTGAACGCAGTCTCCGAGGAATGGGAAACATCTGTCCAAAGTAAACTGGGCAGAGAAGCGTTACCATCCTGGGCAGACATGTGGGCAATCCTCCGACAATAGGAGATCAGGGGGATCACCAAGAAGCAGAATATCAGTGGTGGGATAGTCAGAGTGAAAAAAGAAGAGGAAGATGATGCATCCCTTGCATCAAAGGAAAGAAAACAAGGGAAGAAGAAGAAGGACAAAGGAGCTTATGATTCCAAGGTTGCAGTAGCAAATGATGATGGTCCTAATGATGATGCAGCCATGAGTGCTCATGTGCCTCGAGAAAAGAGGTGGGGTGACATGGATTTGTAGAGCATCTACAGATATTGGCGGAATCCTTGAGTTAGCCCTACTCTTGGATCACATACGAGCTATGGGAGCCTTAAGACAGTAGCGGGATGAGTCGGGAGATGGTTGCAAAAGGTCACAATGAAGCAAAAGAGAGAGTTGAAGAGTTGAAGACAAGGCAACGTGATGCAGAGGCAGCAGCAGCGTGGAGGCAGCAACGTAGAGGGGCTGATGGGAATTCAGCAGCGTAGAGAGGTTGTGCTCACGCAGTGCAAAGTTGCAGCAGCGTAGTAGCTTTAGGAAGACAACATAAATCAGCAGCCATGGAGCTTCAATGATAGATGCAGCTTGACTTATCTGTCAAACAGTTGGGCAGGAGTCCTTCAGTTGCCTACTTCTTGGCAACTGAGTCGCAGTGCCACAGTTAGCTGTGGCTATGGCTAGTCAAAAATGAGAGCTTGTTCATACTCTTTGGCCTAGCCTCTTGTAGATTATTTTTGTAATATTACTTTGTGATTTCTTGAGCTAACAATTGTGGTTGTAGAGCTTCTCTAACTTGTTGTCTTGCAGCTACTTGCCGGTTTCATTTTCAGAAAATTACTTACAAGTTTGCATGCAGAACCTTGGGGCTTCAACTTCTAAATTATTTCCTTCCCTTGGCCGTGTAACTCAAATAGTCTTTGCCTTACTTCTTCTTCCTCAAAAAATCTGCATTTTGTTGGGCTTTTGTGGGCCTCAAATTGCAGAAATTTTCAGCAAGGAAAGATCTATGGCTCTAGCCAACATTGTGAAGACTTTCCTTGGATTTTAGAGAAAACTTCATACTTTTCTCCTTCTTGTAATAACTAATAAAATTCTTGGTTTTGGGAGCGTGAGTTTTACCCATTGGTATCCCTATCTCTCCACCTTTTTGGAGAGACTTTGTGACTTGATCTTTGATCTTTTTCACTTGCATGCACATCATTTAATTGGGGATTAACACAATCATGCATTACACTCATTTTGCATGCACCTAAAATTAATTTGCTACAGATTTCTAGTCTTTTTACTTTCATAGCAGGTTCAAACTTTTGCATGCATGAACTTTTAAATTTTTCATGAATTTTGTTCCAAAACCACTTATGCTTCACCTTTAATTACATATTACATGCAATAAGTATTTGGGCAAATTTTTTCCATAAAGTAGCATTCTACTTCATGACATGCAAATACATCTCAAGTTTGAAAGTTAATTTTCATTGTTGATTAATTTACTTACATGCTCCAAGCAAATCACTAAAATTTTACCTCCAGCATAAGTTGGTTGAATAGACATTTTAGTGACCCTCTACTCCTCTGTTAACTCCTCACTGTGAGATCCATATCTTTGGGCGAGGGTGAAGTCTGAGGATTGAAGAGTTGAATTGTAACCTTGATTTAGAACTAATTAATAAAATAAACCAAGAGCATTTTTCATCACATTTACCTTACTTGCAGGTTCTAATATTTTTGTTTTCTTGATGGTTTAGAGTCTCACATACAACATCATTTCCTATTTTCAAGAAGCATTTCCTTTCATGCAAGTATTGTAATATCTTTTGCAACAAGTTTAGTTTAATTTTCTTGTACTTGGAACAATGTCTACTTTAGCAAGCTCCTTTTCGTGTTTAATGATCATCATGTTCATGAATGGTTAACGAGTCTCATTTTCTTTTCAAGTACTTTTATCTCATGTTGCAAGGCTAATTGTATGTTGTTATCTTGGTCAAACAATTGATTTTTTCTATCATCTCATTTACATTCTCATAAATAGATCACTAATTGTTTCCTTTTAAACAAAATAGCTTCATGTGCTTTGATTTATAAATCCATTCATCTTGAGAGCATTTCTGATATCGTGTGCTAACAATATTTTGTTTCCATTTCAGGATTACTGTGCTCTCATCTCTTTGAGCATTACTTTTACTTTTGAGCACGTTATTTGTAAAGGCACCGGTTAAATGGTTTGTCATTATTATTTCAAAGTTGTTCATAAATTCTCATGAATCTTTAAAAGTAATCCATTTTTACTCTAATATTCTCCTAGAAACTCAAATCTTTAACTTAGTTTTCCTTTAGGGACTACTCCCCTTAGTTGACCTAGGAGAGAGCGAAAACGGAGAGAGTCGGGATTAGTGTGACAACCCCTTCTCTGAGTTTCTTGCCACCAACCACACCTTTGGGCTTAAAGGCTTTTCCCGCTAACTAGTAGGTAGGTGTAGATGGTAAGCGATAACATTTTTGGCGTTGTTGTCGTTGACAAGATTTCTTGTACCTAGGAAATCAACTAACTTTTGGTTTTTGCATGTTGGATTTTAAAGTTAGATTCCTGTTCAAGTGGCGACTCCATTTATTTCATTTTCTAGCAAAGGATTTATGCTTGAAGTCTTCTTCTTGTATAATTCTTGCTAATCTTGGACAGGAGCCTCTCTCTCATATCCATTTGCTCTTTCAGTTTCAAGTGAGCATGACATCATAAATGATCTGTTCGCCCCTTGTGATTTTACTAACATTCCAGGCTATCCAAATTTTATTTTGGATGAATCCATTGAGGTTGTTGATGAGTTGCCTAGTTTTCTAGGTAATAATGCCATTACCATCAAAACTCGCCTTAGGAATTTCCACCCTTGTGTGAGCAAATGATGCCATGATATTAACCATGAGGACGTTAAAATGAAACGTTTCATCTTTTCATTAGACAACGAGGCTATGGATTGGTTCATAGACTTACCTGCTAACAGTTTTGATTCTCTAGAATCAATCATTGATGCCTTTGAAGAAAAATATGGAGATGAAAGAAAGATCAAAACGAAAACTTAAGCAAATGAGAATGATAGGGATCTCATCACGGAGTTGACTCAAATGATTAAGGATATGCAACTCAACCAAGCTCAACTCATTAAAAACATAGAACTCAACCAAACAAGATTAATAATAAATCATGCACATGCAATAAAGGCCATGGAGGTCAATCATTCTAATCAGATGACCTCTATTCAAAACAGGTTGCTCACCATGGAAGAAAAACAAGTGCATTTTAATTAACACCATGGAAACAAATCATGCTAAGGAAATAAATGTTATGAAGGCTAATCAAATCATTTTTCAGAATAGGTTGGAAGAAATGAAAAGATCACAGGTACAAAAATTCCAACTTAGATTAGATGACGAATGGAAAAAGAACAAAGAAACAGATCACAAGCCTTCTGATCCATTGAAGCAAGCTTCAACTTATTATGAGGAGGTCATTTCTTCCATTCAAAAATGGTTGATCGAAGGTGACCCGGATCACAAGGAAATTGAGGGGAATCAATTTTATGAGATTGGTACATCACCCATGCCAAAGCAGATGCAGAATGGAGAAAGGCAGGTCACGAAAGTCTTGTATACTTCAAATTCTCCATCTGAGCATCTTCAAGATCAAGCAGAAAGGTCTACTTTGATCGCATCAACATCACAATCTATTAAGAAAAAAAGAAAAATGCGGAAAGGATTTGGTAAATCTGATGACCATGTACAACATAGTGTTGGAACGGATCAAAGTCCTAAAATATTCAGAATTGGACAGGGTACATCAAAAAAGTAGCCCAAAGATCTGCCGAAAAGTAGGCAGTTTCTCAGCATGAACTTCATTGAAGACATCTGATGCCATGGGGCATTTTTATGCATCATCTTTCTAACCTTATCCCTTGTAAATTTTGTTTTAAGTAGATTTATTTCATGAATAAATTATGCTCTTAGAATAAAATTTCCATTTTTTACTTGATTTTGTTTGATGATACTTTGAATAGATACTGCTAATATATATCTTTGGTCGATGGATGCAGATTTCAGGTTCTTGCACACTATCACTTCATATCTAGCATGCATCTCCATATGGAGCCAAATGTTGACCACTGGAGTGGCACCTGATGATTATATGAAGAATCCATGCCCAAGGATGAACCAAAGGACACTTGTACAATCAAATATCATCAATTCAACAAAGTTTTTATACTCTACTTCTACTTTTATCATTTTCTCTTGTACCTAGATTCCATGCCCTTTGGGGAATTGTAAAAAGTGATGCTAGTAATAATGAATTTGAGTCAGTATTGAGTCTGTAACAGGCCTAGGTAGCTTGGGACATTGCCAACAAGTGAGTATTACTCTAAGAGGTTTTTTTTACTTAGTTAATAACTTAATTATCATCTCCCTACCAGGACTTAATAATTAATTGAGTTCTTTCCTTCAATTTTACCCCAAAGCTGGAGTGCGGTTTGATGGTAAGGCCTTGGGTGAGTCCTAGTGTCTAGATTCAATGTATATTACCATACTACATTACACAAAAAATTTCGTGGAATTTGGTTACGTCTAGGTAGTGATTTTTTAATTTTTAGATTTCCCGCAAGTTGAAAATTGCAATAAAAATTGTAATTGAATTGTAATGAGTGTTGCCTAGAGAAGTTGTATGGGGTATGAGTAATCAAAATTACACCTCTGACCATTAACTTTCTACTATGACACACTTTGAGGGGTTAAAAATGTGTTTTGAACCCTCAAAACCCACTTTTCCTAAGTTTAGTGGGAAATCTGGCAATTAATTAAGCCAGAAATTAAATAAATGAAGAAAAATAAATATCCACACATGCTAAATGAGATGGAAAATTATGGAGGAGTTAAAGTGAAGTCCCACGGTGATGTGGACTCTTAAAATAAAGGAAAATACATGTGCTCAAATAAAATTGAATTTCTGGCATTAAATGAGAATTACTTACTTGAAAATTCGAATTTGTGAAGTTAGTGCATAATTGGGAGGATTTGGGAGAATATTTGATGGAGATTTTTATGGAAAATTGTCCCCACATGGGTTACCACCCATATACACTTGTCATTCCATTATAAAATTCGAATTTGGCACATAAGGGAAAAACAAAATGATGTCCACTTGCCAAAATCTGATTTTTACACTTGGCAATGGAGCTCCACATATCAAATTTGAATTTACCTTGTGATCTCCTCCCTCTCAGCACTTGAAATTTGGTTTTTCATTGGGATTTGCTCCCAACTTTCTATATAATGGAGCCATGGGCTCTCATATTGTATCATGTAATACAAGCTATTGGGCTTGAGGACGTGTTGTCGGATTGTACACGTACTTCCAATATAATACAAAATTTTTTGGGGTAACTTGTGATGGTGTTCTTCTCCTTGCATATATGGTAAATTCTTGACTTCTTGTTATGCTTCTATTTATTTCTTCATGCTATTGTTTCCTTCATGTTAAGTTATGTTAGTATGCAACTATCTCATATTAGCATAAGAGTTACTTGATCGCTTTAAGATAAGAAATCTTCTATTTGATGTCAAATATATCTATAGGAGTTCTTTCCATTGCTTTTATTTAATTTCATGTGGATTTATTATGTTGTGGTGAGATTGTGTAGAAGGATCCATCTTTGGTCAAGCTTTTCAAGCGTGAGGGGAAGTTTTAGGAGGAACCAGCCCACTCTTGAAAATATTCAAGGAGAACCCGCATGCGTTGATTTCCAAAGTCTAATCTATATTTTATTTTGTCTTGCAAAGGCTCTTTTAAGTTTCTAAAAGCTCTTATTTCTTGCATCAAAAAATCAAACTTAAAATAATTTACTTTTCAAGTATTTCTCTTCATTTCTTTAATATCTGGCTATTTCAAAGAGTCAAGCTATGGCTACTCAAAGAGGAGAGTTTGTTCATACTCTTTGGCCTAGCCTCTTGTAGATTATTTTTGTAATATTACTTTGTGATATCTTGAGCTAACATTTGTGGTTGTAGAGTTTCTCTAACTTGTTGTCTTGCAGATACTTGCAGGTTTCATTTTCAGAAAATTGCTTACAAGTTTGCATGCAGAACCTTGGGGCTTCAACTTTTAGATCATTTCCTTCCCTTGGCCGTGTAATTCAAAGAGGTTTTGCCTTGCTTCTTCTTCCTCGAAAAATCTGCATTTTGTTGGGCTTTTGTGGGCCTCAAATTGCAGAAATTTTCAGCCAGGAAAGATCTATGGCTCAATCCAACATTGCGAAGACTTTCCTTGGATTTTAGAGAAAACTTAGTAGTTTTCTCTTTCTTGTAATAACTAATTAAATTCTTGGTTTTGGGAGCGTGGGTTTTACCCATTGGTATCCCTATCTCTCCACCTTTTTGAAGAGACTTTGTGGCTTGATCTTTGATCTTTTTCACTTGCATGCACATCATTTAATTGGGGAATTAACACAATCATGCATTACACTCATTTTGCATGCACCTAAAACTAATTTGCTACAGATTTCTAGTCTTTTTACTTTCATAGCAAGTTCAAACTTTTGCATGCATGCACTTTTAAATTTGTCATGAATTTTGTTCCAAAACCACTTATATTTCACCTTTAATTACATATTACATGCAATAAGTATTTGGGCAAATTTTCTCCATAAAGTAGCATTCTACTTCATGACATGCAAATACATCTCAAGTTTGAAAGTTAGTTTTCATTGTTGATTATTTTACTTACATGCCCCAAGCAAATCACTAAAATTTTGCCTCCAACATAAGTTGGTTGAATAGACATTTTAGGGACTCTCTACTCCTCTATTGACTCATCATTGTGGTATCCATATCTTTGGGCGAGGGTGAAGTCTGAGGATTGAAGAGTTGAGTTGTAACCTTGCTTTAAAACTAATTAATAAAATAAACCAAGAGCATTTTTAATCACATTTACCTTACTTGCAAGTTCTAAATTTTTGCTTTTTTGATAGTTTAGAGTCACATGCAACATCATTTCCTATTTTCAATAAGCATTTCCTTTCATGCAAGTATTGTAATATCCTTTGCAACAAGTTTAGTTTAATTTTCTTGTACTTGGAACAATGTCTACTTTAGCAAGCTCGTTTTCGTGTTTAATGATCATCATGTTCATGAATGGTTAATGAGTCTCATTTTCTTTTCAAGTACTCTTATTTCATGTTGTAAGGCTAATTGTATGTTATTATCTTGGTCTAACAATTGATTTTTCGATCATCTCATTTACATTCTCATAAATAGATCACTAATTGTTTCCTTTTGAACAAAATAGCTTCACATGTTTTGATTTATAAATTCGTTCATCTTGAGAGCATTTTTGATATCTTGTGCTAACAATATTTTGTTTCCATTTCAGGATTACCGTGCTTTCATCTCTTTGAGCATTACTTTTACTTTTGAGCACATTATTTGTAAAGGCACTGGTTAAATGGTTTGTCATTATTATTTCAAAGTTGCTCATAAATTCTCATGAATCTTTAAAAGTAATCTAAACTCAAATCTTTAACTTAGTTTTCCTTTAGGGACTACCCCCCTTAGCTGACCTTGGAGAGAGCTAAAACGGAGAGAGTCGGGATCAGTGTGACAATCCCTTCTCTCAGTTCCTTGCCACCAACCACACCTTGTGGGGTTAAAGGCCTTTCTCACTAACTAGTAGGTAGGTGTTGGCGGTAAGCGATAACAGGCCCAACATTGTCTCCTCAGCAAAAATACAACTTCCCTTCCGGTTTCGCGCAGTGATTCTGTAAGCTCTATGTCACTGGCTCTGCACTGCTACTGTGGCTCTCACTGCCTCCTCTGCTATGAACTCTCTGGATCAAGAATGCCTCCAACCGGAATTACTGCTCCTCTCTGCAAAATATCTCTCGATCGAAGTTTCCCCCTGAGCACTACTCACTAAATAAATCGATCTCTTGATCCTTACATCGTCAAATGTGTTTTCCAAATGACCCTTCAAGTCATTCTTATAATCTTCACTTTGAAACTTAAACAGCCCAAATTAGATCTCTAATCAATGGCTAAGATTAAATTTTGACTTTATCCACCTTTTTTTAGAACATTCACACTCATATTCTATTTATTCACTTCAATTATTTTATTTTCTTAAGTTTAGACTTAGGGTCCCTTTAAAAATAATTAATTATTTTAATAAAATACAACCCGGGTGGAATTTCCCCGAACGATTTATGGATTATCTGGAATACATGTGTTTAAGCCTCTCTGCAAATTTTGTGACTTAGAGCACATTCGATGCTACCCCAAATCAACATGGGTAAGGGGAAGAGTTCATGCTTTGGTTTTTTCGCACGTGCTAATTATTTTTGTCCCGACCATCTTTTGCATTTTCTGGTACAATTTCTTGTTAAGTGTAGCCAATTATGCTTTTTCTTTTTCTTTTAGTTGCTTCAACCTCTGGGGCATCATTCCAGGGTTGACCCAAGGTGGGGGCAAGGGGACAGGGAAGCTGACTCCATGTGGACCCATGGAGGATATGTAGACGCAGGTTGGAGAAATAATGAATTGGAGTATAATGAGTGGAAGAGGAGTAATATATACGGATAAAGGAGCGGGACCACGCACCCAGATTCGGGGTTTCCCAAGTAGTACCACCCTAGAACCAAATGGTCAATATAGGAGATCCCACAGGACTAAAGTGCAAAGCTAACACCCAAAAGAGATCAAGGGGACAGGAGAACAAACTAAGCCCTCTCTTTCCACCAAATCCCCCCATCAATCCATGCCCATAAGTATCCATGGTAAGTAAACCCAATACTCAATTACCAAATGATGAGACATACCTTTGGCTTCAGGAGGCCCACCTTCAAACATACGATCAATACAGATGGGTGAGGGACCACATGGTTGGCTCAAGTAGCAGTGAAGCGGCACAACGAGCTAGTAAGAGGCTGCAGGGGGTTGTTGGTTGTTAGCTGAGGTCCATCAACTGTCAAAGCTTCAAAGGAGGTCAATTTTGACCTACTGCCCCAGTCAAAGACAAAGGGGTCATTTCCAGTTTTCAAAGACTGGTCATCTTGTTTTGAAAAAGTCATATTCAAATGTGAAAGGTTCAAAGTTTTAAAAAAGCAATTTTACTGACTCATTTAAATGAAAGGCAAGTTTTGTCTCATTGTCTCATTCAAATGTTCCTAAAATCATTTCAAATGTCGAAGAATGAAAGAAGTTGACTCTGTCCTCTCATCTCACTTAAAGGAGCAAAAATCCATTTCCAAGTGCAAAAAGGTTCAAAAGTCATTTTAGTGTCAAAGGGTAAAAGGGCATCTCAAAGTTTATAAAAGGCAAAGGTAAACCTCATTTCACTCATTGTTACCCTTTTGATGAGTGTGAGAGCATCTCTCCATATCACTTACCCTCCATGGTCTCTAAACTCCAATGCACAACATTCAAATTCCACTAAAATCCACTTTCAACCCTTCAAAATCACTCTGTTACACTTCTGGGCTTCGTGTTAACGTTGTTACCCTTTTGGAGCGCTACGCAGGTGCTACGCAACAAGCGTTGTTACGCTTCTAAAACCCTATTGTTACGCTTTTGCGCCAAGTGTTACGCTCTTGTAGCATGGTGTTACGCTTCTGTAAAGAAGTAGTTTTCAGCGTTTAAGCTCAAATAACCTTCAAATCAATTCAAAGCTCGCCTCCATTCCTTTATATAACCTCCATACAAGGTAAGTCTCCATCCTAATGCTGGTGTTTGGTTGAGTGTTTGAAGATTTGAATCTTTTCATGCTCACTTATGTTTTCTTCACATCGTTTACTGTCATACATATAAAAAAAATTATTATGACAAACCCTAACCTACCCATTGACCTAAACCCTAACCCCATGATATAAACCATAACCCATACATCCCATATGTATTATCCCCACACTCCTATCATCTACACCACTACCCCTAACATGTCAAATGCAAACAAACCATAATTCTAGCTATTCTCACAGTGAAAACCTTGGGAATTTGTTGTGTTTGCTAGACCTTGCTACCCTACACTCATCCATTTGCCCTCATTCCACTTGCACTGTGGAGCTAAGATGCTATACTCTTCACTAAATTTTTATTAGAATTTTTTATTAGCTCCATGGCCCTTATTCCACCTTCCTAACCTAAAAACACTTTTACACTAGTTATTCTCACAGTCTAAATTGAGAATTTCCTGTGTTTTAAGCTTTTTACCACCCTACACTTACCTATTTCTCTTCATTCCACTTTCATTGTGGAGTTAAGATACCACCCTATCCACTCAATTTTTCTCAGAATTTTTACTTAACTCTATGACCCTCATTTCATCCTATCAACTTACCCTACCACTACACTAGCTATTCCCACAGTAAAAATAGGCAATTTCCTATGTTTTAAGCATTTTGACACCTTCCTCACACTCATTTTCCCTCATTCCACTGAAAACTTGAAGCTAGCACACAACACAACCTACTCAATTTTTTCTAGAATTTTTCTCAGCTTCAAGACCCTTCATTTCATCCACCAAGCTCACATTCTACACTATGTTTTTCCAGATTTCCATTCATTCACTCATTTCATTAACACCCTAGGGTTTACATCATTCCAATGACAAACAAAATGGAAAGTGACAAGAAGAGCTTCAAAGGAGGGGGCCACCTCAGGCTAGAGCCCTTCACCATGCATGAAATTAATGCTTCACCATAGGCCAGAAGGTGTTTTGAGAGAGTTCAATGTTTGAGATTTTGTGAAAGGCTTATGGTAGACAGTTATCATCTTCATTTGTCCAGCTTATTTGCAACAAGCTACAGTATGGGAAAGGTCACTCTTGCAAGTATGGAGATAAGCCTATCATCTGACATAATTGCTTCAGCTACAGGTATCCCTTCTCATGGAGAGCAGTGGTTCAAGGGCATGGACTTAGATATTGAAAACTACAAGCAATTTCTCAAGCCTCATGCTAGAGAGGAGCCAGAATATATTTTTCCTTTCGAACACCTCAGCAACAAGTATGCTCCTCTAAGGATGTTCATAATGAAGTACTTCACATGTGAAGGAAGATTCTCTAGATTGCATAGGTATCACATCGGGCTTTTGATGCATTTTACCTCTGTCAAAACACTTGATTTGCCACACTATTTGTATAGGAGCTTGATTAAGATGGCTGAGAAGGTTCAGAGTACAAGAGAAGATCATCACACTAGTCTTTTTCATCATGGCCCAATCAAGCTCGTTGCGTTGCATCATTTGTCTTCCATAAATATGAATTGAGAAAACTTCTTGGAGAGATTGTCAGTAGCGCTTACAATCAGCCTTTCTATCTTGCTTATTACATCATCAACATAGCCAATGGAGGTTGCCTCTTCTAGAATGCCTACTCAGCTTTCAAATGATCCTAAGGTTGTGGAATTTTCTCATACATATGAGAGGGGGAAGTGACAAATATTTGTGCTTAAGTCTGTCAAGAGTGTTCTTACACTTGGCACCATTGTTGAACAATGTGAGATAGAGGAGCAACCTCTTTTCCATCAGCATAGTGAGTCAGCGCCAATGTAGGTTGAGGTAGCACAGCATGTGGAGGTCAGATCAGTTGAAGAGATCATCAAAGAGAAAGATAAAAAAAAATAGCAGAATTGAAAGAGTCCTTCTCCATTGCCCAATCCCAAATAACTTTCCTTCAGCGGGAAATTTTTCAAATGAAAGTGAATCAGCTCCTACAAAGCAGCAAATCTGAGGGTTTATTACTATTAAACAGCAGTATTCTGAGTACATCTAGGGTACCATAAACCGGCTCACCCAATAGAGAAAACCTCGGCTACAGAGAAAAATGTGAGATATACCTCACTCTCGCAAATCCTCGCTGATCCGGATGAGCAACTGGTGAAACCCCAGCTAGCTCTACGCAGTCTCTATGCTGCGACTGCGTGGCCCTGGCCAAGGGACTATGTCACCTTCGCTTTGCGCTGATCAGCTTCTCCCGGATCTGGTTTCAGCCCTTCCGGCTTAGAAACCCTAGCTTCCCATGAATTTCGGACTTTTCCTTAGAGGCTCTGCGTTGCCCCTGCGTGGGCCTATGTCAGCCTCTCTAGGGACTGCATCACACCCTTTGATGGCAGCGCTGCCTCCACTACGTCTCTGTTGCCCTTACTCTGCAGTGTACTCTTGGTCCTCCTAACCAATCACTGCATCTGCCCCTCACTGCTTCTCTGAATCACTCAGATCTAATCTTCGTCTAAGCACTGCTTCGTCAGAATAATTCGATCTCTTAGATTATGTGTGTATTCTCCAACTAACCCCAAGCCCTTCCTTTATACTTTTCTCGTTGACATATCAATGGCCGTGATCTAATTTCTAATCAATGGCTAAGATTAGAAGTAGCTTGATCCACATCACTTAGAATGTTCTCATCACATGTGTAAATAAACTCACTTTAATTTTTTTATTTTCCTAAGTTAGACTTAGGGTCCTCATTAAAAACTTTAATTATTTGAATAACTTTTACACCAGATGGAATTTCTCCAAATGCTTTCTGGGTCTTGGAGATCTCATGTGTTCCAACCCCTCCACAAAGTTTCGGAGCTAGAGCACATGCGATGCTACCCCAAAATCTCAACAAGGCCAATCCCAGATGGCCCTAATCTTCTCCTCGAGAACACTCACTCCATCTACTCCAATGATGTGCCTCAAGTAGAGCAACTCTGTCAGCCCAAACTCACACTTGGACAACTTGGCGTAAAATTATTGCTCCTCCAAGATGTGCAACACCACCTCCAGGTGATGTAGAGGTTCCTCCCACATCGTGTTGTAAATCAGGATGTCATCGAAGAACACTAGTACGAACTTTCACAACTTCCCACGAAATACATGATTCATGCATGATTGGAAAGTGGCAGGTGCATTGGTCAGCCCAAAGGGCATAACCAAAAACTCAAAATGCCCATAATGGCACCTGAAAATCGTCTTAGGGATGTCTTGATCCCTTACCCTAATCTGGTGGTACCCCAAGCGCAAGTCTATCTTAGAGAAGTCCTTTGCTCCTCTAAGCTCATCCATCAACTCATCAATGTGCGAGAGGGAGTAGCGGTTCTTTAGAGTCTTCTTGTTGAGCACCCTATTATCAATGCACATGCGCAAAGTCTCATCCTTCTTCACCAAAATAACCAATGAAGCGAAGGGACTAGAACTCGGCCTAATGTTTCCCAACGCCAACAAATTCTTAATGGCGCACTCAATCGCGTCCTTGTAGGCCTTGGGATGCCTATAAGGAGTGGTGATAACTGCCAACACCCCAGGATCCATCTCAATGGTGTTAGTTTTTGTAGCATCAGATGTGTTCTAGCCACGAGATTTAGTGGAGAGGCTAGAATATAAGTATTCTCAAATACCCAGAAATCGAATCTGGAAATTTCATCTAAAGACGACTTAATTATATTTATTAATCAGTTTTTAATATTTCCTAAGTCTAAACTTAGGAAATATGAATAATTAATCAGAATTAATTAACTCATGGTGTGAATGTTCTAGAAACTCACACAGATCTATAGGGAAATAATTTGGGCCATTGATTATGTTTTAATCTTGGTCGTTGGTGCTCCAACATAAGATTATAAGAAGAAGTTGATGGGTAGATGGATAACACACCAATGCAATTACTCAGTTTCCCAGGAAAATCGATTTTCTCAGTGGTTGAAGTTCAGCAGAGGAGATAGAGCCATAGGGTGAGTTGCAGGTGAGAGAGAGAAGGTATCAGCAGTGGTTCGGGAAGTGCAGGACGAATTCAAGAAGAGAGAGCATGAGGAGAGACACAGTACACTAAAGCACTGCGCAGTGGATGATGTAGAGACACCAGCGTATGGGAAGAGGGTCCATCTCGGAGTCAGGGAGTCGTTCTAGAGAGCGAGAAATTTGTCACTATATTTCTCTTAGTATTTTTCCTCTGTTTCGCTATTTGAATTCTTGTACATGAATTACTGTTGAATATTAATAAAGAAACCCTCATCTGTTGCATCGATTTTCCTGCATTAGGTTTATCTGGGGACAATTGCCCAAAAATAACCCTGTCAATATCTTTATGTGTATGCTAGAATTTCTCTATTTTTCCAACATTTATTCTTTTTCCGCAGTATTTGTTTTGTGAAGGCTGCAGTGTAAATGTTTCGATATTTGTCGTAGGAAACTGCAAATAGTTTGTTTAATTAATTTAAAAAATAGAAGAAATATTATCAGTTGTTGCAGTAGGATTCCAGATTTCGAAATTTTCACATGGTATCTGCATGCATTCCCACAAATAGTCAACAAGAATACACAGAAATACAAACAAGCAGATATATAGAACCAAATGCCGGAACCAGAATATGGAACAAATACACATAAATGCCAGAACACTAAGCCATTTTATTAATCTGAGAATACATGTATATGGGTACAAAGATAATCAGAATGAGTGCACCTATCCTTGCTCTAGGCAAGTGGAGACCCTCTTAGAATAAGAAATGGCTGCAACAGAGACTGCGTCCTAGCTGACTGGAGAAAACTGTCGTAGAAAACTGCTGCTGCAATGTACTAGAACTAGGGGCTGATCCCCACACCGGAATGAGCTGAAAACTAGAAGACTGGCTGTACTCAACCCTCCGGACAAAACCCAGAAACCGTGAAGCAAGTGCTCCACCTCCGAAAATCCACCAAATAACCCTCCTCAGTGAAAACGCTGTCTCTCCCAGGAACAGCGCAGAAGCTCAAGAAATACGCTGAGAAAAGGGGCTGAATCCTCCTGCAAAACCTCCAGATGAAATGGCAACCTCCTCAAGGCTGAAAAACGCTGAACCCACTGCCAAATCACCCCACAATAACGCTGCTCAACCAAGACTGCGTCCTCTCTCCTGGACTGCGCAGTCACTCAAGGGGCAGCTCCTATGCAAAACGTCCACCAGAAATCCACTGCAAATCACCAACTGAAACTGAAGGAAAAACCTTGCTCGAGCAGGCACTCGAAGTCCCCCGGAGCCAAGGGCGAGATCTCTGACCGGAGACACTCAGTTCGCACTAAACAGTGCTGCAGACCGACTAAACAACCGGCGTGCTGAAGTAGACAAAAGTCCAGCTCTCAATATCAATATTATATCAACAATGCCAAATGGAGTGAAAACCCCACCTTTTATAGTGCTAGCTCCCTCAGAAACCCTAACTGCGTCCTCCCTTCTCCTTGACCTGCGCAGTTACCTTAGGGTCAGCGTGAGGCCTTCCCTCATGTGTGTGTGGACCCCCAAGGCCACTCCTTTAAGTCACAACGTTCATCAACTAGGAAAGCACTTTTATTTTATTAAGTGAGTTGACCCCTTAATTCTCACTTTATTTATTAATTTAACTATGGGCGGCAAAACTATACAAAAATGAAATATTCCAATTAGCAGTGCTAATTAGGAATATTATAGTCTCCCTCGACAAAACGTTGCTTATCCTCAAGCAACTGAAGTGATGGATGCTGCAAGATCCTCTCATCCTCCCAAGTGGCATCCTCATCCGGCAAGTTCTTCCACCTCACCAAGAACTCCCTGATCTTCCTGCTCCGCAGCTGCCTCTCCCTAGTGTCAATAATAGCCTCCGACTGCAACACCAGATGCCCCTCATCATCCGTGGGTGGTAGCTCCTCTGTGACTGTCACCTGCTGGCCCAGTGCCTTTTTCAGGCATGATACATGAAAGATGTTATGAATCTTGCTGCCTTGAGGCAGCTCCAACTCATACGCAACCTGCCCGATCCTGCGTATCAACCTGTAGTGCCCATAAAAGCGGGGCTTAAGCTTCTCCGCCCCCTTCTGCTTGAGTGATGACTGTCGGTATGGCTGTAGTCGTAGGTAGACCAAGTCCCCTACCTCGAAGTATCTCTCCACCCGACCCTTATCAGCATACAGCTTCTGCTGATTCTGTGCTGTGGCTATGTTGTCCTTGAGAGCTCGGAGGATATCTTGGCTCTCTTGGATCCATAACTTGGCTCTCGGAGCCCGGCTAACACCAAACATCATGTCCACAAAAGATAAGGAATGATATCCATACAAAGCATAGAAAGGTGACATACCAATAGACATATGATGCGTCGTGTTGTAGCAGTACTCGCCCAAATGCAGCCACTTCAGCCATGCCCTCTGCTGTCCACTGACGTAGTTACGCAAGTAGCCCTCTAGCCACTTGTTAACTATCTCGGTCTGCCCGTCCGTCTGGGGGTGATAACTAGTGCTCGGTGTCAACTCGGTCCCCACTAGTCGGAAGAGCTCCTGCCAGAATCCGCCCATGAAGCGGCTGTCCCTGTCACTGACGATGGTCTTGGGTAGACCATGTAATCTGAAAATCTCCCTAAAGAACAGCTCAGCCACCTGCGCCGCTGTGTGATGTGCGGATATGGCGAAAAAATGGGCATACTTCGTCAGCCGGTCAACGACTACGAAGATGCAATCCTTGCCCTGCACCGTGGGCAACCCCGTGATGAAATCCATCGATATGCTCTCCCACTTCCCCTCCGGAATGGGAAGAGGCTGCAACAACCCTGCAGGATGGCTCATCTCTCCCTTGTTTCGCTGGCAAACATCGCACTCCCTGACATGCTGGAGTACGTCCTCCTTGAGGCCCTTCCATGAGAACCTCTCTCGAATAGCCCTGTATGTCTTGGTGAACCCCTGATGGCCCGCCAATGGTGAATCGTGTGAAGCCTGGAGTATCTTCTTCTTGAGCTGAGATCTCTCAGTCAAGAAGATCCTGTCCCTGTAATAGATGACCTCATCGATCACCCTGTACCTGTCATCAGCTACCTGCCCATCCAGAACCTCACATGCAAACCTATCCTTGGAGTACTCAACCAACAGTCGAGCCCTCCAATCAGCGTCCAAGCTCATGAGTGACAACGTGGCCGGTCTACGAGAAAGGGCATCAGCTACCACGTTGTTCTTGCCTTTGACATACTCTATGTCAAAGTCATAGGCTTGGATCTTGCTGATCCACTTCTGCTGTCTCTCCTGCAACTGCTTCTGCTCCAGAAAGTACCTCAGGCTGTTATGATCTGTCCTCACCCTGAATCTGCTACCCACTAGGTACTGCCGGTATTTGGCCAATGCATGCATGATGGCCAACATCTCCTTGTCGTATATGGGATACAACCTCTCGTGGGGAAGGAGCTTCCGGCTCTCAAAAGCGATCGGGTGACCGCCCTGCATCAAGACTGCACCAATCCCCTCTCCTGATGCATCACACTCTAGGACAAAGGGCTGTGTAAAATCTGGCAATGCCAACACAGGACAACTGCTCATCACCTCCTTGAGCTTGTCAAAAGCTCGCTGTGCTGTGTCCGACCAACTGAATGCCCCCTTCCTCGTCAAGTCTGTGAGGGGTGCAGCAAGCTGAGAGAAGCCCTTGACGAACTTCCTGTAGTATGTGCAAATACCGATAAATCCCCGAAGCTCCGTCACATTCCGCGGCTCTGGCCAATCCCTGATGGCCCTGATCTTCTCCTCGTGGACCCTCACTCCATCCACTCCTATAATGTGCCCCAGATATAGCATCTCTGTCAACCCGAACTCACACTTGGAGAGCTTGGCATAGAACTGTTGCTCCTCCAAGATGTGCAAAACAGTCTCAATATGCTGGAGGTGCTCCTCCCAAGTCCTGCTGTATATAAGTATGTCATCAAAGAAGACCAGCGCAAACTTCCTCAGATGACCCCTGAAAATGTGGTTCATGCATGACTGGAAAGTAGCAGGTGCATTGGTCGGCCCGAATGGCATGACCAGGAACTCAAAGTGCCCATAGTGGCACCTGAAAGCGGTCTTGGGAATGTCCTGTTCCCTCACGCGAATCTGATGGTACCCGGATCTCAAGTCAATCTTCGAGAAGAACCGTGCCCCTCTCAACTCATCCATCAGCTCATCGATCCTGGGAATGGGGTACCTGTTCTTCAGGGTCTTCTTATTCAGAGCCCTGTAGTCAATGCACATGCGCAATGTGCCGTCCTTCTTCTTCACCAACACTACAGAAGAAGCGAAAGGACTCGTGCTGGGCCGAATGTGACCAAGGGCCAGCAACTCCTGGATAGCCCGCTCTATCTCGTCCCGATAGGCTTTGGGATGCCTATACGGTGTGGTAATCACGGCCTGTATCCCCTGCTCAAGCTCGATCGTATGCTCAAACCCCCGATCTGGCGGCTGCCCTGGTGGAATATCCCCGAAAACCGCTGCATACCTATCGAGAATAGATTGTAGCTCAGGATGCACTGCCTGCCCTGTATCCACTGCCTCTGAAGCCCGCAACTCTACCGCCCACTCTATGTCTCCCTTGCGGAAGGTCGCCTCCATCCTGTGTGCCGACACCGTCTGAGGTGGGTATGTGTGCTGTCCCCGTATCTTCTCATGCCTCCCCGTCTTGGGATCATCCCACTCCATCTCTAGGGCCTTCCAATCTGTCGTGACTTTCCCCAGAGTAATGAGCCACTGAACACCCAATATCAGGTTGGTGTCCGGAATATCCACCACAAAGAAGTGGTCTGTCAATGTGTAAGTGCCCATCGCCACTGATAGCTCTGGAACATACCGAGCACATGCCATAGTCTGATCTCCTGGGACCAAGACGGAAAACCCATCAAAACCCTCTGTCTGGATGCCTCTCCGCTCAACCATCTGGGCATCAATAAAGTTGTGGGTGGCCCCACTGTCAACTAAGACTGAAACCCGCTGCCCGCGCACCGTCCCTCGTACGCGCAACGTCAAATACTTGGGGACTCCCCGCAATGCGGCTAGAGCGCCCCCAGTGGGTGCAAACGATGCCCCACCTGCGGCGGGTGGTGGAGGTGGTAAGGTACCCTGCGCTGCATAGCTGTCTCCTGCGTCCACGTCATCCTCCTCATTCTCTTCTCCACTGCTCTCGGAGAAGACCTCAATGAAATGTGCCTTCCCTGCCGCACACCTGTGTCCCGGTGCCCATGGCTCCTGGCAAGTGAAGCACAACTGTTTCCTCCTCAGCTCTCTCCTGGCCTCATCATCAAACTGCCCTCGTCCAGGATTCGCCTTGGGAGGTGGAACCCTCGTGTCCTTACCCTTAGGCTGGAAGGCCTGTCTCTGGGGATAAGGTGGCCGAGTCCTGGGTAAGACATCCTGTAAGTCCCGAGTCCTGCTGATGGCATCCTGAAGGGTAGCCGGTCTGTTCGACCGGACTAGGCCACGCAGTGGCTCTGACAACCCCTCCACAAACATGTAAACCATCCGAGCTGCAGATAAATCCGGTACCATCACCGAAACCCTCAAGAAGTCTGAAATGTATGTCTTTGCACTCCCAGTCTGTTTGAGCTTGGTCAGCTCAACAAAGTGCTGCTCCGGATCCCTTCTGTCAAAGCGCTCTACCACTCTCCTGGTAAACTCGGCATATGTCGTCACAGTAGAATGCCCGAGTGTCGCCATCCCATGAAACCACCAGTCCTGGGCCTCACCATCCAGATGCAATGTTGCCACCTTAATGGCCTCTGACTGCGACATCTGGTTAAGCTGGAAATAGATGTCCAGCTTCTCCACCCAAGACTTTGCCGAACTGTTTGATGAGCCATCAAACGTGGGCAAATGAAATCTACTAGCTGCGCGGTGGTCATCACGGTGGTGCCTGTGCCCTCGGTGATGATCACGGGGTCTAATGTCATGCTGGACCTGGATATAGTCTCTGAAGGTGAGAGAATCCATGAACGCCGGTCCGTAAGCCTGGTACTCTGTAAAAAGGTCAGCCATCCGACCCGGATCTATCTCTCGCTGTACTGCTGTCCCTGCGTCCTCTGCCAGGAAGGTAGGCATGGTAGATCGCGTGGGTGCTGGAATATCCCTCTGTGCACCTCCCTGTACTCCTGCCCCTGCGTCCTCTGGCAAGAATGTGGGCATAGTGGATCGCGTGGGTGCATGAGATGCCACAATGGGGATAGCATCATGCACTGGCACGTGGTGAGACATACCCGATCCCTCACCGACCTGGAAAACCCTAGGGGGTTCCCTCTGCCCGACCTCCAATGCCGTGAGTCTTCGTGTCACCTCCTGCATGTGATGGAGAAGTGCATCCCATCTCCTCGAACCCTCATCATCCGCCATCGGGTTCCGCTGCACAGTATCCCCCGCAGGCTGCTCCTCCTCTGAATCTGTCTCAGGTGGCTCCTGATCAGAATCCCTCCCTCCGAAGGGAAACGCCCACCTACTCTCAACGTCCCTGTCTCCCCTCTGATCGAAGTAGGGGTTATCCCCGGGCGTCATAGACTGCTAGCACCACAGGCTGAGCCAGAACTATGCTCTGATACCACTGTAATATCCCCAACGGGAAATAAACAGTAATACACAGAAAAACAACAAGCAGCTATATAGAACAAAATGCCGGAACTAGAATATGGAACAAATACACATAAAATGCCAGAACACTAAGCCATTTTATTAATCCGAGAATATATGTATATGGGTACAAGATAATCAGAATGAGTGCACCTATCCTTGCTCTAGGCAAGTGGAGACCCTCTCAGAATAAGAAATGGCTGCAACAGAGACTGCGTCCTAGCTAACTGGAGAAAACTGCCGTAGAAAACTGCTGCTGCAATGTACTGGAACTAGGGGCTGATCCCCACACCGGAATGGGCTGAAAACTGGAAGACTGGCTGTACTCAACCCTCCAGACAAAACCCAGAAATCGTGAAGCAAGTGCTCCACCTCCGAAAATCCACCAAATAACCCTCCTCAGTGAAAACGCTGTCTCTCCCAGGAACAGCGCAGTAGCTCAAGAAATACGCTGAGAAAAGGGGCTGAATCCTCCTGCAAAACCTCCAGATGAAATGGCAACCTCCTCAAGGCTGGAAAACGCTGAACCCACTGCCAAATCACCCCACAATAACGCTGCTCAACCAAGACTGCGTCCTCCCTGCAGAAACTGCGTCCTCTCTCCTGGACTGCGCAGTCACTCAAGGGGCAGCTCCTATGCAAAACGTCCACTAGAAATCCACTGCAAATCACCAACTGAAACTGAAGGAAAAACCTTGCTCGAGCAGGCACTCGAAGTCCCCTGGAGCCAAGGGCGAGATCTCCGACTGGAGACACTCAGTTCGCACTAAACAGTGCTGCAGACCGACTAAACAACCGGCGTGCTGAAGTAGACAAAAGTCTAGCTCTCAATATCAATATCATATCAACAATCCAAATGGAGTGAAAACCCCACCTTTTATAGTGCTAGCTCCCTCAAAACCCTAACTGCGTCCTTGCTCTCCTCCTTGACCTGCGCAGTTACCTTAGGGTCAGCGTGAGGCCTTCCCTCATGTGTATGTGGACCCCCAAGGCCATTCCTTTAAGTCACAACGTCCATCAACTAGGAAAGCACTTTATTTTATTAAGTGAGTTGACCCCTTAATTCTCACTTTATTTATTAATTTAACTAAAGGCGGCAAAACTATACAAAAATAAAATATTCCAATTAGCAGTGCTAATTAGGAATATTATAGGCCCACAATCTCTTCACCACCTTCAATAGAATATTGTCCGAAATTTTGCAGGCGGTCACCGCCCTCTGACAGGATGGGTTAATAGATTTGGCGCACCTTTCATTTAATGATTGAAACTCTATTTAATATTCTATATGAATTGTATTTCTTAATTATTTCGTTTATATTTTATTTCCTTTAGATTGTAAGATATCTATATTATGATCTCTTTTAGTTAATATAGTATTTATATTATAATTCCTTTTAATTTGTATAACAAATTAATATATATATATATATATATATATATATATATATATATATATATAGAATAATTTCCCTTTTGTACATTATAATTATATTCCCTTTAATACTTCGTATAACCCATTATATTTACTTGTATTTTGTATAATATATTCTAGTTATATATTATGATGGCGATACTCAGATTAAGTACCCCACTTAATATATTCATTAAATTTTGGTGAGGTAAATATTTACTTAGTACTTCAATAATTGATTCATTACCCTATCCTTGGACACCTTTTTTTTTTTATACTTAGTATGTATACTAGAGCAGTGCATGCAATGCATGCATATGTAGCTATCATATGCATGCTAATATTCCTATGCTCCCTGTAATTTGAGATGGGTCATTACATGTCCTCTGTCTCTATTGGAAGAACCTTCTCTATCGAAGAGTTTTGGATTTTTCTGGGGAGTACTCTGTTAATTTTTGGCAGCTCAGTGACAAATTTTGATTATTGGACTAGACTCGTCGTTTTGAGAGTACTAAAATTGACCTTTGAATCACTGGATTTGGATAAGGGAAAGTGTATTTTTGAAGTGAAGCCCACAATGTAACATTTGATCAGGTTGACCCTTAAGTGAAATTGGACACCCTTGGAAGCCTTTAAATACAAGTCAAGTGACCCTCATTTGGACATCATTATCAAGAATCTTCTTCCCTATTCTTTGGATTTGTTCGTATAGGTACGAAGTGAGTTCCTGGAATTTGGTTCGTACAGGACCGAGATTACAGGGTTCGAAGCTCGATTAGGGTTTTTGGTTTCCAGCTGCAGGGTTGACTTAGGGAATTTTTGGCTATAACCACATGCATACAGGCTCATTCGTGCGATTGGAGCATCTCAACTGCACACATAACTCTCTCTCCATGCGGTTGGGATCTAGTTTTTCAATTTGACAGTTGATCGCAGTTGATTGCAGGCAGGAAAAGTTGGCATTGATTTGCATTGTTGAGAACATATTTCTAGATAATGTTGGGTTAATTTTCCTAGATGATTTTGTATTGGCTCATTGTACTTTCTACTAAACATTTTATGACAATCTAATAGAAGAAGAAATACAAAGGGTTTTCCCCCTTGTGGGTTTTTTCCCTAGTCATTGACCAAATCTGGTGTATCTTTTTACTTTCTTGATTGTATCCTATTGTCCTTGCATTTACTGTTCTATCTTCAATTACTATTGATGATTGGAAATAATACTTATTGTTGAAAGGTTGCTAATTGAAGAATTGAATTATGTTAAAGTAATGGAAACAACATAGAGCATTGTAAAAGTAACATGGTATCAAAGCTAAGGTGAAGGACAAGCCCAAGGGAGACAAGATTTGAAGCAATCATCTTCTGAAGAGTTGAAGGAACATATCTAATCAATTCAAGATGTCAAGCTCTTACTTCAAGGAAAATGAGAACTTGTGTGACTCATCTAACTTTGTTTCTTGGAAGATCAAATTGGAAATCATAGTTGAAGACAATGATGCTTGGGAATACATACAAGAAAAAGTGCTTGAGCCTCTGGAGAATGCTTCCTCTGCTGCCAAGAACAAGTGCAATAAAGGTGATTTAAAAGCAAAGAAAATTATAGCTGATGGTTTACAAGATCATTTACTTGCTTATGTTGGGAATTTGAATAAGTCGAAGGATATGTCTGATAAATTGGCTGACATGTTTGAAGTCAACTATTTGAATGAAATCATCACCTTGAAAGATCAACTAAAAGACTTGAAGATGAATAAAGGAGACACTATGATATCCTATATCATGAGGATATCTCATCTTAAATATCAATTGCAGAGAGTTGGAGAAACTGTACCTGACAGGGAATTGGTGATTGAAACTCTTAGAGGCCTCCCTCATGTTTGGAAAACCTTCATTACCACCATAATTAACATCAACAACTTTTCGTCATTTGATGAACTTGCTGAAAAGCTCACTCAAGAAGATTCCAGGATGATTTTAAGAGGGAGAATTCATGAGCATGGAGAAGAAGAGTGCACTGCATTTGTTACTCAAGATAAGAAGAAAATGGGAAATGGAAGAACATCTGGTTTGAATAGGTCCTCCCCCGATTCTAGGGACTCTTATAGAAGATCAAGGAATGCTGAATGGTACAATTGTCACAGGCATGGTCACTATGCCCGAGACTGTCCAAGAAAGAGAGATGCTCCATGATCTGATCGAAGCTACAACAACAATAGGTACGATGATAGAAGAAGAAGAAATGATGGAAGAAGAAGTAATGATAAAAGAAGGCGAGATGATAGAAGAGAGAGAGATGATCGAAGAAGAAGAGATGCTCTGAATGATAGTGAAGAAAGTCCTCGTCCTCAAAAGAAGTCAAGAAACTCCAAGTATGAAAGTAACAATGCTACTAGCCAATCTGAATACATTTTATTTCAACCCTCTCTAGTACTTCTCCAGATTCATACAATAGCTAGCTATTAGATAGTGTCGCTTGTAGATGTGAAAATTCAGTTGCTTGAATCCTACTGCAACAACTGATGGGGAATCTTCTATTTGTTAATTACTTGAACAAACTATATACTGTGTTCTACGGTAAATACTAAAACCCATACACTACAACCTTCACAAAATTAAACTGCGGAAAATAAATGTGAGGAAAGAAGCTCTGAGCAAGAATAAATCATAGACACATGGCACTGTTATTTTTGGACCAATGTCCCCAGAAAAACCCAATGCGGGGAAACCGGTGCAACAGCTGAGGGTTTGTTTATTATGCAGTAATTTTCTGAGTACAAATCTATGATTGTCGAAACTGACAAATCATACAGAGGAAAACTGACAAATAAAATCTTGTGAGAAGATCTCACTCTGCCACGGGAATCCGACACTGTCCTTAGCTCGAGATGAGTTGCTCTGTGCTGCCTCTACATAGGGACTGCGTCACAACTGAAGTTACCCTTTCTCTCTGCGCTGGATCTCTCTACTAACTGGAAACAAGGCCCTTCTGAGCTTTGGAAACTCCCTCCGATGATTGGCACTGAACCCCGACTGTTTCCTCCATAGAAAATCGAACTACCTTTGAAGCTTTGCACAATCCTTGCGTAGCCTCTGCATGGCCGGCTCTACGCTGCTCTCTGTGGCCTTTATTGCCTCCTCTGCTTTGCACTCTCTGGATCAGGAAACTCTTCCAACAGGAAATTATCTCTGCCCCTCTTTGCAAAAGTATTCTCAATCGATTTTCTCCCTAAGCACTGCTCACTAAAGAATTTTGATCTCTATATTTTCTCTCTCAATGTGTTTTCCAAATGATCCATCAAATCCTTCTTATAATCTTCTCGTTGAGTCTTCAACAGCCGAGATTAAATCGTTAATCAACGGCTAAGATTAACTTGACTTGATCTCTCTAAAAGATTCTCTTTGTTTTATTTAATATCCATTAATTATTTTAATTTCCTAAGTTTAGACTTAGGTTCCCATTAAAAATAATTAATTATTTCCATACAACATAATTTATGGAAGTTTCCAAAATCCTTTCTGGGTTCTTTGGAATACATGTGCCTAAGCCTCCCTGCAAATTTTGAGACTTAGAGCACATTTGATGCTACCACAAATCTACAATCCCTCTGAGCGAGGAATGTGCTCTAGCAATACAACTGTTTGAAGTATTGCTCTGATTCTGCAACATCTCCCTCTGTGCTGCTGATGTCTGACACTGCTGCCCACCAACATTGTGCTGCTACATCTATGCTGTTGGTGACCCTGCATGTTGTTACCAACTGCTACTGCACTGCAACAGAAAAATATCCAAAATCTAAGTAAGTGTTCAATAGGATGCATATCGTACTGAAGATTTGACTGTTGCTAGTCTTTGCGTTGTCCCTCTGAAGCTGCTACACTGTTGTTGACTCTGCACTGTGCCAACCTGCATCGCTGCCAACTCTGCTTTGTGTTTCTCAGACTCTGCTGCTCATTAGCCAATGCGATGTCACTTCTGCACTCCTCTACACCAACTAAAACTTGTCCATCTTGCTACTTCTATCATGGGCTCCCTTCGCAAGGTGATGATCCGAGAGGTGGACTCCTCAAGTATCTTGCCCATCTGCAACTCTTTCGAGCTACAGTTCCAGATCACCCCATCGCTCCCCTGGCGATATATGGGCTATCATGGCGAATTCCTCCTTTATCTTCGCAGCTATGGCATGCGGATCATGCTTCTCATCTTTGTCCTTCTTCTAGAGAGGACATTGTGTAGCGTAATGTTCCATCTCGCCACACCAGAAGCATTTAATCTTTGAGATGTCCTTCTTTCGTCTTTGTTGCTCTTGCTGCCCCTTTGACACAAGGGTTGCGTTCTCCTCCTCCTCCTTGGGCTTTGTCCCACTGGTGCTGTTGCCATCAAGTTTGCACTTGAGTAGATCTCTCATCATCTCTTCCTGTTGAAGAGCTGCCCACATTCCTTCCTAGTTCGACAAGTTTTCTCTTCCCAAGATGCTTTGGACAAAGACCTAGTACTCTTCGAACACGGAATTCAAGGCATGTCTAACCATCTCTATGGCCCAAGGAGCTGCGAGTTGATCTCGGACCTCCTGAAGTTTTGCAACGAACAGATCAACGCGTTCTCTCTTCAACATCCTAGTAGTTTGCATCTTCTCCTCCTAAAACATCTTCCTTGGCTCGAAAGACCCCTGATATAGCATGGCCAACGCATCTCACACTTCCTTGGCTGTCCCTTTGCCAAAAATGTGTGAAACAATATGATCCTTCACTCCGTCGAGGATCAACCGTTTGGTTTAAGACATGTTCTTCTTGAAGGCTCTCAATGGTGCGACATCTACCGGTTCAACCAATGTACTATCGATAAAAGTCTTGAGGTCATGTTCATCAAGAAGGAGATCCTTGCCTTCTTGGTTACGTAGTTGGAGGCATAGTATTAAAATCCGGAACCAGTGACCGGACTGGTGGACCTAATGAACTGGTAACAAGACCGAAACCGGTCTAACCGGTACTGGTAAGGTCTAAACGAACCGGTTTTAAAAAAAATACATTAAATAATTATTTTTTTAATAAAAAAAGCTATTTTTAAGATTTGCAGCCATGATTCCAAGCCAATAGAGACAAAATATGCAAAGTTTTCTCATTTATATACCATGCAAAGGTGAATATATCAAAATCGCACTGAGTGCAATACATATCATCGAAAAATACATAAGCAATGAGGCCCCAAATGGCCCATAAAATCCAAAAGCAATGCTACAAGCTATGAGCCCATTGGCCTAATACAAGACTACACATGAATCATGATCAATCATCAAATTCATCACCACTACTAGACACAGCATCAACATCGGCAGCTGCATAGACATCATCTGGATCAAAGTCTGAGGATGCCTTAGCCTCAGGCTCATTTGCAACCTGAATACCACTGCCACCAATAACAATAGAAGTGGACCTAATGGAAGCACGAGTTACTCGAGTTGCATGACTAGTGCCTTCCATTGGTTATTTGCCTTTCCTTGACGCAACTACCAATCGTGGGTCTCCGTCTGATGGCGCCACCAAATCTGCTTCAAATTCACCCCGCACTAATGCTGCATCAAAATCAAAATCTGCCTCAAACACTGGATCTTCAATCTCCTCCACCCATTCTGATGTTGGATCAATATCATCCAACACAATGGGATCTAGATCAGGTGTTTTGTTCATCCATGGGTTCTGCCTCAAGCGAAGGTTGTATTGCACAAACACAAGATCATTTAACCATTTCTATTCCAAACGGTTTCTCTTCTTTGTGTGTATGCACCCAAAAACAGACCAATTGCGCTCACAACCTGAAACACTGCAAGTTTGGCTGAGGATTCTAATTGCAAACTTTTGCAATTGAGGACATTGGCCACCAAATGACTCCCAACAATGTGCTGCAAATAAAAATACATTCATTAGTAACATAGTTCATTTCATTACTTATTTACAAACAATTTAACTTGAAAAGAAAAACAAATTGGAATTGCTTACATGGTTGATCCACAGCTCTTGCCATTTTCACCAAGTTCTTTCCAAAGGTACTAGTTGCCATACTGAAAAGAGTAAGTTGTTTATGTGTTTCGTAAAGGTCTACACAGATAGGGACCATGCGCTCCAAGCAATCAATCAATCCAGATCCGATCTCCCCATCCTGCGGATCTCCTAACCGAGCTTTATAATGATACTTTGGGTTCAAAAAATACCCAGCTGCATGTATAGAACGACGAAGTTGATTGTTCCATCTGTTATCAATGATCTCCCATATCCGACCATATTTAGCTAACCTATCCTTGTAAACTGCCTGTATCTGCTCCTTTACCTGATCCATAGCCTCATAAATGTATCCCATTGCCATCTTTTCTCCATCCACCATCCTTAGCACCTTAACAAGGGGCTTAGTAATTTTTACTAGCTTTGAAGGCCTTTTCCAAAAATAATTGTCAAAGACTTTCTTTTTGGTGTCTTTTTAATCTTGTCTACGAGCCCACCGGGATTCAGTCCAATCATCAGAAGAAAACATTTTCTGCAGGTTTTTCTCTTGAGATTTGAGACATTGCAAAGTGAGGAAGTGAGTTGCAAATTTCGTAATGGCAGGCCTAACAAGCTCTTTGCCCCCAGTGTTTTTCCTCATTAGGCTCAATACCCATGAGTGGTTGTAAATGTATTTTGTAATGCACTTGCCATGCTCTACAGTGTTTTTTACCCAATCCACTTTGCCTATGTCCTCAAGCATGAGGTCTATGCAGTGTGCAGCACATGGAGTCCAAAATATGGTATTATACTTGGATTCAAGCATCTTTCCAACAAGAACATTGTTTGAGGCATTATCTGTGATGACTTGCACAACATTCTGCTCCCCCACTTCTTGAATAATCTCATCCAAAAGCTCAAATAGAAGGGTTGCATCCTTCACCATATCAGATGCATCAACTGATCTCAAAAACACTGTTCCTCGAGGGCAAGAAACAAGGAAGTTAATGATAGTGCGGTTCTTTCCATCAGTCCATCCATCTGACATGATGGAACAACCTATTTTGAGCCATGACTCTTTATATTCAGCCAAATACTCATCAATATTACAAATCTCTTGTTGCAAAAGAAATCCCCTCAAGTCATGCACAGTAGGGCCTTTGAAGCCCTTTCCTGTAACTAAAACAGAGTCCCACATAGCTTGGTAATAAGGTGAGCGAAATCTGAATCATACCACCATCTAGAAATGCACTGATCAGATGTTTCTTTGCATTGTTTTTTCCAATGTTGATCCAAAGTGGGTTGACGACTTGGCTGGGAGGAAGTGGCTGTGGGATTAGTAGTGGATGAGAAATAACTCTGGAGGTTGGGTCTCTTTGTTGGTTTTGGTTTTTGGCCAACAGGAGAAACATAGTGAAAGGGGTCATTGGTGGAAGGGATAGAAGTGGAGTCTTGAATCTCATAATCATCATACCCACTCTCTCTCATCATTTCTATTAGTTCCCTCTTCCTTGCTATTTCATCTTGGATGGCCTTCTTCCTAGTCTTAGTCTCCTCAAAATTTTCAAACTTGGCAAGGTATTCTGCCCTAACCAGACCTATCACTTCATTAGGTGCATCACATGGCTTTACTTGGCCTCTTATCCCAACCAAGTGTTGTTTCAATCTAAGAATACCCCCACCTCCAATACATTTTTCACAAAATTTGCATACCATCTTTCCATCAACCACATCACAATGGGCCCATGCACTGTCCTTGGTTTTTGGAGCCATCTTGACTTGAAATAATTGGAATTTGGAAATAAATCTGCCATTTAAAAAAAAAATCAGCTAAGATAAATGGACAACTAAGGCTAACTTTACGAAACAAAATGCACATTCAAACATACAAAATTTGATAGCATAGATGATAGGAGTCAGGACTAGAGATTTGAGAGCAATAGCATAGCTAAACATATGAGAAAATAAATTCATGAACAACAATGAAATGATGGATTTTTCAAGTGAAAATCCTTACCTAACAATGCAAACTAGCTTCCTTAGCGTCCTCTTGAAGGTGCCAACTCTACTGACAACTCCAAACTATCTCCGAGATAGCTCCAACTCCAACTCCAAGCCTCCAAGATCACTGCTCCGACAAACACTCAACACTCTCCAAGCTCTCAATCAAACTCACAAACTGCAAATGAGATGGTGTGAGACAAAGGAGAGGCTGCCCATGCTTATAAAAGATTGGGGAGGGTGTTTTTGGAGGGAAACAACCCTCCCCTTCCCTCCATATCAACCCTAAAGCACAATTCTGGCCGTGTGTGGGTCTGCACAGGAAAAGAGGAAGTGACCGGCCGGTTAAGGGTTAGCACCGGTTAACCGGTTTTTTGAGGCGACAGAGGGGGTTAAACCCAGTTTTCTTACCAGTTTGGTCCAACAGAGCTTCTGACCGACCGGTTTGACCGGTTTTTGGTTCAAATTGGCCGATTTTTAATACTATGGTTGGAGGCACCCTCCAACTGATCTTTGTCACACAACCCACTAGCTGCCATCTTACCCAATCATGGTCGATTTGCTGCCTCTAACCCTCTGTGCAACTGGCTCTATGCACTCCCTGCTGGAGAAAGCCAAATAATTCACAATCTCATTGGTTCTGCATGGGAAATCAGAGTTTCTTGGGCAAGAAACTCTCTGAGGTCAAAAATCCCCAAATGTGTCTTCAACTATTTTCTTTTGACACTTTTTGCACCAATAATCACTACTACACAGAAACTGCGTCCCACCAGTTGTTGATCTGTGTTAAATCTGTTGCGTTGCTCCCTTTGCCTCTGATAAACTGCAAACTGGAAAATCCTACCTCTCTGTTGGCTCACTTAGAGAGAGATTTCCTTGCAAATCTATCCCTCCTGGCTTGGACTACACAATCACTAGGGAAATCGATATGTTGCTTACGCAACTCTTTGATTTCCGACTTCTTCAACGCTGGATTTACTGGATCTGCTCTCTTGCTCCTCCTGAACTCAGCTAAATAAGCTCGGATACCATGTGAAAATTCGGTTGCCCGAATCCTACTGCAGCAACTGATGGGAAATCTTCAATCTGTTAATTACCTGAACAAATTATTTACTGTGTTCTACGGTAAATATTGAAACCCATATACTACCACCTTCACAAAATTAAACTGCGGAAAATAAATGTGCGGAAACAAAATCTGAGCAAGAATAAATTGTAGACACATGACACCTTTATTTTTGGATCAATGTCCCCAGAAAAACCCAATGCGGGAAACCAGTGCAACAGCTAAGGGTTTGTTTATTATGCAGTAATTTTCTAAGTACAAATCTATGGTTGTCGAAACTGACAAATCATACAGAGGAAAAATGATAAATAAAATATCGTGAGAAGATCTCTCTGCCACAGGAATCTGGCACTGAACTTAGTTCGAGATGAGCTGCTATGCACTACCTCTGCGCAGTGACTGCATCAGTCTGTGCAGTCTCTGCGTCACAAATGAAGTTTCCCTCTCTCTTTGCGTCGTATCTGCCTGCTGACTAGAAACGAGGCCCTTCTAACCTCTAGAAGCTCCCTCCCGTGATTGGCACTGAACCCCGACTGTTTCCTCAATAGAAAATCCAACTCCCTCTGAAGCTTTGCGAAGTCCCTACGTGGCTGGCTCTACGCTGCTCTCTGTGGCCTTTACTTCCTCCTCTGCTTTGCACTCTCTGATCAAGAAACTCTTCCAACCGGAAATTATCTCTGCCCTCTCTGCAAAAATCTTCTCGATTGATTTTCTCCCTGAGCACTGCTCACTAAATAATTTTGATCTCTAGATTTTCTCTCTCGATGTGTTTTCCAAATGATCCATCATATCCTTCTTATAATCTTCTCATTGAGTCTTCAACGACTGAGATTAAATCGTTAATAAACAAGTAAGATTAACTTGACTTTATCTCTAACTTTTCTAGAAGATTCACACTCTGTTTTAATAATATCCATTAATTATTTTAATTTCCTAAGTTTAGACTTGGAGTCCCATTAAAAATAATTAATTATTTCTATAAAACATAATCTGAGTGGAGCATTTTCTGGGTTCTTTGGAATACATGTGCCTAAGCCTCCCTGCAAATTTTGAGACTTAGAGCACATCTGATGTTACCACAAATCAACACTAGACACCTCACCAGGTATAACAAAGTCTCAAATCTAGTTGAGAGGGAGACAAGTTTGAAGATTATTCTTGGGGACAACTCTACATATCCAGTGATGGGCTTTGGTACTGTCAAATTTGATTTGGACTATGGAAAATCTATTATTCTTCATGAAGTAATGTTTGTTCCAGAATTAAAGAAGAACCTGATATCTATTTCTTCATTGGAAGATAAAATAATGAGATCCTTGATGAAAGATGCCTTTATGTTGGGATCTAGAGTGGGAGGACTATATAGAGTCACTGGAAGACTCTTCTAGCAACAACCCATGACACTAGTGAGCTATGGCACCAAAATAAAGAGAAGTCTAGGGGACTATTCCTCTCTAATAGGATCAAGACCGATGACAATTCCAATCAGAATGAAGTAATTGTGGCCGAAGAATTGATTATGAAGGATGGTGTATGGGATGGTGCAACTTCAAAATGGCTATGCAAGATGAAGTATGAAGCAGATGGTAGCATTGAAAGGTACAAGGAAGAAGCATGTGTTGAGCAACCTTTGACATTTGATGTACAAGATAGGAAGACTTCCCTTAACAGATTGAAGAAAGCATTCTCTGGTTTGAAGCAAGCTCCCCAATCCTATGCCCAGATTGACAGTTACTTGGTGAAGCTTGGATTCACAAAAACAATTCCGATTTGGAACTCCACTTCAAATTGGTCCAAGGAATGACTTTGATTTTGATTTTATATATTTGTTGATTTATGGTAGCATCGGATGTGCTCTAGCCTTGTAATTTTGTGTATAGGCTAAGACACATGTATTCCATAATACTTAGAAATGGTTTTGGAAAATTCCACTTAGAGATGGTTTAATTAAAATAATGAATCTTTTTTAATGTTTTCCTAAGTCTAAACTTAGGGAAACTGGTTAATTAAAGGGTATTAATTAAACTAAGTATGAATCTTCTACATAAAGTCATTGATAAACTCCCAGTTAATCTTAGCCCTTGATTATGTTTTAATCTTGGTCGTTGAAGGGTCAACGAAAGATTATAAGGAGGGTGAGGGGCCCATGGAAAACACATTGAGCATTTTGGTTCAAGCTTGTGAGAGAGACACAACTTTTTGATCAAGATCGAATCAATTGGGATGGGTTTGCTAAGTGATTTGATTCAATGATCAGTTTCAAAGAGGGGCAGATGCAGTAACTAGTCAGGAGGACCAGGAGTACATTTTAGAGAGAGGCAACAGTGACGCATAGAGAGGCAACGCAACCATCTAGAGGGGTGACGCAATTCCTGAAGGGAATCATGCAGAAGTGACTCAGTGCCTTCTTGATTCAGTCTGGAGATAGCTGGAAGCTGGGGTTTCTGAGCCAGGAGGGCCAAAACCCAGTTTCAGATCAGCTTGATCATTTGCAGAGGAGAGGTGACGCAATTCTTCAGCTTTCCCACACAGGCTTACGTAGTAGAAGCGTAGGCATCACGTAGAGGTAGAGAGGGGCTTCACCAACGCTATTCAGATCAGCCGGGGACTTGCAGAGTGAGGTATATCTCACATTTCTTCTGTTGCCGAGATTTTGTCTGAAGGGTGAGCTGGATATTGGCACCCTAGTTGTACTCAAGATTTTGCTGCTTAATAATACAAAACCCTTAGATCTGCTGCGCTGGTTTTCCTGAGTTGGGTTTTTCCGAGGACTTAGTCCGAAAATAACTGTGTCAAATGTGGATGTTTTTCATTGTATTTTGTTGAGTTTGTTTTAGCACTTAGATTTATTCCACAACATTATTTGTGTAGACTGCTTCAGTAATTAGTTCGATATTTCATTGTAATAAAATAATTATGAAAAATAATAGAAGTAATTCAAATTTGTTGCAGTAGGAATCCAGACATATGATTTTTCACATGGTATCAGAGCTTATTCAAGCTAAAGTGCAGGAAAAAAAAGGGTGAACCAGTAGATCAACACTGAAGAGACTGGGAACTGCGTAAGAAGTACTAGCCTACCCCAGTAGTTACGCAGTCCATGCCAGGAGGGCAATCCAGCGCAGAGAAATCTCCCTGTGAGAGAGTTGACAAAGGGGTAAGTTTTTTTAGTTGCAGAAGAGGCAGCGTAGCTGAAGGATGCAGTAGCTGCACAACAGTGAGTGCTGGTGCATAAGGGTTAGAACATTTATGAAAAACACAATTAGGGACTTCTTGACCTCAGAAAGTTCTCTGACTCAAAGAGACTCAGTTTTTTTTTTTCCCGTGCAGCGGCAAAAGCATTGACTTGCTCCTCAAGGAGTGTGTAAGTCTCGCTGAGAAGAGGGAAGTCGACAATTGAGGGCATGGCCAGCAACGGATTACGTGACCAAGATAGGTTGGAGGGTGCCTCCAACTATGTCATTTGGAAGTCAAGGATGCCATTTCTCCTTGATGAGCATGATTTAAAGGCCCTCATTGATAGCGCAGTTGTAGAACCGCTGGATGCAGCACATCTGAGAGCCTTCAAGAAGAACAGAGCCAAACGATTGATCCTAGATGGTGTAAAGGATCACATTGTACTCCATCTAGCAGCAAAGAACATTGCTAGAGAAATGTGGGTAGGGCTGGAAAAGCTATATCAAGGATCTTCCGGGCAGCGAAAGATGTATCTGGAGGAGAAGATGCATAATACCAGGATGAAGAAGGGAGAGTGTTTTGACTCCTTCCTGTCTCGAATTCAGGATAGCCGAGACCAGTTGTCAACAGTGAGATCAACACCCAAAGACTCAGAGCTTGTAAGGCTCACTCTGAACTTTGTTTCAGAAGACTATCAGGTCTTTGTCTAGAGCATTCTGGGCAGAGAAAAGGTTCCAGGATGGGAAGCGATGTGGGTAGCCTTGCAGCAAGAAGAGCTGAGGAGAGATCTCCTCAAAATCCATATTGAGGATGGCAATAGCGGTTTGAAAGTCAAAGAGGAAGAAGAAAACACAGCCCTTGCATCAAAGGGGCAACAGAGGCAAAAGAAGAAAGATCTGTCTAAGATGAAGTGCTTCAGGTGTGGGGAAATGGGACATTATGCCACACAATGTCATCTTAAGAAAAAGGACAAGGAGGAGAAGCAAGATCCTCATGCCGGAGCTGCCAAGATTGAGGTGGAAGCTGATTGTGCTATGTTAGCTCATATTTCGAAAAGAGAGAAGTGGGTTGACTTGGGGTTGTAGATCCAGAATCTACAAGTGCCAGGATCCTTGAGTATTTCCGAACTCTTGGATCACATGCAAGTTACGACAGCCTTAAGGTAGTAGGAGGATGGACAGTTGCAATAGAAGATGAGGAGACAATGCAGTGGCTAGCAGTACTAGAGCTTGATCAATGCAGAGAGTGTAATATCCCAAAAATGGATTCTTCAGCAGATCATGCCTGAAAAACGCATTCTTCAGTTATGATGGCTTCAACTATCATATAATATGTCTGAAAATGCTCAGCAACCAAAAGAAATAACAACAACAACCTTTACTCAGATTTTAAGGGCAAAAAGGCGGGGAAAAGTGAGGATTTTGGCCCTAAAATGAGTGTATAAGGAAATATGCGTAAAATGACGTCTCAAGGTTCTGGGATATGTTAGAATAGGTCAAGAGGGACTTCCATGTCGAATCTCAGCTCAAACAAAGGCGTTTTGCTAAGTTAAACAGTTCCTCCTTCCCGACTAGTCAATAAAAACCCTGATTTCCCAAGACTTTGAATATGCAAAAATTTTCTGAAGCAAGGGCAGCGTATTTTCTGAAGGAATATGATGTATAACACTATAAATAATCAGAGAATGAGTTTTAGAACAAGGCATAGGCTTTCAGCAAGGTTAAACAACAGTTTTATATAGAAAACCCCTCAAGATAGAGGTGCCGCAAGACAAAGATTGATCCAGAAACCCTTTAGCGTTTTCTCCAGGAGGCTGAAGCTTATATTTATTATATTACAGATCTGAAACTGATAAATACATGAAAACAGAGATCTATAATGAGACAAAATGCCCAAAGGGCTCTTTATTACTTTCCCCTTGGGAATTTCAGCAGTACATGAAAATGCCGGAGCAGATCTGAGTTTACTGCAGCAGATCTGAAGAATGATTCAGAATTTCTGAAGCAAACTTCAGTATCAGATCAGAAATATACTTGGATTGGTTGGCCAATCCAAGGATCACCCTCAATCAGAGATCTAACTCCAAAATGATGCCAAAACCCTTGGAACGCTGCTCCCTCAGCAATAACGCAAATCTGGGGAAAGAACTGCGCAGTATACCATGAAGAACATATAGGCCTGATGCCAAGATCTGATAATAAGCTCCAATATCTCCCAATCTAATCCTCCAAAGGAAAGAGAGACTCTCCCTCTGAAAAACAAGAGAAGGAGGTGGTGTCGTAAAGTCACCACGGCAACACCCTACAACACAGTATTACGCTGCTGCAGCAATAACGCTGTCCTAGAGGATGATGCTAAGAAAATAACCTTGCCCGAGCAGGCACTCGAAGTCCCCCGGGGCTAAGGGTGAGATCTTCGCACGGAGACACTCGGTGCACTAAACAGTGCAGCAGACGGGCTAAACAGCCAGCGTGCCAAAGAAAGACAAATGTCTCACTCAATAATCAATAATCCAAGAATCCAAGCATGCCTCAAATGAGGAGGCTCCTCCATCTTTTATAGTGTTGGTTTCCCTCCAAAGCCAAATGTAGCCTCTCTCTCTCCTCCACATCCTCATCCTTATCTGCGCAGAAGCTTGGAGAAACTTCTAGAGTGTCCATAGTCCCCCTCCTCCACGTGGTGTTGGGTCCCCCCCTTGACTCCCACTTAAGTCACAACGTTGTGCTACTAGGTGGATGTCTTATTTCATTTAAGTGAGTTTAGACCCTCTTTACTCACTTTTTATTTACTTACAAACTATTGGTGGCAAAATAAACAAAATAGAATATTCCAATTTGCTGTCGCAAATTAGGAATATTACAGAGAGGGAGCAACAACGTCAGCAGTTGAGCAGCAACAACGCAGTGCACAGTGGTGCAGCGCAGTGCAGTGCAGTACTGACGCAGTGCAGAGTAGCAACATCGCAGCATATTCAGAGAGCTAGTGCAGAAGTTAGCAGCAGTTAGTCTTATTATTCAGTTGTAGTATTACTTGTCCAATTTCGGATGTTATTCTGTTACAATTAGCAATAGTGCAACAATGCAGCAGCAACAACGCAGTGCACAGTGGTGCAGCGTAGTGCAGAGTAGTGCTCACGCAGTGTAGAGCAGTGCTCATGTAGTGCAACAACATAGTTGCAGGATTTAGAGGGAGTTGCAGTATAGTGGCAGTTGGAAGTAGCATGCAGAGTCAACAATAGTACAAATGCAACAGTTGCGCATTGTTGGTGAGCAGCATGAACAACACAACAGTAGATTTTCCAGAATTCAGAGCAGCACATTGAGTTGTTTTGCTAGAGCACTTTCCTCGCTAAGAGGGAGTGTTGATTTATGATAGCGTCTGATGTGCTCTAGCCTTGTAATTTTGTATATAGGCTAAGACACATGTATTCCATAATACCCAGAAATGGTTTTGGAAAATTCCACTTAGAGATGGTTTAATTAAAATAATTAATCGTTTTTTAATGTTTTCCTAAGTCTAAAGTTAGGGAAATTGATTAATTAAACTAAGTGTGAATCTTCTAGATAAAGTCATCGATCAACTCCCGGTTAATCTTAGCCCTTGATTATGTTTTAATCTTGACCGTTGAAGGGTCAACGAAATATTATAAGGAGGGTGAGGGGTCTATGGAAAACACATTGAGCATTTTGGCATTTTCGAGCTTGTGAGAGAGACACGAATTTTTGATCAAGATCGAATCACTAGGGCTGGGTTTGCTAAGTGATTTGATTTGGTGATCAGTTCCAGCGAGGGGCAGATGCAATAACTGGTCAGGAGGACCAGAAGTACATTTAAGAGAGAAGCAGTAGTGACACAGAGAGAGGCAGCGCAGTCATCTGGAGGGGTGATGCAGTTCCTGAAGGGAATCACACATAAGTGATGCAATGCCTTCTTGATTCAGTCCAAAGATAGCTGGAAGCTGGGGTTTTTGAGCCATGAGGGCAAAACCCAAATTCAGATCAGCTTGATCATTTGCAGAGGAGAGGTGACGCAGTTCTTCAGCTTGCCCACACAGGCTTACGCAGTAGCAATGTAGGCATCACGCAGAGGCAAAGAGGGGCTTCACCAGCGCTGTTCAGATCAGTCGGGGACTTGCAGAGTGAGGTATATCTCACATTTCTTCTGTTGTCGAGATTTTCTCTGAAGGGTGAGCTAGATATTGGCACCCTAGTTGTACTCAAGATTTTGCTGCTTAATAATACAAAACCCTCAGATCTGCTGCACCAGTTTTCCTGAGTTGGGTTTTTCAAGGGACTTAGTCCAAAAATAACTGTGTCAAATGTGAATGTTTTTCGTTGTATTTTGTTCAGTTTGTTTCAACACTTGGATTTATTCCGCAACATTATTTGTGTAGACTGCTTTAGTAATTACTTCGATATATCATTGTAATGAAATAATTATGAAAAATAATAGGAGAAGTAATTCAGATTTGTTGCAGTAGGAATCCAGACTTAGGATTTTTCACAATATTGAGATCTATTCCAAACAGGTAGTGAGCCTCCAATGATGAAGCGTAAGAAGGATTGTGGTCTGAGATATAGTTCCAGAGATATGTGACTCTATGGATACACCGACGATGATTGGGTTGAGAGACTCCGTCATACTTCAATTGATGAGCAGATTGCAACATGGATTGATGTGACCCTCCTGAGTAAGGGTCCGGGTTGGTTGAGGACACTGAGCTAGCTCTTCCCCCCTGTCTGAGCTCCGAGGGTGAGGAATTGAAATGTAGGGCTCCTGGGTTGAGGGATCTCTGGACAATAGTGTATCACCCCTATTTGTCACCCATAACGTGGAGGATGTTGCTCCCCTATCCTGGTCTAGGAAAGTATACCCCAGTTGGCATCCGTCGTTCCCACTCATCTAGTCAATGGGTGCTGGCTAGTTAAGTTAGGTGTGATCCTTACCATCTATGGTAAGTGGCATCTTGCTTAAGCTAGAGATGCAGGTGTCCTACCACTGACTTTTTAGGGTCAAGCAAATAATAGGATAGGCATGATCCTTGACATTTATGATAAGTGGTATCCCTCCTATTATCGCCAGACAGTGGGATAGGCACGATCCTTACCTCCTAAGTTCATCCCTCCTATTGTTTGTGGTTTCCCAGGTCGTAGCATTGGCTCCCCGTTGGCAGAGTTTCCCAGGTTGTAGCATTAGCTCCCCATTGGCAGAGGTTTCCCAGGTTGCAACATTGGCTTCCCGCTAGTAGTAATTTCGGGTGGTAGTAGTGGCTCCCCGATAGATAGAGTGGTAGCTGAAGCTCCCCTATGATTCATCTTCTTTTGATTCGAGAATGTTTTAGCAGATAGAGTCGAGCAAAGATGGGACATGATATGATGACATGATACTTGCGATGATTACATGACGCAGTTGGAATTTCTTCCTAGCTGAGAGGGAGTGATAATTTTGGGCAGCTCAGTGACAAATTCCAAGTGTTGGACTAGACTCCTCATTCTGAGAGGACCAAAATTGACCTTTGAATCTCTGGATTTGGATAAGGGAAAGTGTATTTTTGAAGTGAAGCCCACAATGTCACATTTGATTAGGTCGGCCCTAAAGTGAAATCGACACCCTTGGAAGCGTATAAATACAAGTCAAGTGACCCTCATTTGGACATCATCATCAAACATCTTCTCTTTTCTTTGGATTGGTTCGCATAGGTCTGAAGTGAGTTCGTGGAATTTGGTTCATACTGTTCCGAGACTGAAGGGTCTGAAGCTTGCACATGATTAGGGTTTTTGGTTTCCAGTCGCAGGGTTGACTCAGGGAATTTTCCGCTATAACGGCGGGCACACAGGCTCATCTGTGCGGTTGGAGCATCTCAACTGAATGCATAACTCTCTCTCCAAGCGGTTGGGATCTAGGGTTTCAGTTTGACAGTTGATCGCAGTTGACCACAGGCACGCAGACTCATTTGTGCAGTTGGAGCATCTCAACTGCATGCATAACTGTCCTTGCATGTGGTTGGGATCTGGGTTTCAGTTTGATAGTTGATTGCAATTGTGACCGTAGGCAGGAAAAGTTGACACTGATCTGTATTTTTGCTGAGAATTTATTTTTGGATATTGTTGGGTTAGTTTCGCTGGATGATTTTGTATTGGCTCATTGTACTCTCTGCTGAACATTTTATGACAATCTAATAAAAGATGAAATACAAAGGGTTTTCCCCCATGTGGGGTTTTTCCCTGGTCATTGACCAAATCTGGTGTCTCTTGTTGATGTGTTGATTGTCTTCTATTGTTATTGCATTTACTGTTCTATCTTCAATTACTGTTGATGATTGGAAATATTACATATTGTTAAAAGATTACTAATTGAAGAATTGAATCGGGCTAAAGTAATTGAAACAGCATAGAGTAGTGTAAAATTAACATGATCTACACATTTTTGGGGTTTATGGGTTGTTACATGCATCAAAACTTTGAAAGTGCAACAACACTAGAATTAATTTCTAACCTTCGCAGAAGGTCTCGTCATTTTGTTGTTCTCCCTTTAGATTATGCTATTACTGAATATACTGGAATATTTCCTGATTTTCATTTTCTTCAAGTTCACAGGAGGCTTACTCGTGCTCACCTCTTTCTCTCTTCTGTTTTAAAAATATTCTCATATTGGAACGATGACATTTCTATTTGATTGCAATGACAATGATTATAAATGAGAGCAGCGTGGTAAACATAGCATCATTTGGTACATTTTGGGATGTAAGTCGTCGATTCATTTTAAAATTGAATGTTGAAACTTGAAACTAGTCATTTAAGAAAAAATGAATCCCTTACTAGAGTATTAAGTGAAGATCTGAAACTGCATGTGGTACGTTGAATGAAGTCCTGATAAGTTTGAAGTTTTCTGTTGTGTCTCGATATTTTCTTACGGTGTATTCAAATAATTTGCAAATAACAGTCCTATTGATTCTCTAATCTCTTAGCTAATTTTGAAATTATTGAGGTGGGTACAGGAAGTCTTGGTGGACAGGGCCATCCATGCAGCAGCAGTACGGTCTCTTTCTCTTCAGAACTCAGAACAGTCAATATCTACAGAAAACTGCAAGAAACCAGAGATATTTGGTGAAGACTTCTCAAAAGCTCTTGAGAATTTCCTTCCTGCAGCTATGAGGGGTATTGCAAAATCTAGTAGCCAAGGTGGGCGTTTGGGGTGGGAGGATGTTGGTGGCTTGTTTGAGACTCGCACTGCTATCAAGGAGGTAAGCTTCCAGCCAGATTACCCTACAAGAAATTTACTCATGATCTAGTTTTCTTTGCATGCCATTGCCCATGATGAAGCAAGGGGAAAAATTGTTCTAACATTTGAACTGTTCTGTAATTAGATATTATGCTTAATCCATACTCTCTGCTTTTCATTTGCCTGTGCCATCATTATGCTTAATCCATACTCTCTTCTTTTCATTTGTTTGTGCCATCATTCTTTGGGAGGGATTTGCTTATTGCAGATGTTCTACATACTAAACACCCTTTAGATGCTGTGAACCCCCATAGAGAGAGAGAGAGAGAGGCCATTGAGATGGTGTCCTCAGCATGCTATGGCTAGAGTACCACAGTATTGTCACCTTCATTCCAGGCCTTGTAGATCTGCTTTTATCCAACATTGAGGACCTTCTAGTTCTCTTTATGTGCATCCCATGACAAGGGGATAGGCATACATTACCAGTGTTCTTTCTACTTCTGGAGGTTCATCGGCCAGAGATATTAGGGGAGATTTTATGGCAGGCACCCTATGTTGTCTAAGAGTTATCCAGTCTTTGCTTCTAGCCCTGAACACTCTCACATGGATATTTAAGATCCAGTATTTTGCTTGTTAAAGTGGCGGATGATCTCCGCATTGGTCCTTCCATTTCTGTTTCAAGCATTTATAGAGACATGTGACAGCACCTATCTCTTGTCTCGGCTTCCTGCTTTGGTGTTCATCTTTCCTTGACCGCTTTGTATATGTAGCTTACCGACCTTGAGTCTACCCTCTCTGGCTATGATTAGGTGTTCACATTATTTCAGTGTTTAGTTAAAAATTCTAGCCTCTAGGGTTGAAATTAGTTGCTTTCTGAGTCCGCAGGGTTTTTTCCTACACTAGATCTTTTCTGTTCTGTTGGATGTAATTTCAAGTCCCACTGGACCTCTTTGGTCATTTATGGACATTAATATAATCTTTTAAAGTTTTCTTTGTTTCTTTCTATTCTTGGCTTTCTACCTACTTGTGCCATAGATAAATTATTTCAACCTTTATTTCCAATGTTCCACCAAGTCCCCTGGAGGTGGGAGCGAGGGAGCACGGGAGTGGCCTATGCACAAGCTCCCTACCAATTTTCAGGAAACGTGGGGGGACGTCGGGGTCATAAAAATTATAAAATTTAATATTTATAATGTAACTGTATTTTTGCAAAGGAATGTATATACAATTATCATACACTTACATCATTAAAGATAAATCATAAATGGATGAATGATGAATCATATAATTGAAACAAATTTAAAACTTAAAACTTAAAACATACATCATACAATCATACATGTAAGTTTGTAAGTTTGTAACTGTATAATCATTAATGTAACTACTAACAATCTACAATGAAAATAAAGTTTAAGATATCATATGACATATTATATCAAGATTCAAAATAAAGTTTAAACTGAAGTTTACAACTCAAGTTTGAAACGTAAAAATTAAAAGCAAATAAGTTATGTCTGAAACATAAAACATAAAACATAACATATGAATATCAAATGATATCATCATAATGATAAATGAGCATAAATGCTCAAGGTAATGCCCCACTAGTCTCTGCATCTAGTTGCTGCACGAATATATTAGGATCAACCATGTCACCATTTGAATCAGAATCACTTGGATTCTCAAACATGCTAAGTGGCACATCGTCTTTTAACATGAAACCATAAACTAAAAGGGGCGTGAAGGGGGCGTGAAGGGGCATGAGGGAAACGCCCCCTAGAAGTCCCCAAGACCCCGAAGCGTGAGGGGGTGAGGAATCGAGACCCCTAGGTGGGGGGGCGAGACTCCGTGTAACATTGTTTATTTCTGTTCCTAAATTATACAACACAACATATTTAGCTAATATTGGGAGGTTCTGTGATATAAGCTTATGTACCTTAAATCTCTATTGATTAATTTGTTAGCTATATCTCTGTTTTTAGGTGAGTAGTGATAGGAGTCGCTTTTGCACTCCCATTGTTAACTCAACTGTACTTTTGAGTCCCATTGACCATCTTTCTGGTCGCTTATTGGACATTAATAAAATTATCTTATCTCATCTTATTATTCCACCACTAGAATTTATTATTGTATCTATTATAGTCCTGTTACCACTCAATCTAGCAAGAGTCCTAGGAGGGGTACCCAAGGGTCAACTACTAAACCAAATGACAACAATGGGACAAAGACCCACTGTCATTTTAGTCAGTATTCCCTCCTCTTTATAGACTTTCACCAATGGAAGGAGTCCTGGTATAAGGGAAATCACAAATCGCTTGAATGATGGGATCAAGGGCAAGGTATGATGTGATTTCCAAAGCCCATTCAAAGGAGAGACTCAAATAATGGCACAATGCTTCAAAAGAAGCTAATGGCTCTCCAAGAAAGGCTTATGAGGAAACTTAGACCTAGGATGAAATGTTATTAAAATATAAGGGATACTCCTAGACCTAAGGCTTGTTAAGGAGGCAAGACCTCTCCAAGGGCTTTGTAAGATGATTACCATATAAGGGTTTGACACCAATGGAGAGACCTAGGGGAAAATCCAAGCAAGGCCTAGGACTTGCAATGACTGCTAGAGGATAATCTTCAATGAGATTACTAGGTCAAGCAAGGATGAGAAAGGCCACAAAATGATTAACTTCCTTTGAGCAAATTGTGGAAATTTCTGAATCTTTACACTTTATGCAGAAATTATTTACTGTTAATCTGATTATGCTCCTCCTACTTAGACAAGTTATTAACTGAATAAATTCAATTTAAAATCGAAGCAAAACACATAACAGATCTCCACCAATTCAGATCTAGAACATGTTCATGCACACATAGACAAAGTGACACAGTTATTTCTGGACAAATAGTCCTCGGAAGAACCCAATGCGGGAAAACCGGTCTTTGGCTGCTGGAGGGTTTTATTATTAAGAAGTTTTCTGAATACAACAAGCCTGGGTTCCAGATTTGGAAAACCCGACAGAGATAAAATAAATCTACAACTCACTGGATGATCTAGGGCCAAAATAATGATTGATCCACACCCTCAAACGAGATTTACCGAACTCAGCCAAAATTAGGGCCTAGAAATCGCAGCGTTGCACCTGAAGCCTCTGCGTTAGCCTCTGAAGCTCCTCTGACCCTCGGCGCTGCTTCGGAAAGGTTTACATTACCCCAGACTGAGTGATGCAGGCCTTACGCTACCCCTTAGGGTCTCGGCGTAACCCTTAAGGGTTTCTTGCAACAATTACGCTGTCCTTGAGGGACTGCGCAACACCTACGTAGCACAAGTTGCTGCCCTCCTGCTGCTGCCCTCTTGCTTCTCTGCGCTGCCTCTCTGAGCTGATCTTTGCCTCTTGCTGATTCTAGGCCCTGGGATCAGATCATCCCCTTGGCCTAAATTTCCCTCTCTACAGCTGAAACACTTCTGAGAATTCTTAGCAAAACCGCCCTAGAATTTTAGCTTAGCTTCAGTGCTCTGCCTCTTTGTGTCTTTACAAATGACCCCAAGCCTTTCCTTTATACTTTTCTCGTTGGGAAACCAATGGCCAAGATTAAATCTTTAATCAATGGCTAAGATTAAAAGAAAGCTTGATCCGAGTGACTTAAGACAATTTCATCACATGTTTAATTATTTTCACTTTAATTATTTAAGTTCCCTAAGTTTTAACTTGAGAAATACATTAAAATAATTAATTAATTTAATATCTCCAAAACCAGATGAAATTTCTCAAATCAACTTCTGAGTCTTGTAGATCAAGTGTACTCTAGTCCCTCCACAAAATTTGGGAGTTAGAGCACAACTAATGCTACCCCAAATACACAAAATCTCAACACAAATGACTTTTGGAATGCCTCTAACCAAAGAAGTTTAAGGGTAGAATCAATATTGGAGTTAGGGCTTGAGATTTCTCTCAAGCCAGCCACGGGAATTGCCTCAAATTGGGAGGGCTAATGGAGGACACTATAGCGCAGTACCTTACCAATTCGCTCTCAAAAAGACCCCTCCTAAAGCAATTCACACTAGGCCCTAGTTGACCTTCTAGGGTTAGGGAAGAATTTTGTGAAGGTTGAAAAAGAAAAAGGTTTTAGGTTGATCACCTAGGATTAAGGTTGAGTCAAGTTTTACTTTGATGCTCTATCAAGGAGACCTATGTGACCTTTGCTAACCCTAAAGAGGTAGCAACCTGGCTACAATAGATTTTTATACTCTGCTTGGCAAAGATTGATGGAGATACAAGGATGCAATAAACAAAACAAATCTCTAGGAACATTCATTCACATCATCTATGAGTAATGCATGCAATATTTCAATAATCTTAGTGTTTTCATGAAATTCACATTAAATTAGGAGACATGCAAGATCATGACAAGATATTCCATACATTAGACATGTAAAAATGTAAATATATGGCATCAAATAACACTCACAAGATAATGTGAGTATATCCATCCATCAAATTTGCACATAGAAGCTCTGAGACAAGATAGCGAATATCCCAAACATCAAAATGCATCAATAACATTCAATTTCATCCATCAATTGCAGGTTTGAATTCTTTTTACAAGAGAAATCCCAATCCAAAATGATGATCAACTACAAATGAGGTCTCTTCAATTTATATGTGCCTCTCACAAGTTTGAATGATCTAATTGGCCTAATTAAGCCCCTAATAAATATTTTAATGTGAAAATATAACAACTTTGGTGACAAGCCCACCAAATAGCTCGTGTGTAAAATAAGCCTTCCTAATGAGGCCGAAATGATAAAATAATGGTGCAAAGGGTCATTGGAAGGCAAAGATGAGTCCTCAATATGCCATGATGAAGAGGAGGGCTCCAAAAATGATGATCAATGGGGTGGCCCCTATGAAAATTCGGAATTCTGAATCCCTCTACAACAATTGATAATATTTCTTCAATTTGTTAATATACTGAAACAAATTATTTGCAGTTATATATGGAAAATATTGAAATATATGCACTACAGTCTTCACAAATCAATTATTGCAAAAAATAAATCTAAGGAAAATACTAGCACAATAATAAACACAATGCAAGTTATTTTTGGACAATTGTCCCCTTTAAAACCCAATGAGGGAAAACCGGTTTAGCAAATGGGGGTTTCTTTTATTAATCTTCAACAAAATCTTAAGTACAATATACGGATAGCAGAATAGAAGAAGAATCCATGAGAGAAATTTAGAAAAAAAATTCTCTCACTCCAGAGTGAATTTTTGACTTCTGAGAGGACCTGTTGCCCTCACGCTAGCCCCACTGCGTCACCCTCTACGTAGTGCCTGCGTCATTGCCTTCACGCTGGTGATCTGTGTCCCTCTTCCTGTCATTTTCTGCACTCTCGACTGTTGCAAAGACCCTCTCTCCCACCTACAACTCACCCTCTAATTCGATTTTCTCTTGCCGAACTTCAGCCAATGAGAAAATCTATCGGCTTGGGCAACTGAGTATCTGCCTGGTGTGTTTTCCAAATGCCCATCAAGTTCCTTCTTATAATCTTCTTGTTGAACTTTCAACGGCCCAGATTAGATTCTAATCAATGGCTTAGATCATCTTGACTCAATCTTCGTCTTTTTCTAGAAGATTCACTCCCAGTATAATTAATATCCTTTGATTATGTTAATTTCCTAAGTTTAGACTTAGGCATGCATTAAAAATAATTAATTATTTTAATTAAACTGTCTCCGGGTGGAATTTCCCAAAACGATTTCTGGGTATTTTGGAATGCATATGTCTTAGCCTCCTTGCAAATTCTTGAGGCTAGAGCACATCCGATGCTACCAGAAATCAACAACCCCTTGATTTCCAAGAAAAACATCCTGTGGTTCTCCCATGTGGCTATGGGGCCCAATCAATGGTCTCATGGGACTCCAGTGGCTGAATAACAAGTCGATGCTCCATCAATAAGGGCTAGAATGATGACACATTCCCTCCCATGTCTTCCTGGAGAAGACATCCTCCTCTGGGACTGAATCATCTGCCAAGTGCCTGTGGTAGCGCGGTCCAAATGCATCATCATCTCTGGATAATTGGGGCATGAACAAGCAACTAGTGGTGTTGAAGAAGCTCATAGTGTGGAAATTTATGCTTTGTTGTGGCAGAGTGTAATATTCCTACTGGAAATTTACAATGATAAACAAAGACATGCAATAATACAAGACTGAAATTATTTAGCAAACACACATATAAAATAGGAATTTTGCCCGGAACACCAAACTAGCCAATTTTTATTAATATGAGTGCTGGAGTACAATATGAGTTGGAGAAAGTGCACCGAGGCTTGCACAAGGCAAGCTACAAGCCGCAGGTGATCAGTACAAAATGCCCAATTGCTGTAGTGAAGCTACTCTCCATAAAACTGTGTTGTCCCTATGTTTCTGCACTGCTGGCCAACTTCAGCCCTTGATTTTCCTTCTCAAACTATCCCTGAAAATTCTAGGAAGTTAGGGGTGATTCCTTGCCACAAACATAGAAAGGATTTCCCTTGGTTTTGACCTTCCAAATTTGGCCTCTCACAGCTTGGCCCTTCTCCAAACCAACAATCTGCTCTTGAAATTGAATCTGTCAATCCCTGCTCCCAAAACACCAACAATCCTCTCCAAATAAGACCCCAACCAAAATCCTAGCAGCCCAGCTTCTCAATCCTCCGGTTAAGCCTCACCCCAAATGCTCCACATTAGTGACTGTGCAATCCTGAAGGGGATGATGCAGTCTTGGGCTCTAGAAATCTGCTTTGCGTATAATGATGCCTCCTCTGTTGTAGCCTCACTCCTCCATGATGGAAATTTATTCAAAGAATACCCTTGTGACTCCACAAACTCAAGACCCAACTGTGTGACCTCCTCTGTTGCGCAGTAGCTGACCGAGAACTGCATGGATGCTTGCAAAATGTGTCCCCTCCGATCTCAAGATGATAAGGATGTCTTCCTGGGTGGCACTCGAGGTCCACCGAAGAAAGGATGAGCTTCACTCCTTGGGAAGATCTGGTGCGAAACTACACAATGTGGCTCAGCTGAACAACTAAGGCAGCAATGATTTTCAAAATGTCAAAAGGCCCCAAATGTTGCTTCACTCCTCTTATTTATGCTTGTTGGTCATGAGTCTCATGTGGGCCCTATTCTAATTTCAATCTCACCTTAGGAAATTCAAATTCTTTTCCATGAGTGTGTATTATTTGTGGGTGAGTGGCCCCCACATTCCACTAACATGCAAATCGACCCACTTTTCCTAAGTTTCCCTCACCAAAACTGCCTTAGACCATAATTAAAAAAATTGTCAAAATTGTTCCTCAACTTTAGGAAATTAATTAGGAAGGTACATTACAATCCTCCCCTCCCAGATGTTGCTGGACCCCAAGCAATTGTAGAGTTGGATGCTGCAAAATCCGCTCACTCTCCCATGTAGCATCCTCCTCCAGCAAATCCTTCCACTTGACCAAATGCTCCCTGATCACCCTGTTTCTCAACCTCCTCTCCTGGGTCTCCAATATGAGCTCTGGTGTCAAAACTAAATGCCCCTCATCATCCAATGGAGGCAACTCGGTTGCTGCTATGACCTTTTACCCCAACGCCTTTTTCAGGCATGAGACATGAAACACGTTGTGGATCCGGCTCTCTGAAGGTAGCTCGAACTCATAGGCCACCTCTCCTACCCTCTTGACCACCATGTAAGGCCCATAAAACTGGGGTCAAAATTTTTCTGCACCATTCTTCTTGAGTGAAGATTGTATATATGGCTGCAAGCGTACGTAGAGCATGTCAACTACCTCAAACTGTCTCTCCACCCTGTGCTTATCAGCGTATATCTTCTGCTGATTTTGAGCCACTTGCAAGTTTTTCTTGAGAGCTCGGAGAATCTCTTGGCTCTCTTGAACCCAATCCTTTGCCCTTGGGGCCTTGCTATCTCCAAATATAATGTCAGAAAAATAGAGTGCATCATATCTATAAAGTGCTTGGAAAGGAGACATACCAATAGACATGTGGTAATTGGTGTTGTAGCAAAACTCCCCGAGATGAAGCCACTTGACCCACGCTCTCTGCTGGCCCATCACACAGTTGCGCAGGTACGCTTCCAACCACTTGTTCACAATCTCGGTCTGCCCATCGATTTGGGGGTGATAGTTAGTGCTGGGTGTAAGCTCTGTCCCCACCAACTGGAACAAATCCTTCTAGAAAGCCCCCATAATTCTGCTATCTCTGTCATTAACAATAGTCTTCGGAAGACCATGTGACTAGAAGACCTCCCGAAAGAATAAGTCAGCCACCTGGGAGGCTGAAGATCTCGATGGAATGGTGAAGAAATGGGCAAACTTGGTCAATTTGTCGACCACTACATAAATGCAATCCCGTCCCTGCGCAACGGGAAGCCTTGTGATAAAATCCATGGATACGCTTTCCCACTTCCTCTCTAGAATGGGAAACAGTTGTAATAAACTGGATGGATGTGACAACTCTACCTTATTCCTCTTACAGTCCACAAACTCCCTCATGTGCCTCAACACATCTCCCTTGAGCCCCCGCCAAGAGAACCTCTGTCTAACAGAACGATATGTCTTGAGGAAGCTTGAGTGTCCTGCTAGGGGGGAATCATGGGTTGCCTACATAATCCTCTCCTTCAGTTGAGATCCTCGCACCAAATACATCCAGTCTTTGTAGTAGATCATGTCATCCATCACTTGGAATTTGTCATCCCTGTGTGTGCCATCCAAAATATCACAAGCCTGCATGTCTTTGGAGTATTAACCAAAACTTGAGCCTTCGAGTCATGTGTAACATCCATTAAGGATAGCATTGCGGGTCTCCTAGATAGAGCATCGACTACCACGTTATGCTTGCCCTTCACATACTCGATCTCAAAATCGTAAGCCTGGAGCTTAGTCACCCATTTTTGTTGTCTCTCCTCCAATGGCTTTTGCTCTAAGAAAAACCAAAGACTATTGTGATCAATCTTCACTTTGAACCAGTTGCCCACCAAATATTGTCTGAATTTGGCTAGTGCATGCATCGAGGCCAACATCTCCTTGTCATACAATGAGTACAATCGCTCATGAGGTAGCAACTTCCTTCTCTCAAATGCAATGGGATGACCTCCCTTTGTCAAAACAGACCCAACTCCCTCACCAGAAGCATCACACTCCAACACAAGGACTGCGTGAAGTCTGGCAAAGCTAAAACAGTGTAACTGCTCATGACCCTCATGAGGCGCTCAAAAGCCTCGTGTGCTACCTGTGTCCACTCAAAAGCCCCCCTCTTCGCCAAATCTGTGAGAGGTGATGCAAGCTGTGAGAACCCTCTCACAAATCTCCTATAGTATGTGCAAATGCCCAGGAACCCCCTCAACTCCATTACGTTCCTGGGTGTGGGCCAATCTAGTATGGCCTGAATCTTCTCCCGATGTACCTTTACTTTGTCCTCCCCAATCACATGGCTCGAGTACAACACCTCTGTTAGTCCAAATTCACATTTGAACATCTTCGCATACAACTGCTGCTCCTCAAGTCTGCGAAGCACTATCTCCAAACGTTGAAGGTGCTTCTCCCATATCAAGCTATAAATGAGTATGTCGTCACATAAAACCACGACAAAGCGCCTCAACTTCCACGAAACATGTGATTCATACATGACTAGAATGTGGCCGGAGCGTTAGTTAGGCCAGAGGGCATTGTCACCCACCACCTCGTGGGTGATATCCCTAGGAGGAATTTTTCTCCATGATGGACCTCAGCCGACAACCAATAGCCCTTTGCAGCCTTCTTCTAGCTTGTTGTGCCATTTCTCTACCACCTGAGCCAGTCATGTGGTCCCTCACCCATCTGTATTGATCGTATGTTTGAAGGTGAGCCTCTCGAATCTAAAGGTATGCCTTGTCATTTCATAGTTGAGTATTGGGTTTACTTATCATCGATACTTTTGGGCATGGATTGATGGGGAGATTTGGCAGAAAGAGTGGGCTTAGTTTGTGCTCCTGGTCCCTTGATCCATTTTGGATGTTATCCTTGGATCTTAGTCTTGTGGGATCTCCTTTATTGACCATTTGGTTCTAGGGTGGTACTACTTGGGAAACCCCGACTTTGAGTGCGTGGTCCTGCTCCTTTATGGGCATATATTACAACCTTCCCATTCACTATACCCCGATTCATCATTTCTCCCACCTGGGTCCACATTGTTTCTTTGGGTCCACATAGGGTCAACCTCCCTATCCCCTTGTCCCCACCTTGGGTCAGGCCTGCAAGGATGCCCTGAAGGTTGAAGCATCTAAAAGAAAAAGTAAAAGCATAATTGGCCACATTTAAGAGGAAATTGTACCACAAAATGCAAAAGATGGCCGAGACAAAAAAATAATTAGCACATGGGAAAAAGCCAATACATGAGCTCCACCCCATACCCATGGTCATCACCCTGGTTCCATAGGCCCTAGATGAGCCTCCTTTATCATTCAGGAACCTTAAAGTCACTGTTATATCTGACACATTATGCTCTTATCCTTTGAGCCCCGAGCAGTTAATTAAAGAAAATTGATAAAAGGAAAAAGGCATATAAAGAAGGGTGGAAAAATGAAAGTCGAGGCACCTCATGTACCATGATTTCTCCCTCCTACACATTATATACCCAGGTGTGGGCTTCTCTTATCTAGCTGTCCCTGTGCCCCAGGACTACCTCTCCCATTCCCTGCTCTATTTCACCTATTTATTAGTTTCCTCCCCCATTTGAATGATGTACCTTGGACATACTATCCCCTTTAAGGGTAGGAACCACCTAATAAGGTAGTTGGTTAACCCCTTTTGGAGCTTGGAGACACTAGCACATGCCAAAGCCCACTATGGAAAGGCATGCCATTATGAAGTTCCCATTTTGTTATCTATGGTTTGTAAGTTCTTTTACACGATTACTTTAATGACTTGCTATACTGGAAGGCTAGGGGATGCATTGGATCTTATACAGGATTGCAGGTGGTGTCCATTTGGGTTTGGTCTCCCTATATGGTGTCCTAACCTCCCAGAGGGTTGCATTGGCACATGTAGGGTATATGTAGAGAGCCATGGGCCTTCACAGCAATGGAAAACACTGCATGGATCCCCACTGATATCTAGAGATTACTAGAGATCCACTTTTGGGACGAGGATGATGCACTTGGTACACTATGCCCAGCAGGCCCATAGGAGCACCACACACATGGCAGGTGTCCCAGAACTTGTTCGATGACATGACAACGTTCATTCTATCATTTGAGCCCTTGCAGAGGATCTACATGTATCTTCGATTCATATTGAGACCCATGGGGTCATTGGTGTGCCCCCACACCCATTGGGAGCAACACAAGTCTACTACTTGGAGAACAAGGGGCCACCCCCTTGTCCATTATATTTTGAGGAGTTTATTCATCATTATGGCACTTCTGGATATTATTAGGCCTTTGGAGGGCCCCACGACATGCGTATATTATTATTTGACCTACTGAGAGGCTCACTGTTCCATTTATGAGCTAGTTTGGTGGGCTTGTCGCCAAAAGTGGTTTTATTTACACATTATTTTATTTTTAGGGGCTAATGTAGGCTCATTAGCTAAATCAAACTCCTAAAAGGGGTATAAATTGGAGTTAGTTAGATTCATTTGTATCATCACTTGACTTGGGATCTCTCTCTCTTAAGAGAATTTCGCATTTTTCCTTGGTGGATATTTTTGGATGATGGACGAATTTTGATGTATGGATTTGGGTTATTTCTATCTTGGAGCTTCTTATGTGCAAATATGATGCTGGTTGGATATAATCTCTAACATTGTAAGTGTAAATTTGATGTTATTCTTGTTGTTGCATACTAGATTTCACTAAAATTAGGGCTAATTGTTCCATGATTGAAATGTGGAATTATGTGTCTATTTAGCTTATTCTATGTATGGGCCATTGTTAGATGAATGAAATGTCCTAGAGATCATTTTATCTTGATAAGTTTGCACCATTTGTATGAAGTATAAATGTTTGAAAGTCACTTTTCTTATCTTTCCTCTAACATTGGACGAAGTTGACTTTCTGGGCCTCCTTGAACAAGAAACCAAATTTTTATTCATTATTATCCTTGACTCCATATCCCCAAATGAATTAGGCACTGGTCCCTCACAAAAGGGTGGTCATTTTCCCCTCTTTTGCACTTTTTTCCCCCTTTTCCCAAGTCTAGCCCCATTAGGTCACCCAGGGCATCAAATTCCCGAGAATCTAGCAATAGGAAAACTTCAATCTTCTAGAGGCAACTGTGCTGGTGGGTCCCCTCACTCTCCTCCGAATTTGGGCCAATTTCGACAGTGAAATCTCTTGGTACCTCAAGCCCTAGCTCTAGGATCAAGTTTTTCCCTGTGTTTCTCAAGGCTGGCACCTGTCAAGATCAATTTGACCTTTTGAAGTAAAAATTCTTGTTTGATCCTTTCCCCTCACCTTGTCCAGGATAGGAGCATCGTTGGTTGCTATATTCCATTCCCGAACCTGGGTTGGGTCCACTTGGTCCTGTGTGGTCCCATTTGTTGTTAAAGACTATGCATTAAGGACTATTTGGGATTCCAAGTTCTTATAGGACTTAAGGGATCGGTAAGTAGCTCTACTAGTTGTACACTTCATCCTTGCCCTCCAATCCTCACCCCCTTTCCCCTAGAAGATCAAGTCCCTTGCTTAAAAGGCAAGTAAGTCTCACTCTTTATTATAACCTAGGGAAAGGGTTTCTGGGGTCACCTCACACCTATTCATTAGCATATCCTTCATAAGTAGCTTCCCAAAACATCGAGACTCCTCCCATCGGTGAAAGTCTGTAAAGAGCAGGGAGCCTTAGTTGTGGTGGCAGTGGGCTAAGCCTCCATCGTTGCCCTTAACCTAGCAGTTGTCCTCTTAGGGAACCCTTTTAGGTCCCCTACTGGTTTGAGTGGTAACAGGCATCACCAAGAACTCGAAATGACCATAGGGGCAGTGGAAGGAAATCTTAGGGATGTCCTGCTCCCTCACCCAGATTTGATGATATCCTGAACGTAGATCTATCTTAGAGAAGTACTTTGTTCCCCTAAGCTCATCCATCAACTTGTGAATGCACGGGATGGGATATTTGTTCTTCAATGTCTTCTTATTGAGGGCTCGGTAATCAATTCACATGCGTAGTGTCTCATCCTTCTTCTTCACCAACACCATGAAAGAAGTAAAGGGACTCGAGCTTGGCCTGATGTGGCCCCACCTCAACAGCTCCTGGATGGCCCTCTCTATCTCGTCCTTATAGGCCTTTGGGTGCATATATGGGGTGGTGATGACTACGTTCATCCCATCCTCCAATTCAATAGTATGCTCAAATCCATGGTCTGGTGGTTTGCCTTGTGGGACCTCCCAAAAAACCCCTTGGTGCTTCTCCAACAAGGCCAGTATATCTAGATGCATAGACTATGCCTGAGCCCCTGTCTCTGAGATCCTCAACTCAATTGCCCACTCCACATCTCCATGTCGTAGATCTACCTCCATCCGGTGAGCTGAAACTGTCTGAGGTGGATAAGAGTGCATTTTCCTCAGTAATATCGGCTTCCCATCTGGCCCCTTGAACTCCATCCCCAACTTCTGCCAATCAGTGGTGACCTTCCCCTATGCGTACAACCACTGGATACCCAACACCACGTTGGTGTTTGGAACATCAACTACAAAAAAGTGATCAGTGAGTGAGTAGTTACCCATCCTCAAAGTCAGCCCGAGAACATACTTCGTGCACTAAATGGTCTGGTCTCCTAGGATTAAAATAGAGAACCCCTCAAATGTCTCTATCTAGATGCCTCTACGCTCCACCATTTGAGCATTAGTAAAGTTGTGGGTGGCCCGAATGTTTACTAGGACTGACACACGCTGCCCGTGTATGGTCCCCTTGATCTTGAATGTCAAGTACTTCGGCACTCCCCGAAGTGAAGAAAGGACTACCCCAGTTGGGGAAAACAGTCTTCCTCTAGGTGGTGGTGGTGGTTGTTCTCCTGATGATGGTCCTCCCTCATCTCCTGGCTCATCTGCTATCTCAGCCTCCTCATCTGGCTCACTATCCAAAAACACCTTAGTGAAAGCCCCTCCACAAATAGCATAATTAGCAGGGCCTCTGAGATATCTGTCACCATCACTGCCAATCTCTGGAACTCTGTGATGAAAGCCTCTGTGCTGCCAGTTTGTCTGAGATAGGCTAACTCCCTGAAATGTAGCTCTGGTTCTTTCCTCTCAAACCTCTCCACCAGCCTCTGGGTGAACTCTGTGTAAGTGGTGAAATGGATGTGTCCCAATGTGACTAGCCCATGATACTACCACTCCTAGGCGTCCCCTTCTAAATGAAGGGTGGCAAACTGTATGGCATCAGTTTCCTGCATTGGGTTCAGGTGGAAATATGTGTCTAGCTTCTGTATGCACGCCCTGAATGAACTCTTCGCTGACCCATCAATGTTTGGTTATGTAACCTTCCCAACTATCCTCTACACATCCTGGTTGGATGTTCCTCCTCTGTAATGGGTCCCAACCCCTATAGCATGCCTCTCCTTGAGGTGAATATACTCCCCAAAAGACATCCCCCACTTAATCTGGGCATCCAACCCCTCATACTCATCAATACCAAATGCAACTGAGTGGACTAAATCTGCAACCGGGTCTGGCTCCATTTCTGGTTCAGGCTCAACCACAAAATGAGGCAAAGTGAGACAACCAACCTACCCACGCTAGGGAGTATGTGGGGGTTGATAAGTACGGTTGCCCCCTCGTGTTGTAGAACCCCCATCAACTTGAGGCTCTACTACCCCCTCTGGCCTTCCACCCATCTGCAGCCCCATCACCTGCTACATCATGTCCATCATAATCTGCCCTTGTTTCATGATCTGTTGATCAGTTCTCAGTAGCTCCTCCAAAACTTGGTTCTGATCCATTGTCCTGGGTTGTTCATTACCCTCCTGATTGTCCAGTCCACCCCTCTGGTTCTCTACCTCAGTGTCTGAAAACAGATCTGGCTTGTACTCTCTACCTTGACCTCCGCCTCTGCCTCTACCACGACCTCTCTGGAAGATTACTCTTTGATATCTAGGTGGCATCACCTGCTCTTGTTTCCCACCCTGGCCAAGAACATGATCTGATACCAGTGTAATATTCCTACTGGAAATTTACAATGATAAACAAAGACATGCAACAATACAACACATAAAATATTCAGCAAACACACATATATAAAAGAGGAATTTTGCCGGGACACCAAACTGGCCAATTTTTTATTAATATGAGTGCTGGAGTACAATATGAGTTGGAGAAAGTGCACTTGAGCTTGCACAAGGCAAGCTACAAGCCTCAGGTGACTAGTACAAAATGCCCAACTGTTGTAGTGAAGATGCTCTCCAGAAAACTGCGTTGTCCCTCTGTTTCTACACTACTGGCCAACTTCAGCCCCTGATTTTCACCTTCAAAATAGCCCAGAAAATTCTAGGAAATTAGAGATGGACTCCTTGCTACAAACCCAAAAAACCCAACAAGGATTTCCCTTGGTTTTGACCTTCAAAATTTGGCCTCTCACAGCCTGGCCCTTCTCCAAACCAGTAATTTTCTCCTGAACCTGAATTTGTCAATTCATTCTCCCAAAACACCAACGATCCTATGCAAATAAGTCCCCAACCAAAATCCCTGCAACCCAGCTCCTTAATCCTCTGATTAAGGCTCACCCCAAATGCCCCACACTAGTGACTGCGCAATCCTGAAGGGGATGATGCAGTCTTGGGCTCCAAAAATCTGCTCTGTTTATAATTTTGCCTCCTCTGCTGTAGCCTCACTCCTCCAGGATGGAAATTGATTCAAAGAATACCCTTGTGACTCCACAAAATCAACACCCAACTCCTCTGCTCCTCCACAACTGCGTGACCTCCTCTGCGGCGCAGTAGCTGACCCAGAACTGCATGGATGCTTGTAAAATGTGTCTCCTCTGCTCTCAAGATGATAAGGATGCCTTCCTAGGGTGGCACTTGAGGTCCACCGAAGAAAGGATGAGCTTCACTCCTTGGGAATCTCTGGTGCTAAACATTGCAATGTGGCTCAGTTGAATAGCTAAGGCAACAATGATTTGCAAATTGTCAAAAGGCTCCAAATGCTACTTCACTCCTCTTATTTATGCGTGTTGGTCAGGAGTCTCATGTGGGCCCCATTCTAATTTCGACCTCACCTTAGGAAATTTGAATTCCCTTCTATGAGTGCGTATTATAGGTGGGTGAATGCCCCCCACATTCCACTAACATGCAAATCGACCCACTTCTCCTAAGTTTCCTTCACCAAAACTGTCGTAGACCATAATTAACAAAATTATCAAAATTGTTCCTCTAACTTTAGGAAAATAAATAGGAAGGGACATTACATGGAGGCCCATGGCTCTCAACGCTCACCCTACAAGAGCCATTATGACCCTTTGGAGGGCTTGGATCTCGTATAGGGAGACCAAGTCCAAGATCAAGACCCACCTGCAATCTTGTACAAGATCCAATGTGTCTCCTCACATTCCAATACAATTAATCATTAGAGAAATTGAGTAAATAACCTTGGTAATGATGGGCAAAAGTGGACACTTCATAGTTGCATGCCCTTCAAATTGGGCTTTAGAAAGTATACGAGTTACCTTGCTCGACAAGAGAGGTTAATAACGGACCCTATCAGGTGGTTTCAACCTCTTGTTGAGATTTTGTGTATTTAGGGTAGCATCAGTTGTGCTCTAGCTCCCAAACTTTGTGGAGGGACTAGAGTTCACCTGATCTACAAGACCCAGAAATGGATTTAGGAAATTTCATTTGGTTTAGGAGATATTAAATTAGTTAATTATTTTAAGTATATTTCCTAAGTTAAAACTTAGGGAACTTAAATAATTAAAGTGAATTTAATTAAACATGTGATGAAATTGTCTTAAGTCACGGATCAAGCTTTCCTTTATTCTTAGCCATTGATTGAAGATCTGATCATGGCCGTTGATTTGTCAACGAGAAAAGCATAAAGGAAAGGCTTGGGGTCATTTGTAAACATACAGAGTGGCAGAGCACTGAAGCTAAGCTGAGATTCTAGCGCAGGGTTTGCTAAGAATACTCAGAAGTGTTTCAGTTGCAGAGAGGGGAATTTAGACCAAGGGGATGATCTGATCCCAGGGTCTAGAATACACAAGAGGTAGAGAAGAGATCAGCTCGAGGACAGCGCAGAGGAATGCAACAGCAGCAAGGACATCGTAATTTTCAGGAGACCCTTCAGGAGTTACGCAGAGACCCTTAGGGGCAGCGTAGTGACTGCGTCACCCATTCTGGGGTAACGCAGTCCCTTCCGGAGCAGTGCTGAGGGTTTGGAGGCCATCCAAGGCTGACGCAAAGGCTTTCAGGGGATTCAGAGGCCGACGCAGAGCATTTGAGGGACAGCGCTGGGGTTTCTAGGCCCTAATCTTGAATAAGTTTTGTAAATCCCGCTTGAGGGTGTGGATCAGTCATTATTTTGGCCCTAGATCAGCCAATGAGCTATAGATTTAGCATTATCTCTGTCGGGTTTTCCAAATCTGGAACCTAGATTTGTATATTTAGAAATATTCTTAATAATAGAACCCTCCAGCAGTCAGAGACCGGTTTTCCCACCTTGGGTTTTTCTGGGGACTATTTGTCCAGAAATAACTGTCACTTTGTCAATATGTGCATGTGCTTATTCTAGATCTGAATTGGTAGAGATCTGTTATGTGTTTTGCTTCGATGTTAACTTGAATTTATTCAGTTGATAACTTATCTAAGTAGGAGGAGCTTAACTGGATTGACAATAATAATTTCTGCATAAGATATAAGATTCAAAAATTTCTACACCTCTAAGGGAGTGGCAAGTCCATGGTACATCCGTCAAATGGCAGGTGTCATGTGAAATGATGATGGAACGGAGTGGGGCAATGGGGAAGGCTCCAAGCCACATGCCATGGTATAAGGGAAGATAGAATGAGGGAAGCCCACACCTTGGGTATATGAATGTAGGAGGAAGCAACTGTGATACATGAGTTACTCCAACCTTGGTTTTTCCACCCTTCTTCATATGCCTTTTGCCTTTTATTGATTTTTCTTTCTTTATTGCTAGGGACTCCAGGGGATGAGAGCATGATGTGTATGATGTAGTAGTGATTATTCCCTTAAGGTTGGGCAGTGCATTTCCCACCAGGAGTTGGGACAATCATGGGTTGCTTAACGATGCAGGGGGTGCTCAAAGAGGCCCTAGGAATCAGGGTGATGGCCGTAGTGATAAGGGGTAGAGCTCATGCTTGGCTTTTGCCCACACGCTAAATTTTTATGTCCCGGCCATGGTCATCTTTTACATTTTGTGGTACATTTCCTGTTGTAAATAGCCAAATTATGCTTTTATCTTTTTAGCTACATCAACTTTCGGGGCATCTTTCCAGGCCCAACCCAAAGTGTGGACAAGGGGAGGGGGAGGCTAACACCTTGTGGACCCAATGGACAAATGTGGACCTAGATGGGAAAAATGTGGAAAGGGCTTGTAATGAGCAGAGGCGAGTGAAAGATATGGTGTCGGGAAGCGGGACCACACAACCAAAATTAGGATCTCTCATGTAGTGCCACTCCTAAAGCTAGTAGCAAATAGAGGAGACCCCACAGGACTAGGATACAAGATTAACCACCAAGTTGGGACAAGGGAACAAGAGTACAATTCAGGCCCATTCTTTCCGCCGAATCCCCCCCACTAATCCATGTTCAAATGATGCAAGCTTTGGACTGCACATCCATCTAGGTCCATAGAATGCATTCTTGCAGGAAACTGTTTAGTCATTTTAATTACTGTTGTCATGTATGGCCGTTGAGTTTTAGCAACAGTTCTTACCATAAAGCTATTTTCATCCTGCCGTCAGGCCTGAAGATAGGCTCAGGCTATTGTAGAACTGTTTTTTTTTTTTTTTTTAAATAAATTTTTTAACACAATTGGGACAGCTCCAGGTTCCTGCAGTTAAGACTATTTACACTTACAACATTGTCTTTCTTGTGTGTCTATTGTTAGGAAGCTTTATGATATGATGGGAGCAATATTGAAGTAATCGGTTTTAATCATTAAACACTATATCATGGGACAAATTATATATACTTGCAAATGTTTTGAAACTTGCACTACATTCATACTCTAAACATCAGTCTTACTTTTTGTTTCCTGAAACCGTCTGTCCGAATGATCAATTCTTTGGTTATGCAATTTCATTTTATTTCTTTTCCTTTTCATTGGCTGCTGCTAGATAGGATTTTTGGGGTGAAGTACTTCAGTACTAATCCAACAATATCATTCCTTTCTAGTAACTCTTATGGTTTTAGAATTTGTCCTTATTAGTGGTTAATCTATAACCAATAGTTGCATTGTCTTTTTTGTTCTGTCAGCAGATGTTGGAGTTGCCTATTAAATTTTCAAAGATATTCGCAGAAGCACCTTTGAGATTAAGATCAGGAGTTTTATTGTATGGCCCCCCTGGGTGTGGGAAAACCCACATTGTCGGTGCTGCTGCTGCTGCCTGTTCTTTGCGATTTATCTCCGTGAAAGGACCTGAGCTGCTAAACAAATATATTGGAGCATCAGAACAAGCTGTAAGAGTTTCAATTTTTCACGTATCATGCATGGTAATTGTGAGTGTGGAACTAATTCTAATTTTAGGGTCCTTTAAACATGTGAAGCCTATCTACTTGCCTGTTTGAGCCCTTACGTTGGTTTCGAATGCCATTTGTCCATAGATCCTTCTTTTTCAAAAATCCCAGGGTTATAATTTTGAATGTGCAAAGTGAGTGGTTTGCAGGTTATATATGACTCATTCATAAAACTCCACTTCTTAGACCTAGCATGGCAATATTCATTTGGACACCCTCCTGAGGGATGAGATCAACAAGCTCATTGATGGTGGGCCCAATTGGCAGGAAACATGTTCTGAAGCCAAAATGTGCCAATCCTTTCAGCAGCATGCCATTGATGATTGAACCCTAGAGATCTTGCCAAAAGATGCCATTCTTACTTAGGCGCCAGGCCTGAAAATGAGAGCTCTACAATAAAAGTAGAGTGTCTTGCCAAATCTCAACCTGCTCTACAGTCAATTATTTCTATCTGACTAAACCCACAATGGCCTTCAAAGTTGCCTAGATACTCCCTATGATAAATGAGCTTGCCACCAAAAACTGGTGGGGTAGGATATAATGTCGCACTAGCCAAAGATGCCTTGAACCTTGCACATATGTTGAGTAGTAGTCAACTAGTGCCGCATCAGTATTTTGCCAAGGGGCAACATCCTTGAAGCAAGGCATCACCCATCAAGCATCAAGTATGCTCCCTTGGGCAGTGGCATCAATCAACCCTTTGACTTGCCATGCTGAAGTCATAATGGCCAAGGAGGTCATGAGGTCAGATACTTGTTTATTCTCTGAAAAAATGTTTTAATTTGCTCTATTCTAATTGTTCACAGACTTTTGTTAAGCATTTAAATACTTAGGAGCTAATGAAGCTCAGGTTTGGCCTTGGGCCTATGTGGATGCCATTGACTTAGTAGCCAAAATGGTTCCCAAAGATAGTGCAGATTTTGTCTTCAGACATGGTTAGGATAGTCCAGATTTAAATTTAGAAAGGGTTTGTAAACTCTTGGGGAGTTTAATGTACATGTATATAAATTCTTTATTTTTATATGATATATACTCTTTTTCCTTGTGAGACTAGAATGAACTCCATGAAAAATGATGGTATTAGCAAATGAATGATGAGATAACAATTTAAACCAGATGATAGTATATCCCATGAAATGCAGGTCCGAGATATATTTTCTAAAGCATCTGCAGCAGCTCCATGCATTTTATTTTTTGATGAATTTGACTCTATTGCTCCAAAAAGGGGACATGACAACACTGGTGTAACAGATCGGGTCGTCAATCAGGTATCTCTATTCTTTAAGGTTATCAAATTGTGATTTCTTTATCATATATGATTTTCATTTCAAAGTTTTATTGCTTCCATTTATGTATTTCCTGTTTGGGTTCCAGCTGTTGACTGAACTTGATGGTGTTGAAGCATTGACTGGGGTATTTGTTTTTGCAGCAACAAGGTTTGTTCCATTTAAAATATTTATTTTATAAAGAATTTGACTTAAAAATGGAACAAAATATTGTTGGTGCTTTTGTTTCTCAAATGATTTCTGTTTCACAGAAAGGAACTAAAAAATTTAATAAATTCTTCATATAGTGGAAATTCAAAATGAACTCATTAGTGGAAATTCTTCATACAATAATTTTTTTGTAATCATTCTTCAATAATAGTTCTTGTTAATTTCTAACCCTAACAACCCGGCTAATTATTTCCTAGCAGATTATTATGTAGATACTGAATAAAAATCACAGCTGAGATTTTAAAATTAAATAAAATAGATTAACAGTGAAAACAAATTAAAACACCAATCTCATAGACATGCACACAAGATTTCTTCCCTTCAAAATTTGTTGTTTCCTTAACAATAGTCTATAGCATACAAGGGCTCCCTTCCTGGGGTAATGGCCCTGTTACCCACCACTTTGTGGGTGATATCCCTAGGAGAAATTTTTCTCCATGATGGACCTCAGCCGGGAGCCAGCAGCCCCTTGCAGCCTCCTACTAGCTCGTTGTGCCATTTCTCTGCCACCTGAGCCAGCTATGTGTTCTCTCACCAATTTGTATTGATCGTATGTTTGAAGGTGAGCCTCCCGAATCTAAAGGTACGTCTTGTCATTTGGTAATTGAGTATTGGGTTTACTTATCATGAATACTTTTGGGCATGGATTGATGGGGGTATGGCGGAAAGAGTGGGCTTAGTCTGTGCTCCTGTCCCTTTGATCTCTTTTAGGTATTACCTTTGCATCTTAGTCCCGTGGGATTTCCTTTATTGACCATTTGGTTCTAGGGTGGTACTACTTGGAAAACCCCGTCTTTGGGTGTGTGGTCCCACTCCTTTATCTGCATGTATTACAATTTGCTCTCCTTCCACTCATTGTGCCCCTATTCATCATTTCTCCCACCCGGGTCCACATAATCCCCATGGGTCCACATAGATTCAGCGTCCCTATCCCCTTGCCCCCAACTTGGGTCAGGCCTGGAATGATGCCCTAGAGCTTGAAGCAGCTAAAAGAAAAAGAAAAAGTATGATTGGCCACACTTAATAGGAAATTGTACCACAAAATGCAAAAGATGGCCGGGACAAAAATGACTAGCACGTGGGCAAAAGCCAATGCATGGGCTGTGCCCATTACCCATGGCCATCACCCCAGTTCCATAGGCCCTAGATGAGCCTCCTTTGTTATACATGAACCCATGATTGTCCCAACCCCTAGAGGGCAATGAACCGCCCTACCTTATAGGAGTAATCACTGCTTTATCTAAAACATTATGCTCTTATCATTGAGCCTCGAGCAGTTAATTAAAGAAAATTCATAAAGGAAAAAGGCATATAAAGAAAGGTGGAAAAATCAAGGCCGAGATACCTCATGTACCACAATTGCTCCCTCTGACACATTATATACCCTGGTGTGGGCTTCCACTTATCTAACTACCCCTATGCCCTGATATCTGGCCTAGGATTGCCCCTCTTATTCCCTACTCTGTTTCACTTATTTATCCCTTACCACCCCCATTCAAAGGATGTACCTTGGACCTACTATCCCCTTGGGCTAGAGCCACTTAATGAGGTGCATGGCTAACCCCCTTTGGAGTATGGAGACACTAGCACATGCCAAAGGCCACTACGGAAGGGCATGCCATTGTGAAGAGCCCACTTTGTTATCCATGATTTGTAAGCTCTTTTACACAATTATTCTAATGACTAGTTGTACTGAAGCCTAGGGGATGCATTGGATCTTATATAGGATTGCAGGTGGTTTCCATTTGGGTTCGGTCTCCCTATACTAGGTCCTAACCCCCAAAGGGCTACATTGGCACATATAGCATGTGCATAGAGAGCCGAGGGCCTCCACAACAGCGGACAACACTCCACGGATCCCCATCGATGTTTAGAGACTACTAGCGATCCACTTTTGGGATGATGATGTGCTTGGTACATTATGCCTAGTGTTGAGATTTTGTGTTTTTGGGGTAGCATTAGTTGTGCTCTAGATCCTAAATTTTGTGGAGGGACTAGAGTACACTTGATCTACAAGACCTAGAAATGGATTTGAGAAATTTCAAGTTGTGTTCAAATTATTCAAATAATTAATTATTTTTAATGGATTTCCAAAGTCTAACTTAGGAAAATAAAGTAATTAAAGTGGATTAATTAACACATGTGTTGAAATTGTCTTAAGTCACATGGATCAAGAAATTTTTTAATCTCAGTCGTTGATGGATGATTTAATCTCGGCTGTTGAAGGGTTCAATGAAAAAGTATAAGAGAAAGGCTTGAGGGTCAGTTGAAGACACAATTTTTGTAGAACTGAGGAATAGATCTGGAATTCTAGGGCAGGTTTGCTAAGAATTTCTAGTGGAATTTCTTGCAATGAGGGGTAGTATTCGCTGTGGGAATGATCTGATTCCAAGAGCCAAGAGACAACAAGAGGCAAGAGGAGCAGCACAAGGACAACGCAGAGAAGCAGAGCAGCAGCTACGCAGGTGTTGTGCAGTCGCTACACATGTGCTACGCAGAACAGTGCAGAGGCACTGGGAGGCTTCAGAAATCACGCAGAGGGTCTTTTAGGGCCAACGTGAGGGGTGCCACAGTCCCTTCTGGTGCAGCGCAGTGGCATTTGAGGCTAGCAGGGCTGACACTGAGGCTTTAGGGGCAACGTTGAGGGTTTCTAGGGTCAGATCTGGACTGAGTTCTGTAAATCCTGTTTGAGGGTGTGGATCAGTCAGATATTTGGCACTAGAACTTCAGGTTAGCTGCAGATTTTATATCTTTTTATTCTCTGTGGGGTTTTTCCAAGGTTGGAACCCAGATTTGTTGTACTCGGAACTACTTAATAATAAAACACTCATATCTGTTGAACTGATTTTCCCGCTTTGGGTTTTTTCGGGGACTTATTCCCAAAAATCCATGTGTCACTTTGTTGCATGAGTGAATTATTCAGTATATGATCTACATGTGTAGGCTGTAGTTGTGTTTATTTTCAGTATTTTCTAAATCTAATTTCTGAAAATAACTTGTATAAATTAAATCAAGTACGAGGAAATAAACCAATATACTGCAGTATAATTTTCACATGGTATCGAAGCGATAGTAGATCAAGCTGAATCTCTAGCAAATCGGTTGAAACAATATTTTTTTTCTGTAGGGTGGCAAAAGAAGCGGCAGATCCAGAAAGGGCATCTTACTAGCAAGGGAAAGCAGCCCCAGGAGACAACGCTGAAGTTGTAGAAGGCCTCTTGGCTTACGCAAACCCTTTCCAGGGCAGTGTAAGGACTACTTCACCCAGTCTGGGGTTACGCAGTCCACTTCTGAGCAGCGTTGGGACTACGCTGGGCCAGCCAAGAGGACGCTGCCCAGTCACTTCTCTTGTTTCATAAATATTTTGCCAAGATCCGAAAGTAGTGCTTCAAATCTTCAGTAGTGCTGGTGGGGTGGAGATTTTGCAGGTGCAAAATTGTGCCTAGCTAAAGCAACAAAGGCGGGAGGAAGACAGTAATTCAGCAGATCTGAGCCAAACAGATCTGAGATTCAATTAGGAGGATCAGAGAATACTGTCCGTTTGAGTTTTGGTGGAAGATTTCTAGGAGGGAAGTCAGTTTGTAGAAAGAAGCAGTTAGGAGAGGGTTTCTAGTCACCAAGAAACCTAGATCTAGAGGGAGAAGTACTGTTTTCTTCAAATCTTAACAAATATGGCTCTATATGGATAGAGGGATCAAGATTCAAGATAGATTGGATGGCATGTCCAACTATGTTATCTAGAGGACCAGAATCCTCTCAGTTCTGGATGAGTATGGTCTCAAAGATCATGCAAAGAAGACACTTACTGTACCAACCGATGGAGATCCACTCAAGAAGTATGAAGAGAATCAAGCACGAATGAAGAGGTTGATCATAGACGGAGTCAAGGACCACGTGATTCCTCATGTCACCGGTAAGAATACAGCACATGAGATGTGGTCAACTTTGGAAGTGATGTGCCAAGGAGGTTCTGTACAAAGAAGAATGCTTCTTGAGAATCAAATGCGTATGTTCCAGATGATGGAGGGTGAAGAGATAGATCCATTCCTCTTCAGACTTCAAGCTATCGTGACTAGCTGATTGGCATGGGTGCTAATCCAGATGAAGGACTCCTTGTGAGGACAGCCTTGAATGCTGTCTCTGAAGAATGGGAAACATTTGTCCAGAGCATTCTGGGAAGGGTGGCATTACCATCATGGGAAGATATGTGGGCTATTCTTCGTGAAGAGGAGATAAGGAGGATCACCAAGAAGCAGTCCAACAATGGAGGAAGCAGATTAGCCAGGGTGCAGAAAGAAGAGCAGGAGGATGCAACCCTTGCATCAAGGGAAAAGAGGCAAGGGAAGAAGAAGAAGGACCTCTCCAAGGTCCAGTGCTTTAACTGTGGTGATCTTGTTTATTTCGTCAGCAGTTGTCCTAAGAAGAAGGACAAAGGAGCTTCTGATTCCAAGGCTACAACAGCAAATGACGATGGCTCTGATGATGATGCAGCTATGAGTGCTCATGCACCTCGAGAGAAGAGGTGGGGTGACATGGATATATAGAGTATCCAGTTTGATGTTGGGATCCTTGAGTCAAACCTACTCTTGGATCACATACGAGCTACGGGAGCCTTAAGACGGTAGCAGGACGAGTTGGGAGATGGTTGCAGATGGCCACATTGAAGCGGAAGAGGGAGCTGTAGAGCTGAAGAGGGAGCAGCGTGATGCAAAGGCAACAACAACGTGGAGGCAGTAGCGCAGAGAGGCTGATGGGACTTTAGCAGCGCAAACAAGCTGGGTTCACGCAGTGTAGTATTGCAACATGACAGTGTCTCCAGGTGGACAACGCGATTCAGCATCTAGGGAGCTTCAGTGGTAGAGGGAAACTTGACTTGTCTGTCAAACAGTTGGGCAGAGTCTTTTAGTTGCTTACTTCTCAGCAACTGAGTTGCAATGCAGCAGTTAGCAGTGGCAGTGCTATGGGAAGCATGATGCAGCAATTTGAGAGGGAGCTGCAATACATATTGGGCAGTGTTAGTGGCAGTGGCATGGGCAGCAATACAGAGAGCAGCAGTGCAGTAGATGGAGGGTAGCAGGCCAAGCATCAACAACACAAACCCAATACTCAAGATCTTGTGATACATGGTGTGATGTATTACTAGAGCACACTTCTGATGCTAAGAGGGAGTGTTGAGATTTTGTGTATTTGGGGTAGCATCAGTTGTGCTCTAGATCCCAAATTTCGTGGAGGGACTAGAGTACATTTGATCTACAAGACCCAGAAATGGATTTGAGAAATTTCAAGTTGTGTTCAAGTTATTCAAATAATTAATTTTTTAATGGATTTCCCAAGTGTAACTTAGGAAAATAAAATAATTAAAGTGAATTAATTAACACGTGCTGAAATTGTCTTAAGTCACATGGATCAAGCAGTATTTTAATCTCAGTCGTTGATGGATGATTTAATCTCGGCCGTTGAAGGGTTCAACGAAAAAGTATAAGAGAAAGGCTTGAGGGTCAGTTGAAGACACACAATTTTTGTAGAACTGAGGAATAGATTTGGAATTCTAGGGTGAGTTTGCTAAGAATTTCCAGTGGAATTTCCTACAGTGAGAGGTAGTATTGGCTGAGGGAATGATCTAATTCCAAGAGCCAAGAGACAGCAAGAGGCAAGAGGAGCAACTGAAGGATAGCATAGAGAAGCAGAGCAACAACTTCGCAGGTGCTGCGCAGCCGCTACGCAGGTGCTACACAGGACAACGCAGAGGCACTAGGAGGTTTCAAAATTCACGGAGAGGGTCTTTTAGGGCCAGCGTGAGGCTGTGAGACCCTTCCAGGGGTGAGGCAGTCTCTTCTAGTGCAGAATAGTGGCATTTGAGGCTAGCAGTGCTGACGCTGAGGCTTCATGGGCAGCGCTGAGGGTTTCTAGGGTCAGATCCGGGCTGAGTCCTGTAAATCCCGTATGAGGGTGTGGATCAGTCAGATATTTGACACTAGAACTTCAGGTTAGCTGCAGATTTTATATCTTTTATTCTCTATCGGGTTTTCCCAAGGTTGGAACCTAGATTTGCTGTACTCGAAACTACTTAATAATAAAACCCTCATATCTGTTGAACCAGCTTTTCCGCTTTGGGTTTTTCAGGGGACTTATGTCCAAAAATCCATGTGTCACTTTGTTGCATGAGTGAATTATTCAGTAAATGATCTGCATGTGTAGGTTGTATTTGTGTTTATTTTTGATATTTTCTGAATCTAATTTATGAAAATAACTTGTATAAATTAAATCAAGTAGGAGGAAATAAATCAATATACTGCAGTAGAATTTTCACACCCAGCAGGCCCCACAGGAGCCCCACACTCTTGGCAGGTGTCCCAGGACTTGCACGTTGTCATGGCAATGTTTATTCCATAACTTGAGACCTTGCTGAGGATTTACAGGCATCTCTGACTCATATGGAGACCCATGGGATCATTTATGTGCCCCCACAACCACAGCGAGCACCACCGATCTACTACTTGGAGAACAAGGGGCCACTCCGTTGTCCATCATATTTTGATTTTATTCCTCGTTATGGCACTTCAAGACGTTATTAGGCTTTTCAACGGCCCCACAACATGTACATATTATTATTGGACCCCCTCAGAGGTTTATTTTTCATTTATGAGCGAGTTTGATGGACTTGTCACCAGTAGGGGCTTTATTTGCACATTAGGGGCTAATGTAGGCCCATAGGTTATTCAAACTCCTAAAAGGGGTAAAATTGATGTTAGCTTCATTCATTTGTATCATCACTTCACTTCGGATCTCTCTATATTTGGAGAATTTCGCATTTCTTCTTGGAGGATTATTTTGGATAAATGGATGAATTTTGATGTATGGATTTGGGCCATTTTTATCTTGGAGATTCCTTTTTTTGTAAATGTGATGTTGGTTAGATATACTCTCTAACACTGTAAGTAAATTTTAATGATATATTCTTGTTGTTGCTTACTGTTGAAGTTTGCTATAATTAGGGCTAGTTGCCGCATCATTGGAATGTGGAATTGAGTGTCTATTCAACTTGTTTAATGTATAGGCCATTATTAGATGAGTGAAATGTCCTAGAGATTGTTTTATCTCGATAAGCTTGCACTATTTGCATGAAGTATAAATGCTTGAAGGTCACTTTTCTTCTTTTTCCCTTAACATTGGGCGAAATTGACTTTCTGAGCCTCCTTGATCAAGAAGTTGAGTTCTCAATCATTATCATCCTTGACTCCATATCCCCAAGGGAAATAAGCATTGGTCCCTCAAAAGGGTGGTCATTTTCCTCTTCTTTTTCACCTTTTTCCCTTTTCCCCAGGTCTAGCCCTGATAGGTCACCTAGGGCATCAATTTCCCAAGAATCCACCCACAGGAAAAATTCTATCTCTTAGAGGCTACTGGGTTGGCGGGTTCCCTCCCTCTCCTCCGAATTTGAGGCAATTCCTACAGTGGAATCTCCGAGAATCCCAAGCCCTAGCTCTAGGACCAAGTTTTTCCTAGGCATCCCCAAGGCTAGAACCTAGTAGGATTAATTTGACCTTTTGAAGCAAAATCTCTTGTTTGATCCTTTGCCTTCACCTTGTCAAGGATAGGAGCATCATTGGTTGTTATATTCTATCCCCGAACCTAGGTTGGGTCCACTTGGCCCCGTGTGGTCTCGTTCCCTATCAAAGACTAATCATCAAGGGCTATTTGGGAAACAAAGTTCAAATAGGATTTTAGGGATTGAGAAGTACCCCTTCTAGTTGTACCCCTCTCCCTTATCCTCAACCCCTCTCCCTTGGAAGTCAAGTCCCTTGCTCAAAGAGAAAGCAAGCATTGTTTCTTCACCTCCTCCTTGGGAGAGGGTTACTGGGATCACTTCATACTTATCCATTGACATATCCTTCATAAGTGGTTTCCCAAAAACATTGGGACTCATCCTATCAGTGAAAGTCTGTAAAGAGGAGGGAATCTTAGCCGTGGTGACAGTGGCCTAAGCCTCCACCGTTGGCCTTAGTCTAGCAATTTCCTTATCAGGGAACCCCTTTAGGTCCCTAGCTGGTTTGAGTGGTAACATTTCTGGCGCTGTTGTCGGGGAGGAAGCACGTCCGCCTCCCTAGTGAATCATTGAGGAATTGATTCATTGACGAAACTCTCATTATTCCTTTGGCGACTCCATTCTATATCAAAACCCCTAGTTTTCTTGAAGGTGACGACATTCCTCCTTTAACTAGGGTTGCTACAAGAAGGAAGCGTGAACCATTACCTGTTGAACCACTCTCTTTCCTTAGTTTGAAAAAGTCTGTGACCCCATCCCAAAAATGAAGGAGACTTTTGACACTAGCGAAAACAAGATGACCAAAATTCAAAGACATCTAGTTAGTGTGTTTGCTCCTTTGAAGGTGAGTGATGACCCCAAACCATTACTTGAAAAGTACAACTGATGGTTACCCAGGTTCAAAGGAGATGCCACTATTAGTGCCCGTGACTTTGTTGAAGAATTTTATTGGCAGTTGTCCCCTAGCATGATCTTTGATGTGTTGAGATTTTGGGGCGTTGGGGTAGCATCGGATGTGCTGTAGCTCCCAAACTTTGTGGAGGGACTAGAGTACATAAGATCTCCAAGACCCAGAAAGCGTTTTGGGAAATTCCATCTTGTTTAAGAGATATTTAACTATTTAATCTTTTTAATTAAGGACCCTAAGTCTAACTTAGGAAAATTAAAAGATTAAAGGTAATTAAATTAAACATGTAATGAGAATGACTTAAGTGACGCGGATCAAGCATCTTCTAATCTTAGTCGTCGATTCAAGATTAGATCACGACCGTTCATGTTTCAACGAGAAAAGTATAAGAAGAGAACTTGGGGTCAGTGGGAGAACACACACACTGGAAAAGCACTGAAGCTAAGCCGGAATTCTAGGGCATAGTTTGCTAAGAATTTCAGAAGTGTTTCAGCTGCAGTGAGGAGCAGTATTGGCGATGGGGATGGTTGTAAATTTTCGTAGATGTTCTATGCTTGATGCAACTTTACTTTATACCCGAATTCAAATAGCAATTACATAAACATGAAATTAAAATGTTGATAGAACATACCAATAGATTGACTGAAGACAAGCCAAAAATACACTTAACTTGATCAGCAAAATATGTGTGGTGCATTATGGCAGTCAATAGGATGCTTCAACCAACAAAGTCTCCTCATGGTTAGCCAACCATAATGTGCCACACAACCCTCACAGACAGCTCTACAACAGTCAACCCAAAGTCAACATTGTCCAGTCAATGGTCAATGCAGCCAAGACATAGTCAACATCCAGTCTCAATTTTTGTGCCCAAAAATGCAGATTGAGGAGATCAAAATTTTGGGAGAGTTTTGGGTCAATTTGACCAAGCGTTGACAAAAGACAAAGCTGGTCAATTCTGCGCTGGAAACCCTAGAACATTCTGAAACCCTAGCTGTTGTTTTTCCCACGTGTGGAAGCCTCCAAGATGATGATCGAACCAATCAGATGCAGAGAAAGAATGAGTGATGAGTGATGATGAAAATGACCTCCAACGTTGACCAATATTTTATCCATCTGTGAGGGTGTGTCTAAATTTTCATAGATGTTCTATGCTTGATGCATCTTTACTTTTATCCCCAATATCAAACAACAATCACATAAACTAGAAAGTAAAATGCTAATAGAACATACCAGTAGATCGACAGAAGACAAGCCAAAAATATGTGTGGTGGTGCATTACGGCGGTCAACAGGATGCTTCAACCAGCAAAGTCTCAACATGGTCAGCCAACCAGAAGTGTCACACAACCCTCTCGAACAGCAATATCAGTCAACCCAAAGTCAATGAAAGTCAACGTTGTCCCAATCAACGGTCAACGCAAAACAACAACAAAAACAAATTCAACGCAGCCTGGTCAAAATCAATGTCCATCATTGATTTTTGTGCCAATAAATGCGGATTCCAGAAATCAGAATTTTGGGAGAAGTTAGGGTCATTTTGACCAAGCGTTGACCAAAGTCAACGCTGATCAAATCTGCACTGAAACCCTAGGTCAAAACATAAATTGTCCTTCGCTGAAATTTGCCACGTGTGAGAGAAGAAGAGCCTCCAAGGTGATCGAACCAATCAGATGATGAGAGAGAATGTGTGAGGATGTGATGAGTGAAAATTTCCTCCAACGTTGACCAATATATATCCGTCTGTGAGGGTGTGTGACACAACTGCTGGGGCTTCAAGCCTACATTTCATTTCAGGCCGACCTACACATATTTTGAATAAATTCAAAATAATTGTTCTGCTCATCGGATCAAGATGATCTTTAGATCAATCTTGCACCTCTCCGAAAGAGGAATGGTATCTTCATTTGATCACAACATGGAGTTTGGACCTAGTTGTCCAAAATTAACACTTCCTCTCAACTAGGGAGAACTCCATCCACCTGTGCCATCCAAACATCGTGCGTCATCCCGTTGTAACTTGCTTTGCTGGCTTCCTTATTTCAGAACAGAAATGGGTCAGTCACAAAGTCATCATTCCCGGCTGACAAATTCAACCCATAGGTCTGAAACCTCTATAGGACTCAAAGAGTTACATACCAATGCAAAGTTGGTTTATCTGACCTGAAGTCAATTGGAGGTCCGAAACCTCACTAGATTTGATCCCAGATCAAGTGGTTTGACACGTGCCATCCTAGACATAGAGAGTACGGCAATCTCCGATGCGTTCATCGGTCTTTGCTACTGGTCTCTAGATTTTCCCACCTCATTGGCCAAATGAGAGGTACTTTCCATGAGTCCGGGACTCAATGGGTAGGATGCATACGGGGCGCAAATCATGAGAGGTGAACCAACTCAAATATGATAAAGGTGGGGCAGAAGCACCACAAGGTTCGACAAGACTAGCCCCGTGTGTGCTTATAACTTCGAGGAGCTATCCCTGAGGCCCCTAGAGCTCCTAGAGCTCATCGTCCAACAAGACCCTCAGCATAGGGTCATTCCACGATTCCAAGGTTCTCACGGAAGGTTAGAAACCTGACCTTCCCTAGGGGCTTTGTGAGAATATCCGCGACCTGCTCATTAGTTCTTATATTATCGAGCCTTACGGCGGCTCGTTGTACCATATCCTAGATAAAGTGGTACCTGATATCAATATGCTTGGATTGATCGTGGAAGACGGGATTCTCTGACAAGCGAATCCCACTCTGGTTATCACAAAGGATAACGGTGGTATCTAGCACATGCCTAAGCAACTCACTGAAGAGCTTTTGCAACCAAACTGCTTCACAACAGGCCATACTTGTTGCAATGTATTTGGCCTCCGCGGTGCTCAAAGCCACTGACTTCTGCTTCCTACTCATCCAAGATATCGAAGCAGAACCAAGTGTGAAGCAACATCCAGATGTGCTCTTGCGATCCACCACACTACCAGCCCAATTGGCATAAGTATATCCATGGAGTCTCAAGCTCCCGGTAGTGTATCTCAGCCCATGGTTTATCGTGCCTCGAAGATATCTCAACAGATTCTTGGCACCAACCTAGTGAATGTGATGAGGATCAACCATATGTTGAATCAAAGTGTTCACTGCAAAACATACGTCTGGACAGATGTTCACTAAGAACATCAAGGCCCCTACGAGTTGACGATACTCAGTAGGATTTGCTAGCACAGGCCCAACAGTGATGCCACTCAACTTCTTAAATTTGAGCTCCATCGGTGTCGACACGGACTTATAGTCCACCATTCCAAATCTTTCTAGAAGCTTCACAATATATTTTCCTTGAGAAAGGAAAATCTCACCAGGTCTCTTGCAGACCTCCAGGCCTAGGAGGTAATGCATCAGTCCTAGCTCCTTCATCTCAAACTCAGCAATGAGCTCCCCCTTGCACTGATGAATGAGAGGGTCAGCACCTGTTAGGAAGAGGTCATCCACATACAGCACCAGAATGAGAGGCTTTTCTCTATCAACCTTGAAGTATAGGTTCGGATCGACATTACTATGAGTGAATCCCAGCTTCATCAAGTAGCTATCTATACTCTCGTACCAAGCTCTGGGTGCTTGCTTCAATCCATAGAGGGCTTTCTTCAACTTGCAAACATGGGTGTCTCGATCCTGGACTTCGAACCCCAGAGGTTACTCCACATACACCTCTTCCTTTATCGCACCATGCAGAAATGCGGTCTTCTTATCCATCTGATGAAGATTCCATCTTGCGTAGCAGCAAGGGCTATGATATATCAGATGGTGGTATATTGAGCCACAGGTGCAAATATATCATCATAGTCTATGCCTTTCTTTTGAGAGAAGCCACGGGCAACGAATCTTGCCTTGAACTTTTCAACACTCCCATCAGATCCATGCTTGATCTTATAGAGCCATTTCAAGGTGACAACTGCTTTGTCCTCCAGTCTTAGAACCACATCCCAGACATCATTCTTCATAATGGACTCATATTCTTCATGCATAGCATCCTTCCAGACTTGATGCTTTACAGCTCCTTCAAAAGATCCAGGCTCAGATTGTACGATTATACTCATGGCTGCTAGATACCCTTGGTATCTATTTGGCTTCTTGCTTTCACAGATGTCCCCCTGGGGGCCATATGTCTCTCGGCATCCTCGAGAGTGTCCTTGAGCCATGATGGTCTTTTCCTCATTGAAGGTGGTGGATCAATAGGGTCCATCGGTCCTTCAACATCGGACATTGATTCATCCTTCAGTTCTTCTTGATTTCCAGGCCCAGCTTCATGATATTCCTCAGATCTCGAAAGATTGATTACTTTCCTCAGGGAAGCATCTTCATCAAAGGTAACATCATGGCATATCTCCACTTCCCTTTGACTAGGCACATAGACTCTATAGGCCTTTGAAGTTTTGCTGTAGCCCACAAACATTCCCTTCTTTCCAGAAACATCCAGCTTGCTCCTCTTCTCCTTCAATACATGAAAATAAACGAGACATCCAAAAACTATAAAATGTGAGACGTCAGGTTTCTTACCAAAGAAAACCTCTTCGAGAGTTTTGGAGTCCAAGGCGGAATGCAGGCATTGGTTTTGTATGTACACAACAGTGTTCACAACTTCTCCCCATAGAAACTTTAGAAGACCTTGGTCACATAGCATGGCATTGGTTTTGTATGTACACAACAGTGTTCACAACTTCTCCCCATGGAAACTTCAGAAGACCTTGGTCACATAGCATGGCATCAGCAACTTCCACAATGGTCCTCTTCTTTCTTTCAGTAACGCCATTTTGCTCAGGTGTATAGATAGTTGTGGTCTCCCTCTTGATGCCAGCTTCTTTGCAAAAGTTCTTGAACATGTTCGTCTCATATTTAGTGCCATTATCGGTCCTTAATATCTTGATCTTTTTCGCTGTTAGATTTTCCACCAAGGCTTTGAAAGTACGGAACCACATGAAAGCCTCATCCTTCTTTTTGAAGTATATCCAGGTTTTGCGAGAGAAGTCATCTATGAACGTCATATAATAAGAACATCCTCCCAAGGATGTCACGGGCATCATACCAGATAGATCAGAATGTATCAGTTGCAAGACATCAAATGTATTTGTGACACTTGTGGGGAAAGGTCCCCTTGCATGCTTTCCTTCGGCACAGCCCTGGCATACACCTTCATGATTATTTGTGAATTCGGGCATTCCTGTCACCACCTCCCTTGCTTCGGGAAGGGCTTTGTAATGAAGGTATCCAAACCTCTGGTGCCATAGTTCAGTCTGTCGGATAGTATCACACGTCATCGCTTCCAGTGGACTTCCTCCAACCTGCTAGAGTGTATCAACTCTAAACCCAATCATGATAGCTTCTGTGAAACTCTTCTTTCAGATGCACACCTTCCCATCAATGAATGCCACATTGAAACCTTTGTCTTCCATGGCTGAAATAGACACAAGGTTCTTCATCAAATCAGGTACATATATTACATCTTATAAGTGGAGGACTTGACCTTGAGATAGGTGGAGGGTCACAGTCCGTGTCCCTTTTGCGGGATATGTGGCATTATCTCCAAGGATAATTTGTAGATTAGTATCAATTTCAACCATATCAGAAAGTGCTTCCTTGAACCCAGTGATGTGCCTTGATGCACCACTATCTATCAACCAGACATCCATAGTGTCGGGTGGAGATGCAGCAGAGAGGGTAGATACAAGAATGAATTCATTTATTTTATCATCAACAACATTAGATTCCTCATACCTGGAATTTCTCGGTCTTTTGAAAGATTGCCCATTTCCATTGCGACCAGAGGGAGCCTTCCTCTTTCCTTTGAACCTGTTGTTCCTTTGATTTCCATTCCTCCGGTTGTTGTTGTTGTTGTCATCATCCCCAGGAGAATTCTTCTTATAAGGGCATTCTCTAGCATAGTGGCTGGTCTTGTGACATGTGTAATATTTTCCTTTCTTCCCTTAGGCCCCTGCTCTTCCTTGGTTCCTCAGACCACCATAGTTCTTCTTCTTAGCACAAGCAGTGAAGGCAGCATTTCCTTCATTCTTGTTTCCTCTTGAACACATGTTGACAATACTTCGTAAAAATCAGGTATCACATTGTTATTTAGAATGGTAGTATTGAATACATGCCATTTGGAGGAGAGACCTCCAAGTGCGGTGAGAACCATTTCTCTAGCAGCTATTGTCTCCCCAATAGCCAGAAGATTATTTATGATTTCAATCAATTTTAGAATGTATGATTGAAGGGATTCATCCCTACCTTTCTTCAAATTCTTCAATTGGTTCTTGACGAAAAGGACTTGATTTGCATTGTTGGCCTTGAACATGTTGACCAACTTATCATACATCTCCTTGGATGTGCCTAGCTCAGAGATGTAGGCAACCAGACTCTTATGAATTGAGTCCCTGATCATCAACTTTGCTTTGATTTCCCCCTTCTTATACTTTGTCTTGGTGGCAGCAGGTGCAGTGGATGGAGGCTCTTGGATTTTACCCTGCACATAGTCCATGACATCTTGGTCTTCCAACATAAGATCCAATGTCATCTTCCAGGCATGGAAGTCTTCCTTCCCAGTCAATTTGTCATTAGCCTTGAAGCCATTATATTTTGAGGTACCCATATTCTTCTTCGGTGATTGCTAGAAGCTTGGGCTTTATCTTCACCTCAGCTCCGATTCCATGTAAATTTTCGTAGATGTTTTATGCTTGATGCAACTCTACTTTTATCCCCAATATCAAACAACAATCACATAAACAAGAAAGTAAAATGTTGATAGAACATACCAGTAGATCGACAAAAGACAAGCCAAAAATATATGTGTTGGCGTGTTATGGCGTTCAACAGGATGCTTCAACCAGCAAAGTCTTAATACGGTCAGCCAACCAGAAGTGTCACACAACCCTCTTGGACAGCAATATCAGTCAACCCAAAGTCAACGAAAGTCAACGTTGTCCCAGTCAACGGTCAACGTAAAACAACAGTAGCAAAAAATTCAACACAGCCTTGTCAAAGTCAACATCCTAGCTCAATTTCTGTGCCAATAAATGCGGATTCCAAAAATCGGAATTTTGGGAGAAGTTAGGATTAGTTTGAGTTGACGTGTCAAATCTGTGTTGAAACCCTAGGTCAAAACTTAAATTTTCCTTCGCTGAAATTTCCCACGTGTGAGAGAAGAAGAGCCTCTAAGGTGATCGAACCAATCAGATGATGAGAGAGAATGTGCGAGGATGTGATGAGTGAAAATCTCCTCCAATGTTGACCAATATATATCCATCTGTGAGGGTGTGTGACTCAACTGCTGGGGCTTCAAGCCTACATTTCATTTTAGGCCGACCTGCACATATTTAGAATAAATTCAAAATAAATGTTCAGCTCATCGGATCAAGATGATCTTTATATCGATATTGCACCTCTTCAAAAGAGGAATCCAATAAAAATATTGGCATCTTCATCTAAGCATCACAACATTGAGTTTGGACCTAGTTGTCCAAAATTAACAATGTGTGACACATCTGTTGGGGCTTCAAGCCTACATTATAATTCTGGCCGACCTTGCACATAAGTGGAATTAATTCAAAATAAATGTTCTGCTCATCGGATCAAGATGATCTTTAGATCGATCTTGCACCTCTCTCAAAGAGGAATCCAATAAAAATATTGGCATCTTCATCTTAGCATCACAACATAGCGTTTGGACCTAGTTGTCCAAAATTAACAATGGTATAGTCCCAGGCCAAGAGTACAACGAGGGCAGAGAAGCAGCAGACCAATGCAGCGCAGAGGAAGTAGCTACGCAAAGCAGCCAAGAGCCCAGCAGGTGCAACATAGAGGCAGCAGGAGGCCAGTATGGATGACGCAGGCCCAACTAGGGCAGCGTAACCCAGTCGGCAATGACGCAGGCCCTTCCTAAGTAGCGCAGAGGCTGACGCAAAGGGCTTCAGAGCAACGCTGGGGTATCTAGAGGCCGGAAAAGGCTGAGTTCTGTAAATCTTGTTTGAGGGTGTGAATCGGTTAGTTTTTTTTTCTCCGGAATAGAGGTATTACTGCAAATTTATTTCTTTGTCGGGTTTACCAGTTTGGTACCCAACTTTATTGTGCTTAGAATCTACTTAATAATAAAAACCCTCCAGATGCTAGCAACACCATTTTTCCTACATTGGGTTTTTCCGGGGATAGTTGTCCAGAAATTCCTTGTGTGTCACTTTGTCATTGAGCATGTTATTCAGTTTAAATCTGTATGTGTAGGCCGTTAATGTATTTACTTCGATGTTAATCCTAAAGATTTCATATTAATGAATTATGTAAGTAGGAGAAGTAAATCAAGAATTTAACAGTAGGGTTTCTGTTTAGTAAATTCAGAAATTTTCACATGGTATAATAGCGATTGCAGATCTAGGTGGATCTCCAGCAATAAGTCTGAAGAATCTGTGTTGCAGTAAGCAGCAGAGAAAGCAGCAGCAGCAGTAGAGAAGCCAGAAGGGGTAGCGCAGCAGCAGAAGGACGTAGAGGCAGCTAGAGCCATGTAGGGGCTAACGCAGTCCCAGCTGGGTGATGCAGAGACATCGCAGAGTCTTCTAGAGGGATGCATGAGAAACTTGCGCTGTGCAGAGGTTGCATTGAGCCAATCTGCTAACGCAGAGGCCAACCAAGGTGATGCAGTCCAGAATTTGATTGTTGTGTAGAGTGTCGTGAACCGGAAGCTGAGCTGCAGACCTTCAACAATTGCTGGTGGCGTGAAGATTCTGCTGGTGCACAATTTAGCCTAAGCTAAGTTGACAAAGAGCGGGAGGAGAACAAATTCTTAGTAGATTTCCTACCAAAGAAATCTGAAGATCGATCATGAGATCGAAGAGAGCTGATTTGTTGTGTTTGGTAGACTTCCAAGGGAGGGAATCAGTTGTCAGAGGGAGTAGAGGGTGCCTTTCTCACCAAGGACCCTAGATCTGAGTCTCTAGTATAGAGATGAGGATCTGTTGTGACAAATTTGTGAGCAAATGGCGCCACACGGACTGTGTGGTCAGGATAGGTTGGACGGTTTGTCCAACTTTGCTATCTGGAAGGCCAAAATCCTGGTAGTCTTGAAGGCCTACAGTATACGGGAGCATGCAAAGAAAGTCTTGGCTACACCAATTGATGCGGCTCTCATGGAGAAGCACAATGAAGTAGAGATACATGCCAAGCGCTTCGTTATGGAAAGGGTTAAAGATCATTTGGTACCACACATAACCGAGAAGGCGATGACTCATGAGATGTGGGAAGCCATAACCACATTGTATCAACGGAGGTCCATCTAGAGAAAGATGCTTCTTGAGAACTAGCTGAGGCTATTCATGATGTCCAAGGGAGAGGAAATCGATCCTTTCCTATCCAAACTGTAGTCGATTCGGGATCAGCTGACTGGCATGGGAGTGAAGGTGGATGATGATGTCATGGTGAGGACCACTCTCAATGTTGTCACAAAGGACGAGGAAACTTTTGTCCAAAGTGTCTTGGGTAGAGCGGACCTTCCCAACTAGGACAATATGTGGGTTATTCTCCGACAAGACGAAATCCGCCGAATGACCAAGAGGCAGTTCGAGCAAGATAAAGGAGGAAGAGGAAAATGCAACTTTGGCATTAAAGAGGCAGCAAGGGAAAAAGAAGCGTGATCTATCAAAGATCAAATGTTTCTAGTGCAACGAACTTGGACATTTCGCCAGCAATTGTCCTCAGAAGAAGGAAACGGAAGCTTCTAGTTCTAGGGCTGCTGTAGCAGACGATGGGTCTGGCAATGACATAGCCATGAGCGCTCATGAATCACGGAAGTGCTGTGAACTTGATTTGTAGAGCAGCTACAGAGTGGTGGTAGGATCCTTCAGTAGCCCAACTCTTGGATCACATACGAGCTACGGGAGCCTTAAGATGGTAGCGGGACAAGTGGAGCAGTGGGTGTAGAAGATCACAGATGAAGCAAAGGCAGAGGCTGACACGCTGGAGAGGGAGGAATGCAGTGTAGCAATAACGTAGGGGCAACAACGCAGAGAAGGCTTGCTTCTGCAGTGTAGTGTTGTAGCAGTGCAGAGGCTTCAGGAGCAGTGTAGTGTAGAGGGCAGCAACGCAAAGGAAGTCTGCTTATGCAGTGCAGTGCTGCAACAATGTAATAGTCTTCGGAGGACAGCGCAGAGCAGCAACTTATGGAGCTTTAGTGATGAGACACAACCCAACTGTCTTGTATGTCAAAGATTGGACAGGGTTCCTTCAGTGGCTTACTCTCAGCAACTGAGTTGCAGTGCATCAGTTAGCAGTGGCAGTGCTATGAGTTGCATGATGCAACAATTTGAGAGGGAGCTGCAGTACGAATGTAGAAGTGGCGGCGGCAACGTCAAGGGCAACAGTACAGAAGACCAGCAACAACACAGTGATGAAGTGCAGCAAGCCAAGCATTAGCGCAGAGACTGACACCAGAGATCAGAGCAGCCTTCAGGGTGAAGTGTTTTGCTAGAGAACATTCTTCACTAAGAGGGAGTGTTGAGATTTTGGGGTGTTGGGTAGCATTAGATGTGCTCTAGCTCCCAAACTTTGTGGAGGGACTAGAGTACATAAGATCTCCAAGTCCCAGAAAGCATTTTGGGAAATTCCATCCCGTTTAAGAGATATTTAAGTAATTAATCTTTTTAATTAAGGACCCTAAGTCTAACTTAGGAAAATTAAAAGATTAAAGGTAATTAAATTAAACATGTGATGAGAATGACTTAAGTGACGCGGATCAAGCATCTTCTAATCTTAGCCGTTGATTCAAGGTTAGATCACGGTAGTTGATGTTTCAACAAGAAAAGTATAAGAAGAGGGCTTGGAGTCAGTTGGAGAACACACACATTGGTAGAGCACTGAAGCTAAGTTGGAATTCTAGGGCGCGGTTTGCTAAGAATTTCAGAAGTGTTTTAGTTGCAGTGAGGGGCAGTATTGGCGAGGGGGATGGTATAGTCCCAGGCCAAGAGTACAACGAGGGCATAGATGCAGCATACCAAGGCAGCGTAGAGGAAACAACTATGCAGAGCAGCCGAGAGCCCAACAGGGGCAGTGCAGAGGCAGCAGGAGGCCAGGAGGGCTGATGCAGTCCCAGCTAAGGCAACGTAACCCAGTCTGGGGTGACATAAGCCCTTCCTGAGCAGTGCAGAGGCTGACGCAGAGGGCTTTAGAGCAGCGCTAAGGTTTCTAGAGGCCGGAAAAGGCTGAGTTCTGTAAATCCCATTTGAGGGTGTGAATCAGTCAGTTTTTCTGTCTTTGGAATAGAGTTATTGCTGCAAATTTATTTCTCTGTTGGGTTAACCAGTTTGGTACCTAGATCTGTTGTACTTAGAATCTCCTTGATAATAAAAACCCTCCAGAAGCTAGTAGCACCGTTTTTCCCGCATTAGGTTTTTCCTGGGACAGTTGTCCAAAAAATCCTTGTGTGTCACTTTGTCATTGAACATGTAATTTAGTTTAGATTTGTATGTGTAGGTTGTTAATGTATTTACTTCGATGTTAATCCTGAAGATTTTAGATTAATAACTTATGTAAGTAGGAGAAGTAAATCAAGGATTTAACAGTAGGGTTTTTGTTTATTAAATTCATAAATTTTCACATGATGAAGATAGGATCATGATGCTTTTTGCTTTATCACTATTGGGACAAGCTAGAGAATGGCACCTGAGTCTTCCCTCTGGATGCATTAGTGACTCTGATGAGTTTGAGGACCTAATCATGAAAAGGTGGTCTTGCAATGCCCAGGGAACTTTAAACATTGAGAAGTTTTATCAAATATGAAGGGGAAGGGAAGACATCTAGGAATTCATTCAAAAGTTTGATAAGGTCATCCGGGATATCCCCGATCACCTAAAGCCCTCTGATGCCAACATCCTAGATAAGTTTGTCAATGTCGTTGGGGGCCACCTAACCTATGGCTTGAGAGACAAGAAACCTTCCACATTGGCCTTAAGCTAAAGAGATGGCAATGCAGGTTGAAGAAAACCTTCGTATCTCAAAAATGAATGTCGATGACCTCCCTAAAGCCAAATATGAGACTAAGAAGGAGAAATCAAAGGATGAACAATGGGAAACCCTTCTGCCTATCCTCAAGAAGATGGAAAAGCTTACTGAGGAAGTCCATTCACGAGATCAAATTGTTATGAACAAGATCACTGCTTTGGAGAAGGCCCAAAAATCAAATTATATTCTAAAGGGGAAGCCTTTTCCAAGAAAGCAAACTGAGGAAGATAAGCATGGCTCATCTCAAGCCCCAAATACCTTGGCTCCAACCAATGCAGTGGACCAAGATTCATCCTTCGAAGACGGGACTAGTGAGAGTGATGAGAGTGATGATGATGAAACAAATGAGTAGACTAATCTTGTCGAAGTTGATATATTCAACATTTTTCTTGGGGGTTCATATACGCATCCTCCCATCAAGAGGTCATAATCAAACATGAGGAAAAGGAACCTATTCTAAATGTTGATGAGCATAGTAGAAGATTCAAAGGGGTTCAATATTCACGAAGAGACATTAGCAAAGACCTCGCGACCTCCAAAAAACGTAACAAAGAAGACTCTCTTACCAAGCAAGATCCTCCCAGAAGTGTCCCTTCTAAGGAGCCTCCTAAAGAGAAAGCCCTTTCTGTTGAGATTTTGTGCATTTGGGGTAGCATCAGTTGTGCTCTAGCTCCCAAATTTTGTGGAGGGACTAGAGTACACTTGATCTACAAGACCCAGAAAGGGATTTGGGAAATTTCATCTGGTTTGGGAGTTATTAAATTAATTAATTCTTTTAAAGTATTTCCTAAGTCCAAACTTAGGGAACTTAAATAGTTAAAGTTAATTTAATTAAACATGTGATGAAATTGTCTTAAGTCACATGGATCAAGTTATCTTTTAATTTTAGCCATTGATTCAAGATCTAATCATGGTCATTGGTTTCCCAACAAGAAAAGCATAAAGGAAAGGCTTGGGGTCGTTTGTAAGACACACATTTTTTGCAGAGCTGAGGAATAGATCTGGAATTCGAGGGCAGGATTGCTAAGAATTTCTAGAGGAATTTCTTGCAACAAGGGGTAGTATTGGCTGAGGGGATGATCTGATTCAAAGAGCCAAGAGTCGGTAAGAGGTAGAGGAGTAGCAACAAGGACAGTGCAGAGAAGTAGAGCAGCAACTACGTAGGTGTTGCGCAGCCGCTACGCAGGTGCTACCCAAGACAATGCAGAAGCACTGGGAGGCTTTAGAAATCACGCAGAGGGTCTTTTAGGGCTAGCGTTAGGCTGTGTCACCCTTCCAGGGGTTACACAATCCCTGCAGTGGCATTCTGAGGTTAGCAGGGCTGACGCTGGGGCTTCAGGGGCAGCGCTGAGGGTTTCTAGGGTCAGATCTAGGCTGAGTCCTGTCAATCATGTTTGAGGGTGTGGATCAGTCAGATATTTGGCACTAGAACTTCAGGTTAGCTGCAGATTTGATATCTTTTATTCTCTATCGGGTCTTCCAGATTTGGAACCCAGAGTTACTGTACTCAAAACCAATGTGC